>CAMZMU010000116.1:13518669-13912314 GCA_947311845.1 Poa pratensis | reverse complement strand
CATTGCGGAAGACATGGAGGAGCAGCTCAATTTCCTACCTGAGGAGTCAAGAGGTGATGACGTTTGGGATGAAAAAATGGTGTGATCCATTTTGCTTTCCCTCATTTGGAAAAGTGATTTATTCTCATCTTTCCTCATAAACTATGAATGATTTTATAAAACTCGGAATGGTTCGAACGTTTACCTACATTTCTCCAAATCAGGATGTTTTAGTGCTCCCTCTTCCTGAAGCTCATCATGAGGTCATTCTTCATGTACATCGTTGTATTTAGTTGGGCTTCGCCACCTGGCCAAGGCACGACTTGCATACTGCAGATTTCAGATATGTAAGAGACCACTCATGAATTAATAGTTCATTATATACAAAACCTCAATCTAGGAGCATTTTTATTTCAGTTACAGAAATCAGATTTCAGATATATGAGACAAATCTCACGATATGGTGTGGACGAACCTGATGCCTGTAGGCTTTGTTCTTCCTTGCTGTAACACACCCGGTGTGGCTAGGGCTCGATCTCTCATCACCGGTCGTGGATGTAGCCATGTAGGTGCCCTGGACACATATATGCATTTTTTGTTACTGAATTTTCAGTACACAGTCATATAATGATGATCAATTGTTTCGCTTAAGAGTTAAGAACCATGCGAAATCCAATTAAACTGAATGGAAAAATATCCAACCTTGCACCAACCGTTGAATACAGCTAAAAAAATTATACAAGGAATCATACTGAATAATATGTACATGCTGTTTGCTCCTCTTCCATCAGAAAACAGGTTTCGTAATTATACTAAGTGATCAATGGCTGCATTGAGGTGAAATCCACAAACCAAACCAGGAATATATAAAAGCAGAATCAAATCAGAAGGCAGAAAAAACTGAATGGAGTGATGTAAAATAGACAGGGGATTGAACCGATGGTGTGCATCTTCCTCTTTACTTTGCTCTCTCGGTCTCTCCCTCAGACAACAAGCAGCAGCTCTCTCCCTCTCCTCAACAGCAAGTAGCAGAAGCTCTCCCCGATTTCCCTCTGTCCCGGTTCACTCCCGTGGTCGATGACGAGTCCCGTATCTCTTTCTCTCTTCCTCTGATTTTCTTCTTTGACGATGTCGCCCGTGTCTATCTCTTTCTCTCTTCCCGTCCCTGTGGCGCTCCTCCTCCCAACCAGCAGCCACACGGAGGGAGGAAAGGACAGGACGTTGTCGGCACGCGAGACCAAGAAGTGGCGCGGTGGCTAAACCTAGCGGCAGTTACGGTGCAGCCCTGGCACCAGCAGCGACACAGCAGGGGAGGACGGGCTATGGCAGCGGCGAGAGAGCAGAGAGATACGCGCAATGGTAGAGGAGAGAGGTACCGGTTGCATACGCCGCCGCCGCCGAGGTTCAGCGCCTCCAGCCGCCACATGCGTCAGGGGAAGGATGAGAACGAGAGGAAAGGAGAGCGAGTCATGGAAGTCAAGAAAAAAAAAAGTTTTGCGGCCTCTGGTGGGCTTAGGCCCAGGTGGGTCGATAGTCCATCGTAGCAATGGACGAAAACAATCGGCAGAAAATGGCAGAAACGTAGGTACGAACTTCCCATTTAATAGTACTAGCTAAATGCCCGTGCGATGCTACGGGTTGATTTTTGTTTTATATTTTTTAGCCCAGTTAAGATTTACTTTTTCAGGAATGGCAGTTCATTTGTGACTGTGGATATCATCCCACTGTAAAGAAATCATATTCTTTCATAGCGTTAGTCGCACACGGTTTTTGACATGGCACATTTTTTTAGATAAAACATGGCACATTCTCACGTAACATTTGCAGCATGTAAAACACTTGGCCCACTTTCTATACGTGTGTGTGTTTCCCTCTTCAGTGTAACTGAACTAATTAGTTTCAGTTCTTTGGTGTTTGACAAGTCTTGCTTTTCTAACATTGACTGGTCGGTTCCTATAAGGAGCGAGAACAAACAATTCCCACGACCGAATGATTCAGTTCGATTTTAACCGACCAAAGCGACACACAATGACTTTTACGACAGCACAGAAAATTAGCAGGACAAATTCATCACCTCCGTTGTGTTTTAATAACAAAAGAAAACTAATAGTGAACATGCAATTTTGAGTGCAACCATAAGCTTGTTTGCAAGAATCAGATCATCAGAGTAGAAGTATCCAGTTCCAAATTGTCATTAGTTTACAAACTGTGGACACTGCGTGATTACTATGCACACACATGCTTCAACTGGACTCAAGGTCCTGACGGAAGGATGCCCAAGCCTTCCGGATACCTTTGACAAGTTTAATTTTTTGCAACCTAGAGCACGACCAGAGAACAAAGAAATGTCAAACAGAATGAAAATGTCTTGTACAAAAGTTAATATACTAAGCTACCTTATAGCCAGATGTAACACTGAAAGCTTTAGCAATGCATCTACAACAATAGTGAATGATTTACAAATTTAATATCTCTCATGTGCCCTGTACTTGACTCTTGAGCATTCTTTCAGATCCCTGTACTTAAGTCTTGAGCATTCTTTCAGATGAGCTAGCTGATAAGCCGTGTATCGATTTTATTCAAAACTGTTATGGTTAAACAAGTGTACGATTTTAGTTTGGCAAGTGCAACGATATCTTGATGCAGAGCTAGTTGGCATGTTCAACTCCAAGGTAGCTCATCCATATGATGTTTTAAACTTAAAGCGGTATCTTCTCCATATGATGCAGAGCTAGTTGGAGGTTTGTAGTGCAGAATTACTACCTGTTGTTGCTTAAAGAATCAAACAATTTGGAAGCCAAATAACACTGAAAATGTATCTGGTAGACACATTAAAAATATACACACACCTCTCCTACGGTCCTACCGCAGCATCTAGTCAGATACAACAATAGTGCCTGTCATCTAACTTGTGCTAGCTATAAGTTTGTCTTTTCTTGTTTAAACCTTGAACATTTGACGAAGCTCTCACTAATCTTCCTTAAACTAATTGTTTTCGCCCATTAGTTATTTTTTAGACTGGCGGCCACAGCTACCTCTATCAATACAGTAAGTTCAGAATACATAAGAAAGAAAATCAGTAAGATAACAGATTTAATCAAGATGTAAGAAGCACGAGAAATATCTAGCAGAAGAGCCACACACAATGTTTCCATTTGCCAACATTTAAACTGAAGGTTAAGTGAGCTTTTTTTAGACATACACACTTCTGGACCGAAAGCTGCAATAATATGGTATGGTGTCTACTCTGGTCAAATACACTTTCTGAAACAGCACTTTTGTACCCTTGAGTATGACGATACTATACTACATTATTTGTTCAATTAGACACTTAGCATCAAGGCATGGGGATGATTAATTTCAGTATATCTTTGAGAATACAAGCACAAAACTGAGACTGCAACATAGTGCTAATGGATTGAAGATATGCAACAGTATCAACAACTAACAAGCATCGACACTCCAGATCACCAGCAAGAACACCGATTCATCACCGTAACTTAGGAATTTGAACATATACTTAAGTTCACTTTGCAGTTTTCACAATGCATCACCAATGAATAAGCGCATGCATATGCATAATTAGATGTTGCCTGACCATTTGCACTGATTAATCAAAAGATAAGAAGCCAAGCAACATCCAGTAGATGCAGCCGACTGCAGCCTGCTGGTACAGCTGAAGCTCCACGGGGCAGATGGTGTAGCTCGACGGTGGCCTCTGCTGGTTTATCCCACGGGAGTATATCCCTGGACGACTGCTAGTGGAGATAAGAGACGACCAGGTCAAGGGTCAGGAGCCGGCGACGAGCAGGACCAAGTCTCCCGCGGCGGCCTAGCTCCATTGGTGCAGCAGGTCGGGACATCGGAGCTACGGCTCAGAGGTGGAACATGCCGAGGGTCACAGGTCGCCGTTGAGTCGGACCATGTCTCCCGCGGCCGCTGGTCCTGGTGATGCAGCAGGTCGGGAGAGCGGAGCTATGGCTCGGTAGCGGGTCGGCGAGCACGATGTTCGAGGCGTCGCCGCAGGAAGGTCGGAATGGCAGTCGGACCAAACCGTAGCGCCGCCGCCCGCCTTTTCTCCTCTCTCCATGGGTACTATGGGGGAGTTGAGGCCGGGCAGATGGGGAGCGACGGAGCGCAGCAGGGGTCGCGGTCAGTGGAAGTAGTCGCCGGAGCCGATCTGGAGCTGGGTGGTTGCCTCGGGGCTTCCCGCCGGTGGTCGTTCCGTCTCCCATTGGTCGCCGCCGCTCAGAGGAGACGAAGAAGCGAGTGGATCAGGTCGATGCGTGGTACTGCGGGTTTATTTCCCAACTCCTGGGAGACGAAGAGGGGAACGGAACGGGGACCGCGACGGGAGGCCGGGTCAGAGAGGCGAGAGGAGGACGGAGGGGGTGAGGCCACGCTCGCCGTCGAACGGGAAGATGGGGAGGCCGGACGCGGGGGTGGAGGCCGCCCTCGTCGGCGCTGGCCAGCGGAAGTCCGATGCGAGCGCGGGGTGCGCAGCAGAGCCGGTTCGGCGGCGGGGGCGGCACGCGGCGGATAGCACCTGGGGAGACGCTGCCGCCTTTTCTCCGTCCTCGTTTCCTTCGTTGCACGGCGGTGACAAGGGCGAGCTCCGGGAGTTATGCGGTGTACACCACGACGAACAGCACGCGAGGTTGAGGAAAACCGCGGCGGGGCTCAGAGCTGCGCTGGCAACCGCGCAGTCAACGGCAGAAGTGGTGTCGCGAGATCCGGGCGACGGAGCAGATCGGCGCGTCAATTCATTGGCCCACCTGTCGGCGTGGGTGAGAAACGAGGAAGTTGGACGAAAAATCAGACGGCAGGCTAAGGAACCAAATTCTCTTTTTAGATAGTAGAGATTCCTAGCAATCACGAAATGCTCCTGGGGGGAAACCCTACCTCCCAGCCGCCGGCCACCGCTCCCCTTCCTACCTTCCCCCGCCGCTGCCGGAGGAGGTCATCCGACGACGGACGGCGGCGGCGAGGCGCCCTGCCATTTTTTCCCTTCCAATAAAGCCTGGGCAGTTCGATCTGATCTGATCTGTACTGTCTTCGATCTGATACATTCTGAAGTTCCGTCCAGCCAGCGTCTTGCGTGCGTGTGCTGTACATGTGCATGCACATGATCCGTACTGGCGTTCCGGCCAGCCGCCATCCCGTGTGCATGGCGCATGATGCATCCCGCATGGAAATCCATCCCGCGTGGAAATCCTTGGTGGCTAGCTACAACTCCGAATTGGAGGGCCGGCGAGATCGGCAAGCTGCGAGGAAGGATGGCGGTACAGTTCTTGAGGCCAACGACATACGGTCGCGGCAGTCAGATTATCTGAGTACCGGTAGCCGCCCATGGATACGGATTTGGTCCATGCGGCGTTAAGTCGCGACCGGATCGAGTTCATGGGTGCAGACCGCCGGGCGCCAACTGTGATCATCCCCATCAATGGATCGGGAGGGACTGTTAGCAGTAATCTTGATTAGACTAGTTGTTAGTTGCATGCATAGGTTAGTGCAGCAGGGGCCGTTGTGTTCTGTTGGACTTTGGCCGAGTCTTGCGCGGAGCGCGCTGTGCGTGCGGCAAAGTGAGCAGATCGTGCGAGCTGGGCATCGTGTGTGCGAGTCGTGAGCGAGGTGGAGAACGTGCGTGCGTGCGCCTATGCTCTGTCTAAAACCCCCCATGTACTACTCGTTGTAATCAACAGGAGTGAGCAATGTAGCCACTGTAAAAATACAAGAAGATTAGGGCGTTGGTGCGCCCGTGGCGCGTTCGTCGCCGGCCGGAAAAATCTTGTGTCCAGTGTTTCATCTTCTTCCACCTCCGTTCGAGCGATTGAGAGGGAGGGGAGAGCTAGCCAGGCCCTTGTGGCAACAACAGGGACAACATGTAAAAGAAATTGCTTTGCAGGATTGGTGCGGCAAAGCTCCTCGACCAGATCTCCGCGTTGAAAATCGACATGTGGTATTGTCACACTCCGATTTGTCAGCACCAAGAGGTACGACATGCCATATTTAGCTGCGATTACCTTGGTGCTGATAATGACGGGGAATGTCAAGATGGTTGTGCCGGATGACTAGTGGTTTCCATGGCTCATGGCGACTTCGATTTCAAGTGATGACGAAGACATGTTTGGATGCGGTGAAGACTGTGAACCGGATGATCAGTGTTTTGCAGCAGTCTCGGTAAGCGGGGGCGGCAACACAGGTGGACTTCTTCTTGGTGGTGCTCTATGAGCACAAAGTTTTGACTTCCGGGGTGTAAAACCCTAGGTCTGATCTTCACTGGTTGTACCTGTCAATTGCGGATCTCTATTCGTCTCCTTGTTGAAGGCATTGTCTGGAGTTCAGTCAGACTTTCTTCGGGGTGAAAACCCATGATCTATGATCAGACGACGACAGTGTTTGTGCACGGTTCCCTTCTTAAAGGCGTCGTTCTTGAAGAACCTTTTTGACAGTCCGGGTGTGCCTTATGGTGGTGATAGTTCCTGCTGCTTTGCTGATTGTCAGGCGCGGTTTTTTATTTTCTTTTGGCTGTGTGCATTCTTAATGTCTTGATTAGCTCTTGACGTTATGTTGTTGCAGAAACTGGGTGTAATTGATATCTGCTTGGTATTATATATTCTCTTTATAAAAAAAAAGTGCATCCAATTGCTCTCCAATTTGACACCAACCCAAACGATTTAGTTAAATTCGTACGCAAAATGGCTGCTGTTTTTAATATTGCTCATCAAGTACATCGATACCAAGTACTATATCATTGATTCACACCTGTGCCTGTGCTCGTGATGATATACTTTTCTTCCCACTGTATACATCTTGCGGTCTTCTACATCTGGTTGTTGCGCCTTCTTCCCGGCGGCTGGTGGTACGGCGGCTCCGGCGTCTTCTAGGAGCTTGGGGTGCGGCGGTGGTGGATCCGATTGTGTTTCCTTCTGGTAGCTTGGGGTGGTTTCTGCACTTTTCGGGGTCCTTTTGTAATTTCTGGTTTCTTTTAGACCTTTTTGTAAAGTGTTTGAGCTACTTTAATATATGCGTCGGATCCTTTCCTCAAAAAAAAAAAAACTAAACAATCATCTCAAGTTAATGGATGATAACGCTGTACACAATAATGATAGAGATATATACAAGTGGAGTTTGGAATCAAACCATTATTCAGATACGGTTTCTCGAAAAAGAAAATAATACGGAAGAGATAGAACAACTACACAGCAGGAGGAGATCGTGAGAGCGGGACAACAACAACTGCGCGTGAGAGATAAAGAGAAGCGGCAGCAGGCCAGCAGCGCATGAGAGATAGAGAACGCTAGCTGCAGCTACGACTACGAGCAATGGAGTGGAGGCATGGGCAAACGGTGGTCTCACGCCCTCCACCTAGGCTCGTAACGCTGAAGCTATTGTCTCGTCTCTCGTCTGGTTTGCAGTCAACGGAAGCAGTCTCCCATGGGACCCACATGCCATCTCTCTCATACTTTCCCCATCTATTTCACTTTCCCATCTTCCTCGTTCATATGGGATTCACGAAGAACACGGACGATTATAGCTGTTCAAATCTCTCATTTATTTTAATCGAAAAAATTGCTCATCCACGCATCAAGAATTCAAGATGCTCAAATTGACAAAAATCAGTTCAGCTGCTTCTTCCGCTCGTCATCCCGAGATCGCGGCGCTCACCATGGTCGCAGCAGCGAGCTCACGCTCGGCCAAATTTTGGCGGCCACGACCTCGAGCTACCACAGACCCACAGCCGCCCATGGCCATATTTTTCGAGCTCGCGGCGCTTGCCATGGCCGCAACAAATAGCTCTCTGATACGTCTCAAACGTATCTATAATTTCTGATGTTTCATGCTTGTTTTATGTCAATTACCACATGTTTTATATGCACTTTATATCATATTATGATATTTATTGGACTAACCTACTAATAGTTGCCAAAGTGCACAATATTTTTGTTTTACACTTTAATGTGTAGAAATTATCAAATAAGGCAAAGGAAACCTTATTGGAGTCGAATTGGGACTTTCCTGAAATCTGTCTGAAAACTATTTTTGAAGATGAACCCGTTTCGGCCCGAAGATAAACTCAAGTGGTTTTATTAATGTAATTTCCGGAGTCACCTTTGTCCCATGGTGTGAAGTTGACAGTGTGCGCACCGTGTGTGACTCTTAGGCTTAAGGTTACAGAAATACTTACCATGAGTTATTCTTGTGTTGGATGTCACTATAAAATTATGGTGTTTGTTCACTCAGACTTTAAGGTGTGCTTTTATAGCCCTACACGATGCTCCTGGTGTTCTATGATATTGTGATGTTTGTTCACTCAGACTTTAAGGTGTGCTCTTGTAGCCCTACGCAGTAGATTGGTATTTTTATCCAACATAAGAATAGTTCAGAGTAGCATAGTGAGGAAATATTATGTGTTCAATTATATTATTATTGTTGAGAGTGTCCACTAGTGAAAGTATGATCCCTATGCCTTACTTCCAAGCATTGAAACACCGTACACTTGAGCTTGTCCTCTTGCTACATAGAGGATTGGGCTTTCTCTCTTTGAGAGCTTCACTTGCTACTACTTTGTCTTGTCCTCTTGCAAAGAAGAGGATTGGGACACTTTTACATCCATCAAACCAACCATCTTGTTCTCTGAACTTGTTTAGTCCATAATCAACTAAAAATTGTGACACTTTAGTTGTAGGGAATAGATAACTTTTCCTTCTTGCTCCTGCGGATCGATACCTTATTTCACATTGAGAGGTGCTACAGTGATCCCTTGCTCTTGGGGGTTATCAAGTACTTTTCTGGCGCCGTTGCCGGGAGCGTAGCGCTTAAGTTTCTATTCTTGTGTGCACTAGACTAAGCTTGGGGAGGTTTCTTTAACTTATTTTATATCTTGCAATCATCTAAGCTTGGGGAGGTTCTTTGACTTGTTTGATGATACTATGTCTCCCATTTATGATGATGAATATGATATTTTCAGTCCACCCACTATTGAGTATAAAGTTTATTGTGATTATGATATGCCTCCTATATATGATGATTACAATGATTATTATGAATGTTTTACTCCCATATTCCTAATGAAACTGTTTATGCTTACGTGGAGAGTAATGATACTTTTATGCATATGGATCATGATAAGAATGTTTCATGTGATACCTATATTGTTGAGTTTATCAATGATGCTACTGAAAGTTTTTATGAGAGAGGGAGACATGATTTCATTTACCACAATAATATTAAGTCTCCTCTCTTTTTGTTGAAAATTTTGAAGTTGCACTTGCTTTGCCTTCCTATGCTAGTCACTTTGTGCTTTATTGATTTATTTTCTTACAAGATCCCAATGCATAGGAAGTGGGTTAGACTTAAATGTGTTTCATATTTTCCCTTGATGCTCTCTTTTGCATTTCAATTCTCATTCCTATGTGAGCATCATTAAAACTATCAAGCCTAGCTATATGGCTATAAAGAAAGCGCTTTGCGGGAGGCAACCCGGTTATTTTTGTGTGATTTTCTTTGTGTCCTCTTGCTGTACCAAGAGACTTTGTTTATAGTTTAGGTTCTGGAGTTTTGAATAAAGTGCCAAGTTTTACCCTTTTTGGTTTGAAAAAGTTGCTTATAGCGTTCGGAGATTTTATTCCTGCACAAGTCAGTGCACGGTATGATTTTTAATTCTTATTCTATAACTCGAATGAGCTCATATTTGAACTGTAGTTGCAACTTTTCATCCTCTGTATGCATGAATTTTTTCGAAATTTTCCAGAAAGTTTGGTAGGGTAGAAAAATACGTTTTGCTGCTGCTGTTTTTCTGGACAGATTCTGTCCCATTTTGTTTGATGCATGCTTTGAGCTTTTAAGTTGAATCTTTTTTATCCAATTGAGTTTATGAGTAGGCATACAACATTATACACTTTATGGACATGTCATATGAATTTTTGTTCAAGGATTATATGCAGCAAGGAACCTATTTGTTTATCACTATTAATGCACCCCACAGAAAAAGATGGGAGAAACGGTGTTTTGAAGTTTTTTCACAGGGATTGGAGGAGATGCACCAAGAGCTATCCAAGGATGGTGAAGACCATAAGCTTGGGGATGTGAAGACAACCCCGCTGGACCTACACACTCTCGGTTTGCACACGTCCAACTTCTGTTTTTCGATCAAAGCACTTTATCGCATAAACTTGGAGCGTCGTTTTTGTTTTTGTTTGAGTTTTGAGAGACCACCACACTATCAATTATATATGAGAGAGCTACTGGAAATATGGGTTGAAATATGTTGGATGCTTTTATAAGATTGGGAAAAGGGATGTTTGACTTGATTTTTAATGATACATATAGTTGCATGATTCATGAGCTTGTTTATGAGTAATAGTTTGCAAATTCTTTTTGAAGAGCTATCACTTATTCATATTTTGGTGCTGATTGTTATTTCACTTGGTTTGACATGGATTAGTTAGTTCTATGGACACTCATACATGCATCTAGATGGTCAACTTTCTCCTCTTGCTAGCCCAAAAACTCCAACAAGCAAAAACTTGTTTCCAACACCTTCAACCAAAGTTATTCCAGTGAGTCCACCATATCTACCTATTGGCTTTATGCTACTCCGAGTAAGTTTAACATGTTGTTTGTGTTATCTTACCTCTGAATGAAAATGTTTATGTTACTGATTGCAAAGGAAAAAAAGTTGGTTATATAGCTCTCACGAACTTGATGCACAATGTTTTTTATTTGCATAATAAAACTTGACCCATTGTGATTAAATTATGATGTTTGTGGCTTGATGAATGTTTTGGGTTGAAAGTTAGCCCATATGTGCTGTCACATGGCAAGTTTTCAACACGTTCTTCGTTTCATTTAGTTGATATCATGTGCTTTTGTCTATGGATGCTTATCATGTTTGAAATAAATGTGGAAATAGAGTGAGTTTAAATGAGTTTGTGTAAATGGTTAGAGAGACGCCTGGGCCGCTAATCTAAGCCATGCATCATTCATGGTGGAAATTTACTTACATACTATGGTGAACCTTCTGTGATACACCTTGCAATAAAAAACTATTCCAAATGGTAAATAAAAAGGGTGTTGAGATTGTTCATTTTGTTTGTTTGTCTTGTCATTTTGATATGGGCTTGTTCCATATCTTGGGACAAGAGGTACCCCAGTTGACGCTCTTGATGATACTATTATGCTTACAATGATATTTAATTAAACTTGCTTTGTTTCCCAAGTTGAGTAACACATGGTGTAATTACTTGTATTCAAGGGGCATGAGACATTCAACCCATTCTTTATCAAGCACACTACTCATATTTGATTTCACTTTAATCTTAATCATTCAAGATGATATGATAGGGGCAATGAGAGCTTGACACCGATGAATACCTTATTGCAATCATTAACTTAAGTAGAAGAGTTTAGAAGTTGGATGAAACTTATGCATGCTTTACCTCTACTCACATATACATCTTTCCAAAGTGTACACCTATCATATTCAGATTTTCATCTACACTCTATGACCATTGTAGGATGTTCTACTTATCATTATGCATACATGTGTTCCATATTACTTGCTACTATGTTACACTTTGTGAATTATCAATGAACATCCTTGCATTGAATATTTGATATCACTTCATAATCTATCTCGCATATTGCTACTCCTTTGAAGAATGAATCATTTGACTCTATGTAGCAATAAGTTTATCACTTTATTCATAACATGTGCCTTACAATATTTGATCAAGTTCATGATGGTAGCATGTCACCTCAGAAATTATTTTGTTTTATCGCTTTACCTACTCGAGGACGAGTAGAACTAAGCTTGGGGATGCTTGATACGTCTCAAACGTATCTATAATTTCTGATGTTTCATGCTTGTTTTATGTCAATTATCACATGTTTTATATGCACTTTATATCATATTATGATATTTATTGGACTAACCTACTAATAGTTGCCAAAGTGCATAATATTCTTGTTTTACACTTTAATGTGTAGAAATTATCAAATAAGGCAAAGGAAACCTTATTGAAGTCGAATTGGGACTTTCCTGAAATCTGTCTGAAAACTATTTTTGAAGATGAACCCGTTTCGGCCCGAAGATGACGTCAAATGGAAAAAGTCTAGTCGCAAAAATTGCAGGGAATTTTCTGGCGAACGTTCTAGACTTAAAATTCGGCCCAATCGGAGTCCGGACGCTCCAGATATCGCCGCTGCACTGTAACCCTAGGTGGGATGACGGGAATCCGTGAAACTTTATAAAGAGAGGAAACCTAACTCGTGGGAGGCCCCCATACCACGAATTTTCCTCCTCTTGGCAGCCGCCAAGGAGAGGGAGGATCTCCTCCATTGCTGCACCATCACCAAGGAAGAAGAAGGGGGCCGAGGGCCGCCGCCCCCCGGCCGCCAAGGGCTGCCGCCGCCGCCTCCACTCCGGGCTGCACCTCTTCGTCAAGCTCCTCATCACCATGATCATGTGTGAGTAGTTTCCCTCGGGGCTGAGGGCTCTACCGGTAGCTATGTGGTTTATCTCTCTCTCTCCCATGATGTGATCTTTATGTGATCATGAGCTTTGTAATCTAATTGAATTCATGGATGTTTCTCCTTCATTGTTTATGCTACTCAAGTGGTTTTATTAATGTAATTTCCGGAGTCACCTTTGTCCCATGGTGTGAAGTTGACAGTGTGCGCACCGTGTGTGACTCTTAGGGTAAAGGTTACAGAAATACTTACCATGAGTTATTCTTGTGTTGGATGTCACTATAAAATTGTGGTGTTTGTTCACTCAGACTTTAAGGTGTGCTTTTGTAGCCCTACACGATGGTCCTGGTGTTCTATGATATTGTGGTGTTTGTTCACTCAGACTTTAAGGTGTGCTCTTGTAGCCCTACGCAGTAGATTGGTATTTTTATCCAACATAAGAATAGTTCAGAGTAGCACAGTGAGGAAATATCTATGTGTTCAATTATATTATTATTGTTGAGAGTGTCCACTAGTGAAAGTATGATCCCTAGGCCTTATTTCCAAGCATTGAAACACCGTACACTTGAGCTTGTCCTCTTGCTACATAGAGGATTGGGCTTTCTCTCTTTGAGAACTTTCACTTGCTACTAACTTTGTCTTGTCCTCTTGCAAAGAAGAGGATTGGGACACTTTTACATCCATCAAACCAACCATCTTGTTCTCTAAACTTGTTTAGTGCATAATCAACTAAAAATTGTGACACTTTAGTTCTAGGGAATAGATAACTTTTCCTTCTTACTCCTGTGGATCGATACATTATTTCCAGATTGAGAGGTGCTACAGTGATCCCTTGCTCTTGGGGGTTATTACTCTCTGGCAGGATTTTGGCCGCCATGCTTGTGACCCTGAGCTACCGCCTCCGCCGCGGGCCATGTCACAAATTTTCGAGCTCGTGACTTCGTCATAGCTGCGACCGGACCTTCCACTGCCCGCCATGGCCGCGTCTCCGACCTCGCGCTGTCCTCGAGCTCTATCTGTCATCGAGCTGGCGTCCAGCCGCAGGGAAGACGTCAATCTTAGTTCGCGTGGTGGCACAAGGTGCATCGGGGATGGGTTCACGCGGCGAACTCGCGCAGCGGCGGTGGACTGGCACGAAGGAGGGTTGCGGCGGCGGCAGATTCGCACGGTGGAGGGTTGCGGCGACGATAGACAGGAGGATATATTTTAGCGGTGGTAATTCATGTAATTATCACGAAACGAAATAAAACGAACCGGTACGATGGCATTAGCAGTATTATGTGATTTGGTGGGAGGGTAAAACGGGTAAAAGTGGATTTGTATTGAGTTGTCAAACATTGGAGCGATCTGGACCGTTGACCAAATATTGAAGGGCTCAGATTCAATGTATCAACACAAGTTTGTTCTTTTAATAGTAGTATAGATATAGATTAGCGTAGGGCGTTGGCCAATTATTTTTTGGTCAGCCGTGTCCTGTTTGACCGGGTGGGTGCGATCTTTTTATACGGTAACAAAGGTTAGAAAAATTCATCCATCATCATTTTAAAATTTTAATCAAACTATTAAGATTTTTTATATTTGTTATTGAACATATCAAAATTCCGTAATCATGCAGATCATCTTGTGGGCTCTAAATGTTAAATTTTATGGAGTATTTACGGGATGTATTTTGACCGACACAGTTGAACAAGTATATTTTGCATCGTACATGATACTTATTCTATTTGGTATCATTATTTTTAGCAAAACTAGCTGCCATGAGACACATTTGAATGATTCGGTAAAAAACTAACTAAAAGAGAAATAATATTAAAAGATAAATCTTTTTATTATAGATTATTATGGTACGTGCATTGCACGTGAAAGCACCCTCCAATCCCCGGAGATTAGGTTTTTGATGGGATTGGTACCACCGACCGCTTCAATAGTCTAACCTAAAAAAACACGGCTTTTCTCTGCTGCTGCAAAAAAGAAAAAACCACGCCGCTTTGCACCATCAGATCTAGGAAGGGATAGAATCACAGAAGGCGATGGCGGCATGGCGGTGGCCGTGGCATCGGCTTGCATCTCCAACTTCTGGTATGTGGTGCCGTCGTGAGATCTCCGACTTGCTCCCCTCCAGATCTCCGTCGCTGCCAGCAAAGATGCAGGCGGCTGCAAAACATCTACTTTCGTCAGGACCGGCGTTTCATCGCCATATCCTCCGCCTCCGTCAGTTGTCCGGCGCCGCTTCCGGATCTCCGTTTGTAGGTTGGTACCAGCCGTGCTCATTTTGGATAACTCGTTTTCTTTCGCTGGCGGGGTCGGCCAGATCCAACCGGCCTGAGTCGGGTGTAGATATTCTCTCAGGCCGCACAGCCTACCGGCGGCAGCGGCAGCGGCCGGCAGCAAAGCCGCATCAGCCGGCGATGAAGCAGCATCTGTACCTCGTGCTAGAGGACCACCATGAGACGGGATTCGCAATACATAAGCTGGACATTGATGACGACCTGGATGCCCACTCCGGATCTAGGCGGCGCGTCCTTGAGCCTCGGTCGTCCGCGTAGGGCGCCCAATAATCCGACAGAAGATGCAGTTCGCTGCCCTGGGCAGCAGCATCGTCGCCACAGGTATCTGTCCCGTAAAAGACTCAACTTTCTGTGCCGGTGTGACCGTTATCTACGACACCCAGACAGCACAGCTGACCATTTCAGACCTTCTTCCAACAAACCTTAGCTTCGGCTACGACTCAGCTGTGGCCGTCCGGAACAAGCTGTATTTCTTGGAATCTCATTCTAGGCGCTTCAAGCCAGATGTTATTTGCTTCGAAGGAGGCTTGCACTGCCTGAAGATGGCAGGTCCTGGTGATGATGTCAAGCTGCAGGCAGAATGCAAAGAAGACAACAAACACTGGAAATGGAAGTCTTTACCCAATTCCTCACGCTTCTCTTGGAGTTGGAATACCTTCCCTCCTCAACTCCCATTTGATGCCCACAGAATCATTGCCCACGCGGTCCACCCACGAGGCGGCACAATCTTTGTGTCCGCCACCGAAGGGTGGCGAGTGAGTCAGGGTACATTCTCCTATGGCATACGGAGTGGGAAGTGGACACGCCGTGGTGACTGGGTGCTGCCGTTCAAGGGCCCTGCACACTATGACCCTGAGTTGAATGCATGGCTTGGGCTCAACCTCACTTGCGACAACGATGTTGGTCATAAAACTAGTGGTTACCTGTGTGCATCCCGTGTCACGTCTGCCAATGCTAGTAGCCAGTCTTTGCAGCGGAAGGTCAGCATCGACAAGTTTTTCTCGCAGGACCCGGACCGCTGCCGTGTGAATGTCCAGCTCTTGTACATTGGTAAGCGCAACGAGTATTGCCTTGCTGAACATCTGCGGCTTGTCAATAATTATGTGCTCCGTCTAACCATGTTCCGAGTCACCTATGGTAAGGATGGGGAACTCATGACCTTGGCTCAACGGCCTGCCCGCTCTTATGAACTGCCCAGCTATGATGAAGATTTTGAAGCTCAAGCATACTGGATGTAATCTATGGTGATGCGTTTCCCAGCTCATCATGTCTTGTGGTGCTATATTCAGTACTACCACCACCAGTAAGTCATGAAATTATTTCGCAACATTACACAAGATGCACCCATATCCGAAATTGCAAATCCTAATTTGATCCATGCATTGCTATTGTATTTCGAATTTGGATTTGAAATTATGTGAGATGGTTATGTATCATGTGTCAGTGTTGCCAAGTTCTTTATATAGGCACTCAAGCAGAATTTTGATGGGCAATAAGGCAATGAAAACAAAATAGAAGGGAAAAAGAGATCAGTGATAGGCAGTGACAGAACTTATGTGCAATGTAATCAGATCATTTTGTTGCTTATGAATTTTCTTATGTAGTAGCCGCTTGACCTTTGGTACCTAAAGAAATTATCTTATATCGCCTTTAGTTTCGGTTGCTTGCTTGATTGACACTGAAGCTTTTACCAATACTAGTTAACATGCACGTGCACACACGTCTCACTTAATACAGACTATAGTGCAAGATAGTATGGCTGTAAATTTTCGTAAGTTACACCTTTTTCTTTGAACTTTAAATCATGTTGAAATTGCAATGGAGATGAATGCATGATAAGAGAACACCTGCTTGGGAAAATCCAAAGTCACCACGGACAAGTACATATATACTTTCCAGGATTCAAAACGCATATTGGAAAACGTCCATCTCTTTGCTCATTGCAACCTTCTTTATGCTCTCCTTGACATCCAACGGAGTAGCATCTTCATCAGGTTCTGCACCAGCAACATCGTTGAAAATAAGCACAACACATATACACAATATTTAAACTTATTAACATCTTTAGGACTTGTAAAAGAACTCGCAACTTCTAATATAAAAATATGTTGAATTTTTATGGAAAAAAATATTGGAGTATCAAAGATTTTCAAACTTACCTTTGTTTCATCTTAAGTAGCATTGAATCATATGAAATTCCCAGTTCAACCATTACAACATTAAGCTCTTCCCACTCTTTCTTTAGCAACTCCTTGGAAATTTATCTTCCTGTATCTTTAGGTGGTTCAAGTGGAACTACAGCTTTCTGAACTGTAGGTTCAGAAGAGATAGCTTCTCCCACTTAATGTGTACAGATATTTTGAAGTGAAATAAAATTGTGGCCATAAGGAAGACACATGTTCAGCTTATCAATGGAGAACTAGACAGAAAAGTTGGAATACAATCATACTGAATGCCTGCAGCCAAACTTGACTGCAGTTTGGAAGGTCCATAGACCACTTTGATTTAATAATTACACGGCAAGAGTTAGAATTCCACATTTTGCACATCTCATAACGTAGAGTTGGCACCATAATTGCATGCATCAGCAGTGAAATTTGGAACGTCCATAGATCAAATCACTTAAGAATTTTGTACTGCAAGTAATAACAAATCTAGTATGCCTAGCTCAACTACCCGGCCTTGCTTATGTTGCTTTATCGACAACAAGCAACTGCATGCATGTCTTCTACTCTAGCATATATATACACATAAATCACCCATTAATCTAGGACAAACACTTCACGGCCATATAAAGTAATAACAGGATTAATCAAGGATCAGGGCACTCACCTTACGGATAGAATCCACTACCAACATCTTTTCAAGTTCCTGCAAGTGGAGAATGAATCACTGCCCAAGTATGAACTTCTGCACACCTTATACATGAAGCCCCCTTATTGAAAATTCAGAAAATATGTACAATATCCATTTTATTATCCCAGATATCTGCAATCGTTGACAGAGCATGACCATCATCCACACTACTGCAGATAAGTTACAATACAATTACCCTGCTGGGGCATGTATGCATATACCCTGATATCTTCTAGTTTGGCAAAACATTCACTTTTGAACTACAAAAGCACATCCGGTGATACTCGAAGCTGCTATATCCTAGGGTGCGTTCGGTTTTGGAATGAAGTGGAATGGTTTCATTCCACCCGAATAAAACGGTTCCATTTTTGTGGTTGGTTAGGATAGAACGGTTCCGTTATGTGTTTGGATTGGGTAGAACTGGTTTCAGCTAGCATCTCCACCGGCGGCTCCTAAATTTGGTCCGTCACCACCAAAATCATGCGGAGATTTTGGTGTATCTATGATGAAATGGATACTTGTGAATCTAAAAATGAAATTTCGGAAAAATAATGGGCAAGCTATGTGACACTTGTAGTTCAAAATCTAGATGTTTTCAACTGAATCGGCAGGAAGCCGTCTAAATGGCCGCAAATAGGCAAATGATGTCTACTCTGTGATAAAAATGTAGTGGTGCTATTTTGGATGATTTTGTCAGTAGCCGCTTCACAAAAAACGCTGGTTTTAGCCCTTGAAAAATGGAAAGTGTTTTTTTTGTGAAACATGTCGAAATCTTTGTTCGGCAACATTGTTTGCCATCGCACAATGCACGCATGTGCCAAATTTGGGCACATTTGGACAAACTATGTCATGAATGTGGCCAAACATTGCATCTTTGTCTTGAAAGTTATGAATGTTCGCTCGTGATAGCTCGTGTTTTTCTTTTTCTGTGAAATTGTCTTATAACGAGCAAACTATCAAGCTTTCAACACACAACCATTTGGTTAATCATAAATACAATATGCTCTTATACTTTTGAAAATTGGTGTTTTCCAACTTTAACGAAAATTAAGTTCTAAAACTTGCTTATTTCTGCTAATTTTTTTTAGTTATTTTCATTATTATTATTCTGCCGAACAGGGCGGAAACTGGTCCAGGTCTCTGACCGGTTTAATCCCGTTGGACAGGTGCTGAGGCACTACAACCGTCCGATTTGATCCGACGGCTGAGAGCGGCGTGGCCGCAATATAAGTTGCGAGTCGCCGCCGCCTTCGGCAAACCCTAGATCCTCTCGAAATCGAACCCTCGTTTCTTCTCGCGAGTCGCCCTCACCGCGCAAACCGACCACTCGCACGCCCGCTTCCCCTTCCCCCCTTAGCGGAGATACGTGCGCCGTGCGCGTGCGGAAACCCAGGCCCACTACAAAAGATAGATCGAAGCGTTATGTGACTTGCCGGTGGCGTGGGTAATTTTTATCAACTTTAGAGATAATTTTAATGACTACCACAAGAAGCCATCTTTCTTTTATTACCTATAATATATAATGTCTGTGCGTTGCAACGGGATAATATCACATATAGCAGAGTGCCCGTGCGTTGCCACAGAATATCAAACTTATTAGATCTAAGATGATATAAACATTGATCAAAACGTCCAATAATTATGTGAGTGTATTCATGCATGTGGCTTATGATTGCGATAGGCCAGGCTTGCTTCCCTTATAATTTGGTCACCGAATTGCTTTGAAGTTTGTCTTTTCATCGTACATGTAAACTTAACTTTTTAGCATTTCATAATTGTTCACGTGTCAAAATATAATATTTAACTACCATACTACAGTGCAAGCTAATAAATATATGTCCCGTCATACAAAGAAATAGCGTGACTCGGAAAATTGCATGATGGGTGATATGTATATTGAAGAAACGATTATTTCCTAAATATTAATCTCGCACATACAAGCTACACAACAGTACAT
The DNA here is from genome assembly GCA_947311845.1 of Poa pratensis. Taxonomy (NCBI): domain Eukaryota; kingdom Viridiplantae; phylum Streptophyta; class Magnoliopsida; order Poales; family Poaceae; genus Poa; species Poa pratensis. The sequence goes on along the minus strand of CAMZMU010000116.1, from coordinate 13,892,760 downwards.
CACAAGCCGATATCATCTATCTACACACATCTTACATCGAGATAAGCCTGACGTTGTGGCGATAGAACCTTGTCAGTGTACTTGTTGATATGGTTCTAGCCTAACCTCCATATTTTCCTTATATCTAGCTTTATGTGGACGATATCATGAAATAAGTAAACAATTCAATTCCAAGAACAGGATGGCATAGTAGCACCGTATGGACATGGCATTGCGATGGATTCAGCGCAAGGTGTGTTCCGCTATCCGCGAGTCTTGCATTGCGCTGAGCTAGCAGGGCCTGCTTTTCCTCGGGTGGTATGTTTTGCCAATGTTCTCTTCGACGCGCGTTCGTCTCTTGTCTCTCCATAGCTGTTACATTTTTCCTTGCCTGCCTCTGGCGGGCATTCCTCTCATCTATTGTTTTCTTTTGCCTGGCTACTCTTCTTCGGGCATTCATCTCCGCTCTTTTTGCGGCTGTTAAGCTATTTCGTCGTGCTCTGTCTTGTTCCCGTCTTGCTTCATTTCTGTTTTTTCTCATGTTTGCAATTATCTCTTGTTGATGATTAGCAGAGGTTGTCAAAATAAGGTCACCATTGTAATTACTGATGATGGTAAATTATATCATATGATTCACACTAATTCATCAATATTTCATAAATTTATAGACCCCTTCTCCTACTCAGTTGCTTGAGAGTATGCCGATGCTTGTGGAGAAAGCAAAAAAACTGAGAATCATTTGAATACCGTCAACAATAGTATACACCCGTACGAACAAGCGGTCATCATATCCATCTTCGTAGCTCCTTTTGTTGCTATTGTTTCAAGATGTGGTTTCGACAACTCCTGTGGGCTCTTTGATTTAGAGCAACTTCATAGGATTTTTGAAAGATTTTATTCTATAGGAATTTTTCCTACATTGGTCATTTGATTTATATGATTGATTCCTATAGGAATTTTTCCCATAAAATCATTGCACTACATCCCGTAGGAATTCTACCATTCACTCCAACCTCTTTTTACAATTCCTTTTCTTATCCTATGAATGTGTATGTCGATTCCTTGGTCTTTGTGGGCTTTCCTTTTGATGAGTTTCCTATAGAATAGGGCATCTTAGCAGTTTTATCTCTGGCTAATACTACGGGTCGCCTTAAAATCTGTTCGGCATTCCTATGTTTGCCCTAGAGTTTCTGGGGCAGCTGGGGTCACCGGACAAGCCTGGACACCTACCACGTAGGATTAGACCGTGGGCTTGGCTTACCCACCGCCGGACCCAATTTCTCTGCCTTCTTCCTCCTCACAGAGGAGGAGGAGATGGAGGAGGGCGAGGAGGAGTCGGCAAATCTGGAGCAGGATGCCATCCTCGCCTGCTACAAACCGTTCGCTGCGAGAATAGAGACCGGGAACTAATGGCGGTGATCCTCGAGGAGACGAACGCCCGACCGAGATCCCCCACGACAACGTGGAGAGGAGGATGTTGGCTGCCGGCTCATGCCAAGTGGCAGGCCATGATTGCGTTGTAAACCCAGAGGGAGGCAGACGCCACCGCTTGCAAGGTTGGTCGCTATGACATGGTGGACTCACCGCGAGGCGCGAAACAACGGAGGAAGAGAGATAGCGCTGGGAAGCGGAGGAGGAGAGAGAGCTCCGGGTGGTGAAGAGTGCGGCCCGACAAGCTAGGCGCACATCGGCGTTGGAGCGTTAGCGTTCGAAGCTAGGGCGGGAGGCGTGCGCGGAGCGACCATGATGTTAGCCCCTCTCGTGTCGGCAGCCCAGTGGCGGAAGACGTCGAGACTAGACCCAGTGCACCCGGAGTGGACGTAGACATAGATTAGGTTTTAAGCATAAGTTTAGTTTCTGGTCTAGTTTGCTCGTTAGACAGCTTGGTTAAGTTCTGTAATATGTAAGGAGTTTCGGAGTTTCTGGTGCTTGTTGGTTGGATGATGTCTGTTTTGTTCGTAATTCCGGAGGTGAATGGAGGTGTTGTAAGAAACAAAACTACTCTTGTATTATCGATTTCATTTCTGATGCCTGTTTTGTTCGTAATTCCGGAGGTGATGGAGGTGGAGTTGTAAGAAACAAAACTACTCTTGTATTATCGGTTTCATTTTTTGAAATGAAATCGGGAGCGAGGCTTCTCAATTCGGAAAAAAAAAGCATAAGTTCAAAAGAAGTCTTCTCTTGTAAGACGTGAGAGGCGCCGTCAAGGCATCTCAGAATATTGGTAGTCATGTAGTCATGTTTTCATGTATAAACTAAGATTCAGTATTTATAAGCACCAGGTAGGTGAATCACTTGCTTAGCCATGAATCAAGAGAAAAACACAGCGTTACGCAGATACGTATGTGCATGCATCATGTACATCTCCTACTATATTATGCTAAACCAAGATAGCAATGAGTTGGACCAAATCTCATTTGAACGGACCCCCATCGATCTGCATCTCTCTCAGGTAGTCAAACAAAAGTCTGTCCTGCGATCGCTCTGCCACTCCACGCCTGGATGTGTACGTGCGGTGCAGTAATTCCATCCGCTCCATGGATGAAATGGAGTAGCTTAGATGGACCAACAGACGTCTCATCACTGGTGCTGCTGGTCGGAGAGCCTCATCATCATGACGAACTCGTCGAAGTTGACCTGCCCATCTCCATCGAGGTCCGCCTCCGCGATCATGCCCTCCACCTCCTCGTCGGTGAGCTTCTCGCCGAGGCTGATCATGACGTGCCGCAGCTCGGCCTTGGAGATGTGGCCGTCGTGGTCCCTGTCGAACACCCCGAACGCCTCCCGGAGCTCCTCGTTGTCGTCGGCGTTGGCGGCCTCCCGCTGGCGGGACATGAGCGCCAGGAACTCGGCGAACTCGATGGTGCCGTTGCCGTCGGCGTCGACGCCCCGCACCATGTCGCGGAGCTCCTCGGGGGTGGGCGACTGGCCCAGGGAACGCACCACCGTCGAGAGCTCCTCCACCGTGATGCGGCCGTCGCCGTCCTTGTCGAAGAACGCGAACGCCTCCCGGAACTCGGGGAGCTGCTCCGAGCTCATCGCCGGCGCCGTACTTGCAGCCATTATACCTTCTGATTGTTGTTGCTGATCGGTGTGGCAGCTAGATGCTGGTGAAGGTGAAGCGGGGTGTGGCTAGAGAGGCAAGGATGAAGGTGAGCTGAGGTTTGGATGGGTTTTGAAGTGAGGGAGGTCGGGGAATATATAGGTCGCGAGGAAACAGGGACGGTCATGTCGGATGTGAACGCGGAATGTGGACTTGTCGCGCGCACGCAATAATTCCAACCCCGTCTTCGCTTTCCCTTGGCCTTGGCTGGCCAAGTCAAAAGAGATCGATGCGTGCTTGTCCGAAAGTGCAAAACTCCACTGTTTAAAAAAGAACAAAGTTTTTGAAAAGTGCAAAATATTCAGGCAGGAAATGGAAAGAAGGTTTTGAAAAGAGAAAAATTGTAAAATAAAAAGGAAAAAATAAAGCACAAAGTGGACACTAGATATTTTATGTGTTTTGGCTCACATGAGTATTTAGTCTCACTATAGGAAATGCATTTTAAAATGTCAAAAAATTCAGAAATAAAATTTTGGGTGTAGCACTAGACATTTTATGTTGGCACACAAAGTTTCACGAAAAAACTATTTTTCCGCTCTATGTAAAAAACAAAATTTTGGTGTTTCAAAATTATTTTTTACTTTTCTTTTTACGAGACATTTTTGTCTTTTCTACACAGGGAATTTTTTTTTTGTCTTTTTCGGCGAAACTTTGTGTGCAACTATCATCCGATTTTTCCGGAATTTTTTGACATTATGAAGTGTGTTTTAACATAATAGGAGTATCTGTCCCGTGAGGCAAAATGGATTTTCGAACCTTAAATGTTTATTCTTTTTTGAAATTTAGAATACGTGATTTGTCATGTACTATAGTAAATTGGAGGTGGCCGAGAGATCGCCTGTACCGTACGTGATGCGGTTTTGTTATCTGGGAGGACGCGTCGTAGGTCCATTTGATGGGCGGTCGTCGACGGCTAGCTTCCGGCCGGGTCTACTCCAACAATGAACCAAACAAGGATTCCTTATCCTCCACCTCTCTATCCTCTTGCTCAGACGGCACTACTATACTTTTTTTTTTCCTCCAAGTCTACATAATTAATTTCCGTTCCAAACGTAGTTAGTACGTGTGCGTTTGCACACCCATAATTCCGAGGGATTTTAAATCTTTTCTGGCTATACACCATCAACTGAAAATCGACATACATTTTCTTTGTTGTAGAAATAAAACAGAGGATGCTATATATTGCTAGGCCTGTGTCTGGGAGGTAGCACGGGAATAGAATAGCACTACGAGTTTCTCTGGACGGCGACACTTCATATACACGCGTTACGGCGCTAGCTAAAACGTCACAAGAGTGGCAAAGAGTTTTCCCTTTTTTGATACGCGAATCCGAGTGAGTAGTCAGCCGCTGATTAGACTTTTACTGCCTGCCGTAGTTTTCATTCAACCTAGCACTCCATGTTGTCGTAAACATTGTACCCTGGACTTCACATGTTGATGTACATACGCCCGTCAAAAGCGAGAGAAGTAGTCGTAGAAACTACTATACTAATATTAGAGGGAGGCGTTTTGCCTCCGGCCGGGTACATAAGCACTATTTATTTAAAGATAAAATTCTGTGCTAAAGTAAGCCTTTTAAGGTGATATTTTTTTTCGTCCTTTTACATAGCCGACAAAAATATCGGTTTTCCAGCGAATCGACTTTGTAAACACGTGAAATGTGCGTACTACTTATCTAAGAATATTTGCCCTACCTGGTCGGCAATCGCCTGTGACGGTGGAGGATGGCGTATCTCCTCCGACTGGCCCTGCGGTGTGGCTCGAAGCTGGGTCCGGGCTTGCGGGGCCAGATTTGGCCGTCGATGGCTACGAAGTGCGACTGGTGGGTGGCCAGGTGCTTCCTGCCTACTGCGGTTCAGTTAATCGCGCGTGTTTGGCATGCCGTCGGCTTACACCATCGGTATTGTGGTGAGCTACCTATCGAACCCTGGTCCCTAGTTCTTAGATGTCGGGCCGGCGGCCCTGGAAGGTGGAATGCGCGGGTGTCTCTGCAGCGAGTGATGTGGCGATGGGATTGCCTTTCTCTTTTCCTGTTTTGATGGCGATGAGCGGGCGACAGGGGGGAGGGGTCCTTGGGTTGTCTACGCTTCGACAAAGGCATCTCCGAGTTTTAAGAAGGTCTGATCCCCTCATCATGCTGTATCCACGTCACACGACATGCACGCATGCATGCGGAATTTTAGTGGGCGAGTGAGACAAACAGGGCTGCTATATACGGTGCAATTAATCGATGACGAGATGGATGCATGGAAGCCAGCCGTGCTTAATAAGTCGAGGATCTACGGTGCTTGACCAGGCAAATGGAAACACGTACGTACGTTAAGGGACGTACTTGACCAGGTCATCCAGGATCGGGCGGTGGCGGTGCGTCGGCCCGTCCAATTAGAAGGAAGCGATCTGTGGTGCATGGAACGGGTCCAGCAGCCGATCTGTGGTGCTCAACTTGGGGAGCTAGGTAGCTAGTAGCGCGACGTAAAGGTGGCGTACGTGGACTCTTTCTCCCGTGATGCATGCGCGACATAAAGGCCGGCCCATTCATCCACCTCGTATTCCTGGTATGATGCATGGGAGAAGCCTGGTATGATGCATGGGTCAAGCTAGCTACGGCATCGAACCAACGGTATTTAGATATTGGTGACCATGCATGCAGTCATGTTTTCACACGTAGTACGTAGTTTAAGTGTACAACTACTATGAATATATAGGTAACAAAGCCAAATATTTATTTTCTGATCGATGTTTCCCGTAACGTTATCTTGAAAAAACTACACATGTCCGTACTTAAAAGTACGTGTTTCATAGGGAAATACACATGCACTTACTGACTTACATGGTTAGTACACATGCATGCACACCACACGCCGAATCACTACAACAGGACCCCCCTACAGCAACGCATTCATGTGTATCTAAATGTTCATATAAGCGTTGCCAGCGACTTTACCAACGGATAAGTATGCGTTGCCTTATCTGGCGTTGCAAAGACATGATGCAACGCATATACAGGCGTTGGTAACCAATGGAATAACCGTTGCAAAAATAGCTACAGATTTGAGGCAACAACTGTATGCGTTGGTAGATGTATCATATACGGATTGAAAATTATATTTAAAATATTATTTTCTTGATGGGATGGTATGATCAGTTGAATAGTGTACAAGTTTTTCTCACCGACTGTACATAATTCATAGGTTACATACCACGACACTCAAATCATAGAAAATGACTGCATTTCGACGAAAATTCATATTTTATTAGAATCGGCATTCCATACATGAAAATTACATGGAGTAGACTGTTTACACTCTTACATCAAAATATGATAATCTACCTAGTCCTAGATATATCTCCACTGTAATAATTTGCCAACAAGTTCAAAGCTGATATCCGAAAATAGCATGTCTTCTGATGCGATCTGCATATACAAATATATATATTCAGTATCAAAGTGGAAAATAACAATGAAACATGTAGTGAATTAACTTGCTAAAATGTATAGGTATACTCACCGTGGTGGCATGCCAAAGCTAATTCAGCATGCAAGGCATTTTTGCTATCCTATGCATTTGAAATGGCACATCAGGCCCATAAGTAATATTTGCTACCACACAGAAGAAGAAAAAAAGGAATCTGTATAAGAAATAAATATGAAGTACGGGTCCTCCATCAGAAACAAGACCAGAATCCTTTAATTAACTAATCGATGGAAGAAAATGCATTAGTAGAAGTTGACACACCAGGAATTAAATATGACGTCTCCAGTCATCTAAAGTGAGCAGGCAAGCCATGCAAGTATATGAAAGGGTGAATAAATAAATAAAGTTATTTCCTGCAGGCTTTTGTAAGTTTATTTTGCCAACTAAATCATGCTTACCTATAGAGTGAGGAAGGGATCGCACAACATCATTATAGCCGACCAAGAAACCTGCAGGCTGCACACATGAGGCAGTAATTTTCTTTAAATACATACAATTGAATCGATATGAGATAGTAAAAAACCTCTAGTCCTTCCCACATGTTCCCTGATTACAAATCCCTTCTTTCTGGCTTCAATTCAACAGTTCAAGAAAGGCACCTGAGAGGAAATGTTTAATAGAATAATAAGCTAAGACTGGCAAGGAATTGGTAACTTGAGCAACATCATGTAGGCAGAAAATATGGAAGGTAAACAAAATCACATATTCCATGTCTCCCCGTAGTTAGCGCTAGATCCAAATCTCCAATGCACGATGTTTAGTTCGTCTGGTACACACACAGATAGTTGACCAAATTTTTTCTTCTAGCTGCAGAGCACATAACTGAATCAATAGATTAGGGATCACTAGTGCTACTTCGTACTAGACATCACTACTAATCTGATGATCTGATAAGAAAAACTCATTTATCAATTTCAGTCCAAACCTCAGCTAGCAGCACTATCGATTCACCACGCCCGGACTAGTACATGTTCCATTCTGTACTGCAGATTACAGAAACGCCAACAGCAGGACTAACCTGATCATTGCAAACAACTAAGAAACAACGGAGTGGCAAAGTCTGATGACGGCAAGTCTCTTATGACGGCTCCCTTCGTGGTGAGCGAGGTGGGGCGCATCAACGCCTGGTGATGGTGACCGGCAGTGTAGAAACCCTATGCTGCGGTGGTGGCTGGGTGCATCTGGTTAGCTTGAGCCCCCAATTTCGGCGTGGACTCGAACGGGCGCTGGTGCCGCAATACCTCGATCGAGAACAACCCGCAGAGCGATTGGCAGTTCGATCTGAAATATGCATTAAAAATAAAATAGAAGAAAACACCAAATAAATTGTTGGATCTGAAATAGAGAAATAATTGGGGGACGAGTTCAGGGCACCTTGAAACGGGACGGTGTAGGGCGACGAGCTCTATGTCCTGGAAGCAGGGTCGCTACAATTCGTCGACGAGGCTGATTGTGGACGTGCTGGATTTCGACAAAATCGCCGATGTGCGGTAACTGGCCGGGGACGAGGACACTGGAGTCATTGGATCGACGAGGAGGAGTTTCGTTTAGACGAAGCCACTACAGATCGGAACTGCCTGCGCTGGCGTGAAGGAGGTCCCGATAGCCTCCAGCGGGAGAGACTTTGGTGCAAGGGGGGTTGGGGCGGCGCATCGCTCGGTGGGGAAAAGGATGAAGTAGGGAGGGAGCAGTTCTCGCGATTTATTTATTTTTTTGTTTTGGGTTTCGCCAATTGATTTTTAGGCGCGCGACGGAAAACAAAACCGCCGGGAGCCCGCGCACGACGAAAATTTTCCCTCTACAGCAGAAGATTTGGTGGCAATGTTTCGTAAAGAGAACGGATGTAGGCTGCAACGGTTATACGCGTATCTACAAAATAAAACTGCAACGTGTATTTGATTCGTAGCAAGTTATGTGTTGCTTAAGGGGGAGTTTTCTTGTAGTGAATGGCCGTCCTCCCTCTAATTGCTTCGAATGAATTATAACTATAATGAGGAATGGTTGAAGTAAGAAATAAAATGAGAAGAACATTTCAACATGTTAAAAGTTCCGAGAAAAAAAATTAGGGTGTACATCCGGAAATTCACGTAAGAAAGACAATTTTTGGTGCTCCAAATCAACTATTTACCGATATTTTTTATCTTTAAGTACATGCCAAAAATTGTTTTTCCACGATTTTTTTTTTGTTTCAGCATAGAATGACGGATGTACATTACAAATTTTTGTTTACATTTTAAAATGTGTTTTTTTAAACAGTGAGAGCATATTCTCCTGTGACCCAAGTTGGATTTCCGGAACAATCAAAAAGTGAGGTCTGGTTGGGCCGTACAAGAAGAAGCCCACCAAGAAAAATTCCTCACCCTAGATAGAATTAACTAACCGCGGCCCATGAAGCAGCGTGCGGGAAAGAAATCAGGTGCTGGTGGGCCGCGGGCCGGCGGCAGATATGTTTCGTCGAGTGCCGTGCGGCTCCAGCAGCAGCCAGCAGCAGGGTCACATCTTTAGCCAAGCCAAGCTCCCCTCTTTCTCCGAGAAAAATAAAACCTCTGAGCTGCGTGCGGTGCAGAGTGAGACAGCGACGGCGATCGAGCTGCGTGCCTCCATCCATCGCCAGGCAGAAATTAAATTTCCCATTTCTGTCTCGATCTCTCTGAGCCGAGCATGCAGCGAGCGCAGAGTCCATCGTCCAGAGATCGAGAGCCTAGACGGAGCTCGATCGATCCATCCATCCCTGGCTACTCCACTCGCTTTCAGCTGCCAGTTGCAAAAGCGGGATCGAGCAGGCAGCTACAGCAAGGAGAAGAGTAGCCATCTACCTTCCTAAAGCATGGAGCAGGACCGCCATTACAGCAGCTGGCTCGATAGAGAGCTACTAACCCTAGCTGGTGCATGCGCATGCAGTGCAGGTATGCATGGTGGATGCAGCCATGAACGGATCGACCACGCGCGGCCAGCACGCATGCGCGCATCGAGATCGATGGATCTGTGCCAACGGCAACGGCATCCGCGCACGCGTTCCGGTGGTGGTCTCGACCGTCTGGCCGGCCGGTTACCACTCCATTAACTAATTTCTGCAGGTTCCATATATGTCGCCGAGAGCTATGCATGCTGTGCTACCTTGCCTACTAGCTCCCTACATAGAGTAGTAGTATATGTATATATATATATATGCATGCGTGGATCGATGGACGCTATACATCGATCGACTATGGACTATGGAGTATAGTAGGTTTATATGTTGATTGGCGTGCACGCTGTGGCAACGCAACAGCGATGCCTCAACCACACGCGCTCGCCTGTTAATGCCGATGCCAGGATGCATTGCATGGGCACACCAACTACAACTGTACAAATGTTGCTAAAATGTACTGTACGTAGTACTAGTACCCAATTTTACTACTGTAAAGTTTTACCAACTTTTAACAGCAATTTAGTCTGCAGCTGGTTCAGGTTGTACATAGATGGCTGAGATTAAGAAAAAAAACTACTCCTATATAGATTATCTATAAAGTTCCAACCGTATCTTTCATATTGGTTGTGGACGTCTAATGCAAGTCACTTGCCAATATATGCCTGCGTTTTCTTCTGACGAAGCAAGTTGCACGCGAGCAGCTAGGTAGCACGCAGGTCAACACACCCTGGGAAAGAAGGATCAGCATCTGCACCAGCTGCTGAGCTGCAAGCAGCAACGCCATGTGTAGTAGCTTTTGTTCGTGCCACGCGCGTAAAGAAAAATGCATTTGTAGTGTATTATACATCCATGCGTCTGCCATGCAAGGACCACACTAGAAAACAAATGACGTGCACACGCAGAGAGATCGATGATCGATCCACCGGCTAGCTACATGTACACACGTACAGGTATAGAGAAGAAGTAGCTATAGGTGCTTCTTTCTATTAGAAAGGCGAGTTCTATCTACAGTAACTGTCAATCTGCCATGGGCTCGCTCGCAGGTTCACACAAAGCTTTACCAATGTGGTGACCACGCGCGCGGTAATGGCATGCGCACCAAAAATGAAAACCTAGATCGACGGAGAAACCCAGAGGAATCGATCCATCTCTCGTCTAGAGTTAGAGGGACCACCAAGCAGCATGAGAAAGGCAGAGAGAGAGACTCCTGGATGGGTCGACGATGCTCGGAGTCGGAGAAGCTGGTGGTTGCAACTTGCAAGTATGCGAAAGCAAAGATCGACGACGCATGTACTCCCTCCGTTCCAAAATAATTGACTTCCATTTGTACAAAAGTGCATGTATCTATACACGTAACATGTCTACGTACATCCACTTTTGCACAAATTAAAGTCATCTATTTTGGAACGGAGGGAGTAGTAGATGAGTAGACGCAGTGCTGCTGCATGCGCGGACTTGTTGGTAGCTAGGGTTTTACTTACTTTTGGCCATTGGAGAGTGACTCGAGTGTGCATGCATCTACTCCATTTCCAGGAAGGGAATCTTTGCCACTTTTATGAGCAGGTTGCTCGAAATCAATCCTGGCATTCATGAATTCTTACTCTTCTCTAGCTCTAGCTCTAGCTCTAGCTCCTATATACACAAGGTCAACTTGCCTCCAGCGTATACTTGCATGCATCTAGTAATTCTTTCCCTGCAGGCTCACCGAATTAACATCAACCGAATTTTTGCTGTCATGGTAGCATTTTATAGCCAAAAGGATCATTTTGTCTTAAATATGTTGTTGTGGCAGCAAGAATACTGCCATATCATTGTTGACGGCAATGATTTTTCTATCAAACACTAGTAGAAAAAAGCTTATTAGTGGCGCACCAAAATAGGCTATCAGTGGCGCACTAGAGGTGCACCACTAAACTTGCGCCACTGATAAGTGTTACCTGTGGCGCACCAGCGGTGCGCCACTGGTAACTAGTTACCAGTGGCGCACCATCCGGTGCGCCACTGATAGCTGATTCTGATGCGCCACTGGTAAGCTGTGTGGGCACACAATTGCACGCACTCGTGCCACATTATCAGTGGCGCACCAGCCGGTGCGCCACAGGTAATTTGAACGGTGCGCCACAGGTAATCTGCACAGTGCGCCACACATAAGTCCTTGGTGCGCCATTGGTATAGTTTTGCAAAAAAAATAAAAAATGCACCGTATTTCGTATTTGCACAGGTATACAGTACACATGCAGTAAACAGTTTTTGAACAACACAAGTTCATCACATATGATATTAGAATACATACATCACATGGTTATGAATAATACAAAGTGTTCCTCACCAAGTTCATCACACATTTGATACTAGATAACATACTTAGCAAATTCGAAGGTACTAAAAACAACAGCAGCAACAATTTTCTGAATAACGTTTACAAGACACAAATAAAAGTTGCGACCATCACTGCTTCTTCTTGCTCGCTTTCTTTTTCGGCAACGGCGGGAAAGGGTCCATGCCATTTAGAGTGTTGAATGGCCTGTAGTCACCCTGATCTTCTGAGCGTCTTTCAACGTCGGCGTTAGCTGGCGGAGAACCGTAGTAGAACAGCCCCTCCTTACGGAGAACATCCTTGTTGATTGTTGTCGCAATCGTATGCTGGATGCGAACGAATTCAAGTCTGTGTTCAGAATCAGTGGCTTCCGTCATGTTCTTCAGGCACCATGTGCGGAGTTGCCCTGGCAACTGTAGTTGCTGCATATCCCGTACATACTCCGGATGAGCATTAAGACGTAGAAGGCGTCCAACTTACTGCTTTCCGGCTGCGTGACGGATTTGAAATCCGTTTTGTGGCCGAATACCAGCTTTCCTTCTCTAACATATTGGTGATCCACCGGGCACCCATGGAAGGCGTATCTGGTGAGAGCCTCATCCATAACACTCCTGATGGGTCCATAGTCTTTCTTCTTATGATGCCTCCCCGAGTCCAAATAAATGGCCTCCGTCCTTTTTGGAAATGCAACAATGAGGACACAGTATTTGTTCCTGCAAAAGGAGACCATCATACTCAAATTAACCATTTATGGACAAAACTCGACGAAAAGCATGTAATGGCGGCTAGCGAATGACTTACTCAGGAAAGTATGGCATTAGAATGGCTCTCTTGTCCTGATGTTGTATGAAAATTTTTTGTATGTAGAGCGCCGCTTCTCGCGCACCATCACTATGGTTCAGGCGGCCCTCTTGCAGGTGGTAGGGGTCCATTATCACTATGAGCTCGGTTTCCTCTTTCATAAGCTGGTACTGCATATTGAGAGCAAGCAGGTGGACGAAGCATATGGGGAGTCGTTTCATATGGTACATGTCAAAGATCTCTTCAAATCTAACGAAAAACACATCCGCGGGGTATTCATCGGCATAGCCAAGGTTCTTTGGTACCTTTACCGGGTAAAGAGGGTATAATGGATTTGAGGAGCTGAGAAGAAGTTTCTCCACACGATGAATACCTTCATGGAGACTCCTCATATCTCCCCTTAGTAGTTTGGATAGTCTCGGCGGCAGGATCGGTTTAGCCAACTGATGAAACGAATGCCATTCGGAGACGCCTACGTTGTCTTTAGCCTGTAACGGCTCTTTGGTCTTCGGCGCTGGTTGGCTGCTGGAGGCAAAGTCATTCTTCACTTTTCTTTTCCGTGCTTTATTACGCCTCTTCTCTGCCGCTGTGGGAGGGATGGTCCCTTTCTCAATCTCCGGCATGACCGCCTTGAGGAGTGTCTCCTGGCTGAAAGGCTTGTTGCCTTGTTGATCCTCGGTGAAGGGGGCAGCTTCAGGCGTTCCTTGAGAATTGAACAGACGCTTAGAGCATTGACGAGGAGCCTGAAGATCCTGATCCACTAATAAGTCATCACTATCATGGTCATCATCCCCTCCTTGCATTAGCTGATCGACACGATGAATCGCCGACCCTGGTGGAAAGATTAGTGCAGGTTCATCTTGAGTCTTGTGGTCTGGTGGCATGCCCCAGATGTACTCCATCGACTGTTTTTATCCGCCGGCGCCGACCCTACCAGAGTTGGGTGTGGCGGGGTGTAGGTGATAGGAGGGTCCAAACGGATCAGTGCCTTTGGCCATGTCATGGGATAACCCAAGCATCCATGGAGGGTTTTCTCTGAATCGGCACCCGCGGGTTGAATTGGAGGATAAAGGTCATCACAACCCGAGAGCACCCGATGAATATGTACCCGAAACACGTTAGGGGCCATAGGCAGGTTGTGCATCACGCGTTGAAGTGGTGACATGATGCTTGCCGTTGCCACATCCCGAAGCTCATTCTCCACACACAATAGCAACGTGCATCCCACCTCGTCGGCCTGCGAAAACATGCATGTTAAGGCGTAAGAGAGGGCGCCAAGGATGAGGTATATACATAATTTGTTGAGACTTGTGACGCTTAATTACCGTGAGAGCTTCGAGCTCGGCCAATGGCGTTGGACCGCGGGCGGGCGTGGAAGAGATGATGGAGGGGCTGCTAAGATCCACGCTGGCTGGCGAAACCCCTTTAGCAACTTCATTGATGGCGGCCGGCGTCACATCCTCCCTACCACAAGTAGGGTTGGCGGCTGGAACATCCATCGTAGGCGCCTGATTGTTGGAGTTGCTTGCGACAAAGCTGGGTATGTTAAACGACCCTTGTTGCCCTTCTTCCATCCAAACCTTGACCGACTGCATCAGGCTAGGCATGATGGCAATGAGCGACTGCGCCAGTTGTTGTTGGACTAACCCGGGCACGGTCGCTTGCACCTCCTTATCTACAGCCGCCTTTATATCCATCTCCTGGAACCTCCTCCTCTCCTTTCGCAGCTCCTTGGCCTCAACAGGATAATAGTAAGGGTGTTTGTGATGCTTACCGGCGCCTACCACACGGCCCTTGTGCGGCTGTTCTGTCGCCGGCCTATCCTTCACCTGGTTGTACGCCCTGACAAAAGCAGTGTCCCAATACGGGGCCTTCGATGACGAACCGTGAGAGGAGGTTTGAGTAGATTGCGCCTTTTCTTCCGCCTGGAGAAGTAATGTGAACCGTTTAGAAACGACGTGACTGCTATATAATTTAATGGACTTGATTAGAAGCATTTTAAACTGGTAAATTCCTTACCAGAATCTTCTTCTCAAGCTCCAAGACCTTTTTTCCCGTCTTGAGGTCCCCGGTTTCCTTATCATGCTTGTATCGGGCCCTGATCGTTCTACGTGCCAACGGGTCCGTGAACTTATCCCAGGGGTTCTCCTCATCAGGAGGGCGCTTGGCGTCCTCTTCGTCCCATTTGGGCTGCTTTCCGGCATAACCACGGCTTCCAAGAGTGTGGTCACCTATGTTCTTATCCCGCATTTTCTTCCCCTACCCCCGTTTGGCAATCGCTTCTGGGGTGTTCTCGGCGTCCTTGAAAGTAGTCCATGCGTCCGCCAAAATTTGGGGAAAGCGGCGGTGAACCTCCTCGAAACTGCAATCTTTATCAAGCATCTTCCTCAGCCTATATTTCCAAGAGCCTAAACCTTTGCTAATCTTGCCGAGGGCAGCTGTGTTTACTATGTTGTCCTTATCTAGGTTATTGTATGGCTCCGAGAACTTGTACCGCTGATGGACCCTCTTAACAAGGAGCTTTTCCAAAGGATGTTTGTCTTTGTACCTTAGGTGCCCGTCATTGATCGAGCACATTTCTCGAGCAATGGCGGCACAGGTGTTGCCAAAGCCCCTTGCATGATTCTCAGGCTGTATAGGTAAACCACTCACTAGTGCAGGTGTTAGGCGATGGAGAATCGCGCTTTCTGCGCGGCCGGTGCGTACAAACCTGACCAGGCCCGCCTACATTGGCAACGGACCCTTTCCAATCTCCGTCACCTATTATATTGGCAACGGTTAATAAAATTGTCCGTTTCCAATATTTGCCTCTATGGTAACGGATAGAATTTTCCAACCGTTGAAAATGTTGATACGTGGAGGCTAGCGAATGGGCAGATGGGGAGGTGGGCGGAGCAGACCCGCGAGTATAAATGGCGAGAGGTACCAGGCAGCGGTCTCTTTGAAGCCCCAGTCCATCGCCTATAGTTATTCAAACTTCGCCAGACCCCCTCCGTCCAAATCCATGGCGAGAGGTACCAGCAGCGGTCGTGGTCGTGGATGAGGGCGAGGCCGTGGTAGGGGGCGCAGCGGCAATGCCATGCCATCGGTGTCGCCCTCACTGTCCTCTGAAGACATGTCCCCGACGAGAGGTACCATCAGCGGTCGCGGCCGTGGACGAGGGCGTGGCCGTGGTAGGGGGCGCAGCCGCACCACGCCGTCGGTGTCGCCCTCACCGTCCTCTGAAGACATGTCCCCGGAGCTACGCGGCTTCGAGTTCTTGGTTATCCTGTACAAGGGCATTGAGAGCCGCCTGAGCCTCCCGAGGGCGTTCGCAGAGAACCTCCAAGGCATGGTGCCAGCTACCATGCATCTGAAGATGGAGGACTGCGAGAATGGCAACTGGGCGGTGAAGACGGCCGTGAGTGCCGGGGGGAATTTGTACCTCGGCCAGGGATGGAAGTCATTCGCCCAAGCGTACAAGCTTGAGCAGGGGCACTTTTTGTGCTTCGAGTTCGACGGCGACAACGGGTTCTTCATCAAGATCTTCGACGGTACCTTATGCCGGAGGGACGCACTCGTGTACAGCGACGACGAGCCCGAGTCTTCATCAGCAGCTGCTAGTAGTAGCATTAGCTAGTAGTAGCATATATGTAATCGTTTACTTCATTATCAAGTCCGTATGTAGTAGCACTAGCTGCTAAGTGGTCTCTCGCTGGTGTAAAATCAATGGAAACGGTTATATAAAATGTCCGTTGCCAATGTGGCGCTTATATATACTGCCGGCTCGGTCTCATTATCACTCTCTCACTTGTCTCTCTTCCAACCCTAGCCACCGCACACTGTGGCTTTCAACTCTCCTCGCTCTCTCTAATGGCTTCCTCTGTCGGCGCTTCTAGATCCGGCCATCGCGGCCGCGGCTCTAGCCGTCGCGGCAGCACCGTTGTAGCGGCAGCCCTTCGTGAGGGGAAGGTCGATCTGGAGGCGGCCATGCGTCCGCTAATGATGCGGCAGCGCCACCATCTGATGCCCTCCTCCTCCGGTGATGCCCGGCTTCTTCTGAGCC
Organism: Poa pratensis; assembly: GCA_947311845.1. Lineage (NCBI taxonomy): Eukaryota > Viridiplantae > Streptophyta > Magnoliopsida > Poales > Poaceae > Poa > Poa pratensis. The sequence continues at coordinate 13,876,128 of CAMZMU010000116.1, read as the reverse complement.
AGGCCGATGTGGAGGAGGTCATTCATGAGGTGGTGGTGCAGCACCTCCGGCGGATCTACCAGCAGAAACCCATCTGGAGGAGGAAGTGACCGATCTGGAGGAGGAAGTGGCCGATCTGGAGGTGGTGGAGGATCTGTAGGTGGTGTCTGATCTGGAGAAGGAGGAGGAGGTGATTGCATCGCAGCGCGCTGGTAGCATCTCAGCGCATCTGGCAGAGACCTGCACCTCCTCTCCCGCCGGGTGAAAGGTATAAATCTTTCTGTGACCGGCTGTGATGCCGATGAACTAGGTTCTACGTATGAGCATTTCATCACATAAACAAATTTCTAGTGCAAATTCACACATACATGTTCTGATAATTACAAACACTTATTGTTAAAGCACCAACTGTACAAACTAGTTAAACACCCACATCCAAAGCCTATTGCAATTAACCAAGGCATTCTTGCACCTAGGGCAGAGCATTTCCTGCCATGTTGGACGTAGCCTGTCCTTCAAGGTTAGGATCTTGCGATACAACTCGTAGGTCACGTACCCATCTATTGCTGCGTAGTCGAGGTTAACTTTGTGCAGCGGCATCCACTCCCAAAAATCGTGCTGGTTGGATGGGAACTCCTTCTTCATATTGGCGTATGATTTGTCGATGAGGTCTGCCGCTAGATCACCCATTCCGTCCCTCTCGTCTCCACCCTTGATTTTGTATACGAGTTGGATGCCCACGTAGTACTCCGGTGGAATGTGGAAGCCGGCAGAAGAAAGCACCTTGCTGTCGTTGGTGATGTCCACGCTTGCGAAGGTGATATTCTTGCGTTCAAAGAATTTGCCCAACTCTGGACAATTCTTCTTGGACTTGCACCAGTGGAACACGAGGACATGCTGGCGCATGGCGAGTTGCAGGACAGACATGTGCCGACGATTACGGGTGTACTCGATGTCAAGGCCGATGAACCGATGCTTCTCCTTTGCTAGCCATTCCTCGTACTTGTCGAGGATCCGCTCCACGGTATGCTCCTCGTTCGTGTACACCACCTCCAGAACGGTGCCGTGGGTACGGATGGTAGTTGTCTCTGTTATTCTGTTGCGGTCGTCCATGGCGGGTGGAGGATTGGGGTGGAACGAGGAAGAAGAGAAGGAAGGAATGCGAACTGTCTGCCACCAAACAGAGCAGTTCCTGGATATTTGCCGTCGATCTTAGCAGTTTCTCGAAAATGGCAACCGAACAAAGCAGTTGCTGGAAAATAGCCACTGATTTTTTTAATATCCAGATGTATTTTGTACATTTCGCTAATAGTTTTTTTTCTTTCACGCAGGAGTTTATTTCGGCAACACTGCATAAAAGTACCAATGTATCATTCCGAGAACCAGAAACCTTAAGGCAAGGAAATTTCGTGGATACTGGTCTTGGAGTGGGTCCAGCGACGACCGAGAGCTCATAGAAGGTGAGCTCCAAGTCAAAGATGGAACGCTGGCTTAATTAAGCCAGCCTTCCATCTTGTTAGGTTAGTTGCTTATAGGTTTATAGTTCATGATTGTAGTCAAAGTGTAATAGGTGATATTACATGTGTGATAGATATGATTGTAGTCAAATTGTAAAAAACGGTGATATTATTGTATGCCAATGTAATGATGGCATTTGTTCTATGTTATGAATTGAATAACGTTCTAGTGCATTGTGCAATCAGCCTTTCATGTATTATGGCATATAACCGAAATATGAGAAAAGCTCAGTGCAAATGGGTAGATGGAAAACTCTGTATATGATGTAGGAAAACTAAAGCAACGAGGTGTGCGCATAACCGTTGCCAAATGGAGACCTCATCGGAAACGGGTTTTGGCCTCCGTTACCGATGAAGGCCTTCACATCAGTGACAGAGGCGGGGACACGGACCCTTTCTCCGTTGCCGAAGGGGTTTTTGGCCCGTTTCCGATGTGTCGTTCTGTACTAGTGTGGTGACGTCCATGTCTGTGATTTCTTGTCGGCCGGTGCCCACCAAGTTTTGGCGCCTTTCCTTCCGCTGACGCTTGGCGGAGGCGCTACCTGAGGTAGTACCATCTGTGTCGGCGCCGCCGGTGTCAGTGGTGTTGTTGTCCGTACCCTCATATCCATCGTCCTCGCCGGTGTCAACGAGATCTTGCGAGAAATATTGCAGGTAGTGGTTCTCCAAGTCTTCTTCTTCGGAACCAGCATGAGGCCGAGAACCACCGGCTTCGTCATTGTCCACCATGTCTACACAAATTAGTAAATAGCACGGTATTAGTAACAAAACTAAACGAAAAAATTCGCCATGACCTTTACTAAAAAGTCTAGCTATGGAGTGCGATAAATTTGCCGAAACGGAAGTGAATCAACATTTCGGCAAATTTCAGCAACTCCATCCACATCCACATCCATATGAATCACAACATTGCAAATTTCAGCAACTAGAACATAGAAACACATCTTCACATCTATTAAAAAGTACCAACTTCGGAGGCGTCTTAAATTATCAAATCTTGATCCTATGTGCAATTTATCTTCATGGATCTCTTCTACTAAGATAGTACTTCATGATAAACCACATAAATATTTTTTTTGAATACTTCTAGCACCTTAATTCAAGTTGTTTTTTAAGCCATGTTTAAGCAGTGACCACATTTTACTTAGCAAACAAATTTTGAAATTTTTTGGTCTCCAAATTTTTTCATCTACAAATTTTTTCCTAAAGCAGCAAAATAAAGCAGTGACCACATTTGAATACATCTAGTGCCTGGCAGGAACTAGGAGAAAGTTAGCAGTAAAATAAATCATCTAATTTGAGTTGGGCATTTAAGCAAACACCTAGAGGGTGCAGGAGAGGGGATGGAGGAGAGGGAGAGATGGGCGGCACCTCGAGCACGGACGGGAGGCTCTGGGAGCACGTCGAGCGCGGGCGTGGACCCGGGCGGCGTGGACCCGAGCGCGTGGCGTAGTGGAGTGCGAGGGGCGCCGAGCACGGCGTGTCCGTTGGCGGGAGAGGCGCGGCGCAATGGCGTGGACGATGGGCGGCGTGGTCGTCGGCGACGGCGAGCAGGGGCGGGCCAGCGGCGACAACGAGCACAGGGGCGAGAGAGGCGCGCGCGCGTGGTCGGTCGGGGAAATTTGGCTAAGTGTGGGGAGAGAAGCGAGGGGGCCCACATGTAAGTCACCCAGAACTATCTGTGGCGCACCGTGAGACTTATCTGTGGCGCACGGAGTGGTGCGCCACAGATAACCACAGTTGGGCCCACATGTAATTCACCCAGAACTATCTGTGGCGCACCGTGAGACTTATCTGTGGCACACGGAGCGGTGCGCCACAGATAACTTTGGGTCACTTACATGTGGGCCCAGCTGTGGTTATCTGTGGCGCTCCGTGCGCCACAGGTAAGCTAACCATGCGCCACAGATAACCTGGGGTTTTTTTTTAGTATTTTTGAAAATAGACATGTTTTTCAAACTTTTCAAAAACAAACATATATTTAAATTGCACTACTTGAATTTTTTTGACATGTTTTTCAAAAACAAACATATATATTTGACAATATTGTTCACATACTTGAATTTTTATAATTTTTTTGAATCGACACCGGATACAATTATTAAGAGGGATACAAAATGAGTTGATCGCGATATATAAGTGCATAGTTATACAAATGAGGGATACAAAATAATAAGTGCTTCAATCATCAGTGTTTGGCAATCTTCTTTCCTTTTTTGGTCGATGTTGCAAAATTTAGCCCGACATTGTGACTTTTTCTTGTGTACGGAGGACCTGCTGACTTGGGTGGTACCGTGGTCCTGCTTCTTCTTGTGGTGTATGTTTCCTGATTGTTGTCGTCATCTTCAATATTTGGGTCACCGTACTTGTCAAAGTCGTCCTCATTGGCGACTCCATCCATTCCGGCGATGTTCCTTTTGCCTCTCCTCACAACAACACGGCTAGGCTTGGACGGGTCGGTTATGAAGAAGCATTGTGTGCAGTGCTTAGCCAGTACCCATGGCTCATTTTGTGCGGTGGCGTTGGCGCTTGATTTGGCTGAGGGTATGGACATGGTGATGAAATATCGGTCTTCGGGAGTGACGTTCTTAGCCCATCTGACGCGAAACATCGGCACCTTCTCTCCAGAGTAGTTTAGCTCCCATATCTCCTCGATCCTTCCGTAGTATCTTGTCAGCACGTCACCAGTGTAGGATTCCACCGTTACCCTGAGTTCTGATAATCAGAGTTTTTGTCCTTCTCCTCCGTGTAGAATGTGAACCCGTTGATATCATACGCTTGAAACGTCTGGAGGTTGGTCGCGGGTCCATGTGCCAATGCGAATAAGAGAATGTCATCCTCCGAGATCATTGGCGGCGGATTAGCCTTAAGCTTTTCTTTGAACCAACCCGCGAAAGAGGAGTTGTGCTCTCTGATTATTTCTCCCTCCGTTCTCGTCTTGCCTCTATCACCATACTTCTTCCTAATTGAGTTTTGGTGCTCCGTCAAATAATCGTCAACCATATGAATGTGTTGTAGTGCTACTAAGTTGGCCCTGTCAAAGTCGGCGCGTCGACCTTCAAAGTCCACATGCAAATCCCTCCGGCCATTTCTGTGACCTGATCCAAGTAGCTTGCCGAGGTGCTTGTTTACGGGCAAACCAACAGGGTTCTCGAGTTCTAGAAAGTTCGTGCAGAAAGAGATGCACTCTTCGGTGAGAAAGCCTTGGACGATGCTTCCATCCGGACGGGCCCTGTTACGAACAAATCCTTTGATGACCCCATTCAACCGTTCGAACGGCATCATATTGTGCAGGAACAGCGGCCCGAGATGGATTATATCATCCACGACATGGACCAATAGATGCACACAGATGTCAAAGAATGCTGGCGGGAAGTACATCTCAAGCTCGCATAGTATCACAACGATCTCTTCCTGCAGCCTATCGAGCTGCTGCCGGGTGATCGACTTTCGAGAGATGACGTCGAAAAAGTTACAGAGGCCAAAAAGTGTTTCACGGACGTGCTTGTCCATTATCCCTCTGATTGCAACCGGAAAGATCTGCGTCATCATCACGTAACAGTCATGAGACTTCATCCCGCTGAAGCATTTTTTCTTCGGGTCTAGGTATCTGCTTATCAACCCCGCGTAACCGATAGGCATTTTGACTCCTAGAAGGCACTTGAAGAGCTGATTGATCTCATTCTCGTGCAGAGTGCAGCTGGAGGGGGGGCAATAGTAGTCATTTTCCTCTTAACCCTTTTGTCCCTGTGACCGTCCGTTTCCTCATCCGACTGATCTTCCCCCGGCCTTTTCTGGGTTCCCCCGTGAAGCTCTCCCCTTAAACCATAATATATCAAGTCGCGCCTTGCTTTCGGCCCATCTTTGGTCCTCTCCGCCATGTTGACCACGGTGCCAAACAAACTCTCGAACACATTCTTCGTGATATGCATTAGATCAAGGCAATTAGGCGTATCGAGAATGGGCCAGTACGCTAAGTCCCAAAACACGGACCTCGCCTTCCATACATCCAGGAGCGTTTTGGTGCCTTCTTCTTCTTTCCCGGTGCAGGGCACTCTTTCCAGTTATCCAGAAGTGTTTTGATCTCTTCGCCGCTTCTCTTACGTGGAGGTCCTCGATGCTCTTCTTCATTGTTGAACAGGTCTCCACGCTTTCTCCACGGGTCTTTCTTATCAGCTAGCCACCTTCGGTGCCCCATGTAGACGGTTTTCGAAGACCCCTCTTTCGGTAGCTGTAGGTAACAGGTACCGTCCATGCACCTGACGCACGCATGGTGTCCTTGAACCACCTGGCCCGAGACATATCCGCAGCCGGGCAAATCGTGCACCGTACAGAGCAAGGCGGCTCTCAATGGGAAATACTCTTGAGCGACGGTGTCCCATGTGATGACCCCTTCCGGCGCCCATAACGTGTCCAACTCATCTTTCAGTAGCTTCAGATACAGATTGATGTCGCTGCCTGGTTGTTTCGGCCCTTGAATGAGCATGCTCATGTGAATGTACTTCCTCTTCATGCAAAGCCAAGGGGGGAGGTTGTATATCCACACAAACACTGGCCAGGTGCTATGTGTGCTGCTCTGTTTGCCAAATGGGTTGAGTCCGTCGGTGCTCGCACCCAACCTGATGTTCCTTGACTCTGCCCCGAAATCTCGATCGTAGTTGTCTAATGCTTTCCACTGGGTTGCATCCGAAGGGTGTGTCAGGGTTGCCTTATCCATCCGGTTTGGGTCCTTTAGCAGTGCCTTCTTTCTATCCGCGTGCCAGCGCATGAGCTTTGCTTCCTTGGGGTCCAGGAAATACCTCTGCAGACGGGGAATGAGCGGAAAGTACCACACAACCTTTCGAGGAGCTTTCTTCGTCCCTTTCTTGTATCGAGCAGCGTTGCACACTGGACATGTGGTCTTGTCCGCGTCCTCTTTCCGAAAAATGTAGCAATCATTGATGCATACATGGTATCTTTCGTGCGGTAAATCAAGAGGGCACACGACTTTCTTGGCGTCGTCAAGACTCTTAGGACACGTGTTCTTCTCCGGAAGGACATCCTTCCAGTATAGCAGATTAGCGTCGACGCTAGCGTCGGTCCAATGGTGTTTTACCTTCATCTGCAGAACATCGAGAGATACTTTCAAGCGGGTGTCCTCAGGCCTGCAACCTGGATACAACGGAGTATTCGAATCTATCTCAAGTTGCCCCAACTTAGATTTCTCTCTAGCAGCAGCTCTATTGTTACTCGTCGGCCTTACAAGCAATTCTTGCAAATGAGGGTCCTGCAAGAACGTAGTTAGCGGCGTCTCCGCATCAACAACGTCCAGTTCTCCATCGTCATGTGCGGTAGGCTCTTCGTCTTCTTCCACCTCGTTGTTATTCTCAACAATCATCATGTCATCATGATGCCCTTCGTCGTCATGTACTGCCATCGGCGCCGCATGGACCTCCAGTACATCATCTTCATCATTCATCCAAGGGGAGCCATCCATGAAACCACGCATGAGCAGGTGATCCCGCACTACACCGGAATAGGGGTGGTGCAAGGTCATTAACTTGCATTTTCGACACGGACATCTTATCTCCTGCTCCTCATTTTTGTACATGTCCTCTATCGCGTGTCTTAGATATCTGTCCACTTTCCTTTCGCTCATGATGACCATTATCACCTGCACGTCCGACGGTACACATATAAGCAAAATAATTAAGTAGTACCATCTCATTAGTTGTTGTCACGCAAAATTTCGGCATGACCTCCCTACAAATGGGACCGAGGAGTTTACCAAAGTTTTGCCGAAACGGAAACGAATCAACGTTTCGACAACATTTGGCAACTCATTTTCATGTCACATCGATCATTTTCGGACGGAGAGAACGCATCCACCCAAATCTCACATTTTCATTTATATAGTAATCACATTCTCGCACAAATCTCACAATTTTATTTATTTACATCATCCAATCCATATAGTCGTCACCTTACACACGAGAAGAGATAACCGCGAGACGACACGTCGACGAGCTCGAGCTTGTTGGAGAGGGGAGAAAAAAGTAGATCTATAGATCTATAGGTGTGGGTGAGATTTTAGAAGCTAGATCTATGCCATGGATGTAGGAGATGTGTATGAGGGAGATTTAGCAACTAAAAGTGGTTAGATTGACCAAATTTGGTCCAAAATGGGGAGGAAATGAGGTAGGAAGGAAGAGATTTCGAGCTAAGAACAAAGGGGAAGTGAGGTTGCAATAATGGAGGTGGAGGTAGGTGGGGCGACTTTAAGTTGTCTGCCCAGGTTACCAGTGGCGCACCAGATTACTCGTGCGCCACTGGTAAAATATTACCTGTGGCGCACTGGGGCTGGTGCGCCACTGGTAAATTTTTTACCAGTGGCGCACTGGGCTGGTGCGCCACAGGTATTTGTCCACAGATTGTGGCGCACCAGCCCAGTGCGTCACTGGTAAAAAAATTACCTGTGGCGCACCACTGCCTGGTGCGCCACAGGTAAAAAATTTACCAGTGGCGCACTACTGGCTGGTGCGCCACTGGTACTCTCTCTCCTCCAGCTCGAAATTTTTCAACTTTTACTGGAACTTACCTGTGGCGCACCACGTTTACGGTGCGCCACTTCTAAAAATTTACCAGTGGCGCACTGGAATCTTGTGCACCACTGGTATTTTTTTTCAAAATCCCCAGGTGAGAGACTATCAGTGGCGCACTGGGATCTGGTGCGTCACTGATAGCATCTCACCTATAAGCTTTTCCCTACTAGTGAAATTTGCGTTCAACGAGATTTCGAAATTTTTGAAAGACTTCAGATTTTTTTCTTAAGAAGATAAACGCACGTAAATTTGCTAAAGTCATCAATGAAGCTTACATAGTACGAAAAACGACGAACAAAGGTCGGTGCTTTTCCCCACACATCGGAGAAGACAAGATCTAAGGTTGCACTCGAAACACTAGTGGATCTTCCATAGGGAAGTTGATGACTTTTGGCACGTTGACATGAATCACAAACTGATCCAAGACTAGATTTATTTTAATAAGGGAGCTAATAATGGCTAAGAATGCGGTGAACGACTTGAGAAGAGGGTGGCCTAAACGATCATGCCACCTTGTAGCTGAAGGCTTGGTAGCGCTAAGGCCTTCTTTTTTCGGACTTGATGATGATGACACCAATGGGTAGAGGCCTTTCATGCATCGACCTCTAAGAAGAACTTTCTTCGTTTCCTGATCCTTCACATAAAAGTGCCAAGTGTAAAATTCAACAAAAACATTGTTATCTCGTGTAAGGCGATGAATGGAAACAAGATTTTTGGTGGCTTGAGGGACATGGAGAACATTGCAAAGGTGTAGTTGTCTAGATGGGGAAGCAACAAATGTATGACACCCATGCCTAATGTTCATACCTGTCCCATTGGTCGTTGTACTTCTCCTTCGTGGTGAGCTTTTCAAGCTCACCCGTGCATGATGTGGTCGGTGGCGCCGGAGTCACCATACCAATTGGTGCTTTAACCTCCTTTTCTTCTTCTTCAAGTTCATCTTCATCATAGCGATGCCAGCACTGCGATGCCGAGTGTCCCAACTTCTGGCATATTTGGCAGGTGATGCGGTCGCGGTCGTACTTGTTGTTTTGCTGCGGCGACGACCTCCATAGTGGCCGCCTTGACCACGCTGAGGTGATTGTCCGTGACCGCGGCCGTAGCCGCGGCCGCCTCCACCCGCGTTGTTGGAGGAGCTGCCACCATCTCCGCCGGCGCCGAGCAGCATCTCCATGTGGTTGTCATAGGACACCACTTGGGACTACAGCTCTCCGACGGTGAGCTACAGGGCAGGGTTAGCCCCAATGGCGGCAAAGAGCGGATTTTAGGGGTCGTCAAGCCCCGTGAGCATGTATTCAACCAGCTCGTCCTCTTCAATTTTTTGTCTAGCAGCTGCAAGTTCATCGGCGATTCCTTTCATCTGAGCAAAATACTGTGGGGTAGTTTTACATTCTTGGTGTTGGCCAGTTTCACCAGGAGGTTTACGACACGGATACGCGACTAGGCGGTGAACATCGACTTGATGGTCGCCCAAACTGCAGCTGTCGTCCGCATCCCGATACAGGAGATCATGATCTCCAGAGACATCGAATTCAGCAGGTAAGTAAGGACCTTCTGATCGGTCTGGAACCCTGCCTCGTAGGCAGGGTTGTCCTCCTCAACGCTCCCCTTGTCACTGCCTTTGTCGACGGTGATCTTCTCGGCAGGCGCCTTGCTGGTCCCATCAAGGAACCCCATGAGACGGGCGTCGCGGACCGCCGGGAGCACTTGGGTTGGGTCTCCCATAGCAAGTAGTTCTCTCTCGTCAGCTTCTCGGGCGCACCTTGGCTGGGAGAGGGTTTGTCATGGCGGAGGAGGAGGATGATGGTAGGCTAAGCATTAGATGTGTTTTCTAAGATTGGCTCTGATATCATGTGAATTGGTAGCTTTGGGAGATAGCTTTGGGGAGAACGATGCCCTTTGTCTCGGGCTCGCTTGCGTGTTATATAGAGCCTAAGCCGGCCAAGGCTTATTACACGGAGAGGTTACAATCGTGAGAGAAAAGCTAGGAGATCGATCTGATCTTTATAGAATAGATCTGATATTTACATATATTTTAACTAACTGTCTAACCTCCTAACAGACTGAATCATTTTCGCTAACATTAACCACTGCCTAAAATAACACACTAAAATATAATGCATCAAGGAAGGACTTAATCTGCTGGTCAAATGCAAAAAAAAACAGTTGAACACAAAAGGAGTTAAACATGGGCCTCGTTCCGATAATCAAAAGATTTTGATCGACAAGGCGTACGAGCTACATCTAGGTGTACGAACGCGTGCGACCACAGTCACAGATGACAGATACTCCACACAGTGATTCATGGTTCTCCTACAGCCTTTTTTTTATATGATACTGTATGTAGCCATGCATCGATCCACACGACCCTATGGCTAGGTCGATACATGCATGGATGCTGTGGCAATGCATGCACGCAGCCGCACCCTAGCTACCACCTATCTGTCTCTCTGTTTTCCCCTGTGCTGTGAGGACACCTCGTGCATCAGCCCTACCTATCTAAACCCTAAACAATCTAGTAGCAGTTTTTCTATTGTTATTTTGAAATTTTATAGTTTGACCAACTGTTATTTTGCATCTACAACCTCATGAGAATACCATAATAAGCCGTGCATCCTCACCACCATGCCTCCCAATCACCTGACGCCACGTGCGTATACATGTACTAGTCATGTAGGAGTATCTTGTTACCGCACGCTTCCTCTATATATACCTGTGCCCATCCAGCTCTTGACACAGAGCAAACGGTCTTATTCTCTTTTTGTTTCTTGGCTTCTATTCTACAACCTCCCATCCTAGTAGTACACTCTTTGCTTTTGATAACACCCTTTTCTGCTTGTGTTCTTGGTGAGTCGTTCAAGGAAGAAACTCTTTTCGAGTCTGTCCTAGATGATGCATTTGTTTTCCTCTTGCTTTTGAAGCCTTTTCTTTTCTAGTACACACTTCTATCAGCTAATCCCCTTGTTGGAAGACTTGAGATTTTCCTTATTAGATGCCCATGTGAAAGAGTGAAGCTGCCAGCATGATCTAGCTTTGATTCGCAGTGCGTGTGTTAGGTCCTGCATGTGATTCATTGTTAGATCATGACTGACAGCCTCATTTCTTCACGATAATGGACATATATGTGAATGCAGCGTCATCATCACCGGCCAAGGGTAAGTAGTTTTTTTTTTTTGATTTTCCAAGGGTAAGTAGTTAGCTCATCTTCAATTTACTCAGCTCCTCATCTTTAGCGAAATCAGATCTAATCTGCAGGTTTCTGAATAACTTCTGTACTACTGCATCTATGAGCTGTGGCCGGTGCCAGAACCGGGCATTCATAGTAGAGCAAGCAAGCTAGGGAACCCATTTTATTCTGAGTTTTGCACAACCTCCCCTTGGTTGATAGAGTAGCTAGGCAGTTAATTTGTGTCACATAGTTTCTTAACCAGATAGTACATATTTGATTGATTTATAATGTGTCTGAAGGACTTTATTTAGTTCATTATCGCTACCATAACCGCATACTAGTTAGTTTAAATCATCTAGCTCTTTGATGTGAAGTCAGCAAGAACTAACTACCCCCATGAATATTATTATTTAGTAAAAGGTACTAGCATAAGCACCTGGACACAATTAACTACCACAATACATATTAATCCATTTAATCTAGCTAGATATATGCATGATGATTTCATGATAGGGACATCACATGTACTGAGTTCTTGCGCACTAGCTAGCCATCACTTATACATATACCAGAAACACATACTTTTCTACTACCCCCGTCAAAACGGGCACGGATTCGCTGACTTTGCCAAATATGAAGTCACCTGACTTTGGGTCACTGGCCATGGGACCCACCTTATGTAGGGACCACATGTCAGTGAGACAACGTCACCACAAAGTCAGCCACACAACGTCAGCAAATCTCAATCGCGTCAAAACATAAGAAGTTTTGATAGGCTAAAATAACCTACCAATTTTTTTTGGGGACGGATGTAGTATTTGGTTTGCATAATATAGTGGTCTTGCTCATTTCCACATAATATCAACTCTAGAAACATTCATGTATCATTTCCACATAATATCAACTCTAGAAACATTCATGTATATGCTTAGCAGTATATATAGTTTGATTTGTCCTTGTAGGGCCAATGAATGCTCCTCCCACTCTCCCTGTACATATTGGCATAATAAGCTCCACTAGATCTAGAAATAAATTAAGAGCTCGCTAGCCAGATTAAGAAAAGATCTAGCTAGACCTACCAAGCTACATATGGAGATATATAAAGAAAGCAAGTCATTACTTCCAAGCTCTGCAACAGAAGTTACTGGTGGATATATCGATCGATCTCGTCACTTTCTTGCTTCCCGAACTGGCCACTGCACAACCGTTGTGCCACTCCAAGCAGCCTCTAGTTTCTCATGATAGTTAAATTATAAACCTACTGTATCAATTTTTTTGCGGAACATTGAACTTAAACATTGGTACTAGTAACAATCACATTACGATTCAACCAAATTTCTTAATTATCTCATCTTTCTTCATGGGCTTATTTCTTTTTTTGAGACTCGTTTTGAATAATTAATTAAGAATAATCGTAGTATCTTCAAATCAAGTGAGCAGGGGGGATGCATGGAAGGGTGAAAAGGACTAATTAGGTGTGTTCACAACACACACTTGTACGAATTAATTAATTTGCCATAAATATTATTTTTGTAGACAAGCGTACGATTAAAACTCCACATGAAAAATCGTTGTCAAGTTATTGTGATGTCGACATGTATGAAATGGTCCCTAGCTAGTATACTAGCTAGACGGAATCGATTATCTACAGCTGATAAAGAAATCTCGGTTCACAATGAAACGTTAATATAATAATGGTGGTGAAGGGAAAGAAGGAACAAGCCTTTGGTGGCATGCCTTCAAATTTTGGGACCGCAAATTTTCATATGTACTAATATTGATGCAGGGAATCGATGATATTTCCGTCTCTCTAGCTTTGCTTTGCTGGGATCAATTTTATTTTTATGACACGCGTAAGCACACACGCACATTATTGATCATCCCCATCTATATAGCATGATAGGTTATTTTGTTGATTGAGATAAATTGAATAGAACAAATATGAAATTTTTGCAACATGAGCCTCAAGGACTCAAGGTGCTAGTGCACCTTATGCCTGTGTTCCATACAACTCTGGTGTCCTGTGTATATTTCATTCGGCAGTAGCTAGCGGTTTGGTGCAGCAGTGATTTTCACACTTTGACAGTACTGGCTAGTAGCGCCTGACCAACCCTGCCCAGTGCTTATCCCTCTAGTACGAACAACGAAAAAAATCGAGCAATTCCTAGTTTCTCCCTGACCGCTTGGCCTTCTATATAGGGCAATCACTTGCTGCTCTCTCTTCGATCTTCCCCAATTATTCACACACATCTCTCTCTCTCTCTCTCTCTGTCTCTCCCTCTCTCTCTCAAGCTCTTCTTGTTTGGCTGCGAAGGGTAGAGGTGCACCACAAGTTGGTGAAGCTGCCAGCATGATCTGATGATCTAACTGATTAATGAGGGAAAACTACAAGATCAGAATCGATCAATCAGGTCATGCTGGAGTTTCATCTGCTGGTGGGAGCACAAAGGAACCCTAAAATATTATGAAATCCATCCATCGACGATCTAGAGACTAGAGCTAGTTATCCTCAAGGTGAGATCCATCCAACTCTCACTGTCCTCAAGGTGTCGATTGATTAATCGATGGTCGATCGTGTTGCCTGCAAGGCTGGTTGATTCTATGTTACTTCTTTGTTTATCGTCCTTCTTTCTCTCTTTCATAGAGCGGATCTGTGATTCTTGTGTAATACTGGTGCAGTTTTCTTTAGATCTTGCCGCGATTATTTCTTTTTCTTTCCCTAGCTGCAGGATTTTTTTCGATAAAGCCTAGCTTCAGGATTTACCGACGAAGAACAAAAGTTTTCTTTTCTGAGGGTGACGTTCAAAATTGACTTGTGCCGGTGGTAATTAATATCTGAACCGATCTTGTGACTTGGGATTCTTTAAGGTCTGCGTTTTATGTCTTTTATTTTGCTAGATATTTCTGTAGACTGTAACTTTTTAGGCAGCCTTTGGCGTTACTACTGTTATTCCTTGCTCAGGTTAACCAATTAAGTAGGAACAAACTTTTTCCAACTAATTGTTGTATATATAGCAGGTAGGAGATGAGAAAACTAACTGCCGAAGTACTCCAAGAGTTCAACCTTCTAGATCTAGCTAACCATGCATAAAGAGGGTTTAGTTACATATCTATGACATCACTTACTTATTTCGTTAACCTCAAATATCTTGGTTAGAATCGTTTTGTTAAGGGCATAAAGGAGTTGTTTGAGTAGTTGAACAGCACGGATCCACCAGAAGCAGCATAAATTAATACATCAGTCTAGAAGGAGATCGATTTTTTGTTCCATGATTTGTATCAACGTCATTCCCATTTGTTGCTACATGCAAATGCGATATGTGTATGTTTATAATACTCTGTCTGGTCCGTTTTAAGTGACGTGAGAAATGAACTGAAGGTGTACAAATTCTTATACAACTTGCGACATTTAATTGGGATCTGAGGGAAGTAGTATCACATTTACTTACATATAACTATTGTTACACCGGTGATTGTTATGTTAGTGAAGTACTAATTATTTCATTTATGTGACTATTATTCATTCACTCATTCTTCTCCTGTCAACAATGGTGCTCGTGGAATTAACAAATATCATAGTTTAAACAAAAGGTGACATTGATTAGTCTTTTCCACAAGGGACAGAAAATATATAGAAGGAGAGTGTGTGGAAAAGAATTATGAAATGAGTTGTCACGTCGATCCTCAGGACAATTGATTATCAATTTTGCTTGCAAGATAGGTCTACAGGAGAGCTGGTAGTAGTACAGCTGAATGATTGGCTCTTGCTTGAAGGATGAAACTGCCGTCCATCCGTCTTTTCATGATCTCCCTTTGCACGCATGATTGCCCACACTTTCCTCCTCTTTTGGGTCTTGTACTATGGGAGACACACCACATCCTTATCACACATAACAAATTAATCTTTTCTTGCCATCTGTCTTGGTTCTATGTTGTCAGTGTCACTTGCAAAATGGCAATAAAATGAAGAAAAAGAAACACTCCTGAGTTTCAAAAATTGCCGGAACAAGTGAACACACAAATGCTTTGGGTCCTCTCGCACATGTAAAACTATGAAAGGTTTTCGACAAGAACTTTTTGCAGGAAATATTTAGTCCTAAAATAACTTCTAAAGAACTAAACACATTTCTTCTAGCAAAAGGGGCAATAGTAACATTTTCCATGAAAGTTGAAGAGCATATATAAAGAAACTAGAGGGTTTGGAAGTTTTTGGGCATTGATTTTAATTTTCTTCAACCACGAGCGTGTGCTTGTGAGTGTACCTCTGAGTTTCTCTTTCTAATTAGTTGGAACTTTTTGTTGGCATGCCTAACCACCACGAACCTCCCTGATATCATGGCGATCCAAGTACATTTGTCACCTAGCGTGCATGCATGGTCCTTTGGAAGATTCATGGCCACACATATGTGCATATAGCTCCAAGCCTTCCTTTATGGCGATTTGGCAAGCGATGGCCGGTTTGTTACAAGATGCCCACTACAACCTAGCTTGCCCTTTCGATCCATGTCAAGCTTTCGAAGAGGACACATGCGTGGGAAAACTAGTTGTTGTGCACACGCGTGTCGCCTATGCACATGATACTCTTGCAAGTTATGTACCACTCCTAATTTATGGGCAACCAAACAACTTCTTTTGGTTCATGTAGAATTTCAAATGTTAACATTATATTTCTGTGATTTTATTCCTGTATTGAGTACTGCTACACGTCCAACATTTTTATGTACGACGTTTGTCTGACGGACTGCTCCGTCCGTTGCTATGCATCAGCTTATCGATGGAAACTGTTGGATTTGTGTGTCGTACAGGTTTCGGACGGAAAACGTGGAACGCAAAGCAATTTCGCCATGTATATTAGACGGCTCATCAATAAGATTCTTGGAAGATGTCTTATTCGTAGATGCACCCTTGCATGTCTAGTGTCGAGGACTTTGTCATGTTGTTCAACACACATATGTTACAATAAAGAAAAGTCTTGGGTACATCATCTCCAACTGTAACTTTTAGGCTAAAAAGTGCTAGCTAATCAACTGCGAGCTTGGAATGCTTTGTGGATCGGCTACATTCTGTTAACCTAGGGTCCGGATATGACGTGTTACATTGGAACCTACACCTAATGGAAATCAAGTTCAAATCTAGAAGAAAATAGAAATTAAAGGTCCGTTCAAGATTTAGATACTTTTATGATATCTTTATTGTGGCAAGTTTAACAAGAGAAAATCTCAAGTGCAACTCACGTGGTAGCAAACAATGTTGTTATTGTAGCCGTGATAAAACAACTAAGTATTTGCTCGAGCAACTTTGTCAATCATTGAAGTTGCGTTGAAATTTATCCACCCCACAGCACCACAAATATGTTTAAAAATTGGCTACATGGCAAGCTATTTGAACATACACCACAAATATGTTTAAAAACTGGCTGCATGACAAGCGATTTGAACATAAATCTCACATCCTTATTAATCCTATGTTGGGCCTTGCTTCGTACCTCATATGTACTCAAAAGAGTCAGCGTCATGTATCCCTCCTTTAGGGCGATAACGGGGGCCACTCCAAACAATCAAAAACCCCCCCCCCCCCCCCCCCCCCCCCCCTCCTCTCGTGCTTCCAAAGAAACCTTTGGTGTGATGTGCTTGTTGGAGGTTGCTGCGTACGACTGATAGCGCGGCCGTGCTGGTCGCGGCGCTCCTTCTTGTGACGGCGGTCTTCGGCGACATGATCGGATCGGGCCGGTCAGGGTTTTATGTGTCCCTGAAGCTAGGAGGAGAGGTGATTTTCTGTGCGATTCGATCCGGCCGGTGATGCTTCCCTTGCCTTCGGTTCCACTCACAGCAAGCACTATTAGGCGCGTCCGACCTGTGTTTGTCTTGGGTGCGTGTGGAGCAGCCCTGATCGCAGATTTTCAAGGTGGGGAGCGTGTTGGTCGTGGGTTGGCTCCCAAGTGCGGTGGTCGGCTTCATTGGCTTCCTGCAGTTTGCGTGTCCCTGAGCGGTAGCCTGTTGCTGGTGAGGTTGAGAGCTTAGGTATGCAGACTCCAGGACTGGATTGGTTTGGCGTTTTCGGGGTGTGAGTGTGTTAGCGTAAGCTCTGTGCTGACAGTTCTGGCACTCACGACACGACGACACTCCTGAGAGTCGTCTTCCTCCTTGGAGGCATTGGCGTGTAGTTCCTAGGCCCATCTATCGTAAGTGTTCTCCGGGCAAAGCCATGGATCTGTTTTAGATTAGATGGCGGAGGCGTCTTCAAAGTCATTACCTCCTTGGAGGCTCTGTCTTGGAACCACCTCAACATTTTGGTTGTCTGTTATCTCTATTCGAGTGTGGTTGGCTGGTGTGTGATCCACGGAAGGGTTTGTGGTGGACGTTGGAGGTGTTCATTTGTGCCGAGGTGTGCTCATAGGTCTCATTGGTCCACTAGGTTTGCGCAGGAATTTGAAGCTCTCATCGGAACACGGGTTAGCGTGTTTGTGTTCCATCTTCGATAACCACGTTCCCCTTTGGCATCCCTCCCTCTCTTCGAGGGGTGTTGTTGGGTGGCAGCTAGATGTCCAAGCGCATAGTGCGTCGGCCTTGCCTGGTAAGATGAAGTGTGTAGTCGAGGCCCTCCTCCATGTTGGTCGTCCTGTGCTGAGATGTGTGTGCATGCTTTGTATTGGGTGTTCTGGTGGTGTGTTCTTGTCATTGATGTTGAGTTGGTGTCTGTCCGTTCCCTTTTCAATGTTCCGGTATTCTAGCATTGCTAGTTGTTTGTATGGTTTTCAGGCCTAATTTTTCTTATAAACTTAGCTACTCTCTTTCGTAATTTCAGTGAAATGCACCGCTATTCGTAAAAAAAAGGTATGTACCCATGTGGAGCAAGCGGCCGAGAAAGTATTCACCCAACATGGATAACGGTGTAGTTTCCACGTCAGGCTACGCAGAGTCTTGACGTGAGCTCATTTTATGTGTATTGTTTTGATACCATAATTGGGTCAATACAAACTCTTTTTATCGATAAAAAGGTACTTTCTAAGCTATGGGGGGTGTGTATTTCCATGTATGATCGCTGACCGACCGTTTAAAAAACCATCTGAGTTGGCGAGAATGAATTAATTAACACCACGGGAGGGATATGCATTGCATGTATCGTCATGCTGGAAATAATTCGGAACCATGCATGCATGTACACTTCGATCTCTGGAATCAGGGTGATGATGCATGGATCTTGACATTGGTAGCTTGTTGGCTTGGGGTGCGGCCGGTTGTGTGGCTCCAGAAGGTTGCCGGCCGGCTTTGGCTGCCCTTTTCTCCATACCTTGGCGCGTCGTCGCCCCGTTTACACGCAGGTTGTTGCGTCAGTGGCGTGTGGACATTGTGGTGCGCAATATCTTGCCATCAAGATCGGGGAAAATCATCCGGATTCCGGAACCTCACTGAAATCCTAGCCAAGCACAACCGCATGAATATCTCGCCACGGGTTCTTGTGTCGTGGTCGACTTTGCAGACCTCAGAGAACAGGTGTGGATACGTTGTGAAGTTCCATCAATATCTTTCTCTCTTAAGAGGACGATTTTGCCCCTCAGATCATGTAAACACAGGCAAAACAAGAAGAAGAAGAACAATTTGCAATCGTTTTTTTTTTTGAGAACTGCAAATGCATACATCAAGAACGAGTACAACGACTCGAGAAATCCAGCACAGCATATGCAGGAAGCAAAACAACGAGGAGGAAAACGCCGCTGCCGACGCCGGAGACGAAGAAGCCGAACCACCTTCTTACCTCCAACCGAGAGCACCTCCGCATGGAAAGGGCTGCAGAATCCGTCCGCCACTCAGTGACGGAACCTTGCTCGATAAACGACCACAACCAGTGCCCTCCACCACCTGCCGCACCACCTTCCATCAGCCACCAAGTCCGGCGAGCCCAGCAGAGCCTCCTCGTGACCGCCGCTTCTAGCTCCTTCACACCACCACCCAGGCTCTGCACCACCGCCGGAGGAAGCGGCGACGCAACGGCGAAGAAGCCCAGGGACCAGAACCCCAGCGCACCAGATCCGCGACGCCGACCCGCCAACCAGATGCAGGGGCCTGGAGCCTCGAGGAATCCGAAGATCCGCGACCTCCAGAACGACGAGCGCGCCGCCGCAGGCCTCAGAGGAGCACCTACAACAGAGGGGAAACACGCCGCCGCCAAAACCGCCACCGACCGCACCTCCACCTCCAAGGCACCGCCGGCTAGGCCTCCTACCAAACCTACGCTATATACAAAACGGGATCCGGGGATTCCCCGCCTCCCGCTGCCGAAGCAGCCGCCGGAGGCGAAGAAATCCCGCGGATCGCCGCCGCACACGGTGGTTTCGCCGGAGAGTTCCAAGAAATCGCCTCCGCACTGTAGCGAGAGGATAAAGGGTCGATGGGGTGTGTTATAACAATTTGCAATCGTGTTCCTTTTTATATGAGATTAGTACTTAATTTTAGTGATTTTTGTTTGAGATTGCTCTAAGACGGTAAAATGCAAATGGTAATGAACGGGGTGACGGAGTCTCCTTCATGTGTACCTAGGCCCATTAAACCCACTGCACCATCCAACTATGTGAGTATTACAGGGAGAGTTTGAGGAGGTCATACTGAGTGCTCCTAGTGTCGTGTGTCGCCCCAACGCCCGCATGTAGACAATGGTGGGCTAGCCCCTACGATGGTTGTCTCCCAGCGTCGTGTCCACCACCGCATGTCCTGCTCGATCCCCCGCCTAACCGCCGGCTGCAGCCACCCACGGCCGACAGTACTTCCTCCCACCTTGCAGCCTCGCCCTGCTCTAGCCGCCGCCTCCGTCGCTCCGCCTCCCTCTACCTCCCACGTCGAACATGCCCCACACCCTGAACCCTAAATCCCCGCCCCGCCCCGCTAAGTCCATTCCTTGCCTCCACCAGCGATGCCAGGGCTAGTCGCGTCGTCCTCGACTCCAGTGAGATCACATCTCGGCCCTCGGCGAGCCCATCTTCTTTGTCTCCGTCGAAAATCCGTTGTTGCTTCTTGACCATCATCGGTTGTCCCGGTTGCGTGGAGGGTACGCGTCGCTCTCCTTAGTGACGCAACATGCGTCGTATAGGGTTTGCCGAGAATTCGGCCCTACCATTCCTTTCTAATAAAAAAAGGCATACTATTCTCAGGGGTCGTTTTCAGGCATCTTTTGTTGGGGTTATCTTTGTCCGGCATGTCCATTTAGGCTGGCCACTGGACCAGGCCCAAAATCCGTGAAAGAACACGGCCTAGTTAGCGCTACAGGAGCACAGCCTCCGTGTTTCTCTGACGTTTAGTACCACACGGCTCGCGTCGACGGGGCAGAGGCTGTTTTTTTTTTGCGGAGAATAAAGGTGATAAATTAAAGCACAGCTCTTACAGACAGATCCAGACAGAAAAAGAAATTACAACAAGGTCCAACTTCTTCCTCCTCTGGAACTCGCCGACGCCGACGCACAGAGGCCGTCGGTGGCGCGCCGCTGCCGCTGCTCCTTGAACCTTCTTTAAGCGGAGTCAGCCTCCTGGCCAGCGGAAAGTCGCCGAGCGTAACCGCTGAAGACGGCGCCGACGACGCAGAGCTTCTCAAGAACACCTTCATCTTCATTTTCTGGGATTTCTCACTCCAGATCCGCCACCGACGAAGCAGCCGCGGACCCACACCCCCATCACAGCACCTCGCAAGCCCACCACCGCCCCTGGGGAGGAAGACGGCGCGGAGACGACCGGCTCGCAGGACGGGAACTCCACCGCAGGCCACCGACGTCGCCGTCTTGCCAGCACCCTGCACGGAGTACATCAACTCAGCCTCCCCGGCGAACGAATCGCCGAGCCGGAGAAGGGAGGGAGAGGAATTATTCTTCACCACCGCCGCCACCGTCTCCGACACGATGCCGCCGGCGAAGCAACTAACCACTAGAAAAACTAGTACTAAACTACCCGCACGGACAAGATCCAGAGCTTTTGTCCATCTCGCCACGCACCGACGGCGCTGGAGACGAAGAAAAGCGGCGGACTCACCGGCGTCAACAGCTACAAACCCCGCCACCGCCACCAGCTGACGGCGCGAGAGGACCTAAAACTAGACCTAAACTACTCACCAGCAGAAGGCCGGAGCTTCCCCCCACCTCACAACGCCGTAAAGGCGCCGGAGGCGGAGGGAAGCGGCGACACCGCCGGCGAAACCTCGATCGCCCTTTTTCGCATCTCTCTGCACTGTAGCTTGGGGATAAGGCTCCCACGCGGCTCTTCTGCTCTCCACTTATCGGCTTCCTTGGGGCAGAGGCTGTTTATAACCTGGCCTCCGATGCAGGAGTACATCGTGCGGCAGGCACGATCAGCTCTCTCTATAAATCTTGATTATGTGATGATTTACTTGTATAAATCTTGATTATGTGATGATTTACTTGTCTTTCGGTATTGCATGCATGTCTACTTTCCATACTGCATCTGCACTCCGACATGGGGTGAACAGATTTTTGTTATTTCGTAGCAACCCTCCACGTCTCCGTTATGGCATCATGAAGTTGGTTGTGCAACTAATAGATCTCGTTAGATAATACTCCCTACGTATCAAAATATAAAACGTTGTGCATGTTGGATCCAAATGCACCTAGACATATTTTAGTGCAAAATTCAATTCTACCCCTTATCAGCTCGTGGATATTATCATATTTCTTTACTAAAAGATCAGCACTCTTTGAGCAATATATGGAGGACGTCCGATTTTCCTTTAATCAGAAACGTGGAGATAGAGCTTCTGCCACACTTGTACTGTAGTTTTGTAATCTTTGAAACTAAAATGATAGAGATATATCCGAGGGTTGCACCTTGCCAGAGAAACAGAAAGAGTAAGACACATTTACACTTAAATCTAGTGTGCTTCTAGAAAAGGATTAAATCGGGCGTAGATTGTATAGCTGATGCGATTTTGGATTTCCAAGCAACTGCATCTTTAATTAACTTCGTGAAGCTCCCGTGAGTAAACTAAAATAATGGGTTAGTCCCAAGATTGTCTGGAAACACATGAAATGCACGTATAGAAACACGACAGTACTAACCTGGAGCATCCTAGGGTTACCCATGCAGTGGCGGAGCTTGGGGGGGGGGGGGGGGCAAATGACCAAATTTCACTGATTTTGGAGGAAAAAAGGGCATAAAGTAGTAGTTTTTAGTCAATTTTTTCTTGGGCTGGGGGGCGGTGGCCCCCCTGACATCAACATAGATCCGCCCCTGTACGCATGACCTGAAACACTGCCGTTCGTGAGGCGGGTTAATGCCAGCGCACGTCGGGCAACACCAGACATGGGGGACAGATGGTATTGAGGTAATTACCGCCAGGTGTCAGGGTACGTACGCCATCTCCGGCGTCGAGTACAACGACCTCGAGGTGCTCAACCGAGTTCGACATTCAGGTCGCCCAACCATGATCATCATCGAGTAGCTAGGTAATCTGAAGCGGTGAACCGTACGGCTGTGTTCTGAACTCTGAAGGTGAATAGGTGATGTTCTCCGTATCAAAGACTTCGAAGGTGCCACGGGAATCATGGATGTGTTTGGATCTTTCTGAAAGAGATGCTTGTTGACGGCCACTCAATCTGTTTGCATGGACATTCCGGATAATTCTTCAACTAAAAGTGCTTGATCGATTTGGTACTGAAGAATTGCATTATTTGTTAAGTCTGAAATCGTCCATCTATTCTCGAGGTGGATGCATGCTACAAATCTTGATTAGTACCTATTGATTTCAGTAGTCGGAAGTCCCTGTTGGTTTCAGCAGTAGCTTGGCCAATTCAATCATGTCTGAACTTGAGCACTCGTCGGGATCCAATCCCTCCTCGTCCTCATCTTGGCCATGGAGAGCCGCCGGCGGCGTGGCCTCCTCGAGACCCCGAATTCATCCTCGTCAGGCTCCAATCCCTAGTCTTCCTTGTTTTCGTCGCAGTAGTCTTTGACGTTGTCGCTTGCCATTGCGAGCCGCTGGACGGCGGTGTGGGCTCCTCGAGCAGCCCGGTGTCGTCCTCGTACTGCTCCAATCCGTCGGTGGTATGGCCTCCTCGAGCAGCCCGACGTCGTCCTCGCACTCGTTGTCGCTGGCCCTGGCAAGCCGCCGGCCGAGTGTTCGATCAATCGCGCGTGGCGGCGAGCAAACCACGTGATAGGATGGGTACTTATTGAGGGGAGTATCCATCACGTTCAAGCTGTACTCGGCTGCGGCGTACTCACCTACTCCCTCCGTTCCAAATTAATTGACTTGGTTTTGTACAAATATGGATGTATTTATACTTGTATGGTGTCTAGATACATCCATGTGTAACCAAATGTGTGTCAATTAAATCCGAACGGAGGGAGTACGATGGTTAGTCTGAAGATAGTATTGATCGAGTTCGAGCAGGACTCTGCTGTCGCGGGCTAGGGAAGTTTCCAGATGCAACAGACGACGGACGAAACCAACCCAGCCCGACGTACGAAACGAACGAAATTTTGGAGGAAGAAACGTTACTGCTTTTATTATAATATATATATAGGTATAGATTTAGCATATTAGATCTACATTATCTTTTTTTTTCCTTTTTGTGACACAAGGGAGTAGTAGTAGGAAGGAGCTCACGAAAACAACTCACTTTGTTAAACTTAAAACTTAACCTCAACGACAAAACAGAAAACACCCCCGTGAAGGGCGAAACTCCGGTTGCGGCCACCTCCCTCCGGTGGTGCTGCTCCTCGACGATGACGCCGGCGACGAGCCTCACTCTCCGGCTCCAGACGTAGTGGCAGGCTTCCTCGGAGGTGCGGCTCTCTAGCTCTCGATGGCAAGGAGTCTTTTTTTTTGGAGGCAATACGAATTACGAGATCTTGTGCATGCAGTCGGCAGCCTACGCGGGGCGACGCCTTTGTGCTTTGTGCTTTGTGCTTTATCTTCTATGGTGGCGCACAAGGTGGGTTCTGGTGGTTGGATTTGGGGAGGCCCAAATCTAGATGTTGTTTGTCTCTTGCGGGTTCGCAGGCCCGGTGTGATGTCGTTGTTGAGCATTCGTAGCTGCAACATGTGGAAGACTTGGTGGTCTCGGCTGGTTTCGCTAGGGGAGAGCGTGCCAATGCTAGATGAAGCTATGCTTCCATTTTTTATCGGAGCGGGAAGCGGCGATGTCCATGGACATCGTCACCTTCAAGAAGGTGTCGTCGCCATGTTGTGCAGTCTCTTCTTCTCCCGAAATGTTTTATCATATATAGGCAAACCTTCAGATCTATGTCCTTCGTCGTCACCGGAGAAAAGAGCACTAGCAGCTATTTCACACCTTGGTGCCAAAAAATCTTCTAGAGACGAGGTGTTAACGAGTCGTGATAGCCGCCAGCCCCGTAAAGTCTAATCTAGCCCAATAAAGACATTGGCCAACGGTGGATCCGAGCAAAGGCCATCCCATCTTCATCAACCCCGACAGAAGAAACTCGGAACATAGAAATCCCTAGGACTATAACACACGCTCAAACAAGAACCGGACCCCCCTTCCCCGCAGAACGTCATGACAACTATCGGAGGGTAACAGGAGCAACGGACTCACTAGCGAGAAATCTGGAACCGTCCTACAAACTATTAATGGAAGGGGAAACCGACACTTGACGAAACTTTTTTTGTTTTGGAAAACAGGGACCTCCCCGGCTCCCCCAAATCCTGCTTGGCCCATGACATTTACTCATAGCCACTCCGGCTCCTCCAGAATACGGCCCAAATTCGCACTACTCGAGGACAGCAAACGTAATTTCTCATGGTGATCTGTGTTTAGTACCACACGGCTCTCGTGGACGAGACAGAGGCTGTTTATAAGCCGGACCTGTACCAAGATTGCATCGTGCGGCAGGCACGATCAGCACTCTATAAACCTTGATTATATTATCAGTTACATCCTGTACTGCATGCATGTCTACTTTCCGTCCTGCATCTGCACTCCGACACGGGGTGAACAGCTTTTTGTTATTTCGTACTAGAAACATGTTAATATGTAGGCCTTTTTTCAGTTACTATTTTGATTGTTTTGTGTGGCAAAGGATAGCACGAAGGAGCTCACAACATCTCGACCGGCGTCCCCGGTAGATCTCCCCAAACAAAAAATTGTCCGACATCCACTTATCCGACCCTAGTTATTGGGGTTATCTCACGGGGGCGGGACACGGCCGCCACGTAGAACTACGACAGACGGGCGCCAAATGCTAGCGACCTGGCGCGGTGAGATGTATATAGTTGGGCGCTAAATTTTTCGCTCCCTTACACATTGCTGCTAGCCGCCTGTCAAAATCTTCTCGCATCCCGTACCGACGCCGTCACAAATTGAAATTCTCCATCGCCGCTACCTGTGCACCCCTCTCGTGCGGCTCTACTCGTAAGGATGTGTCGCTGCCAGAGGTCATGGAGTGGGAGATGACGCCAAAGGAACTAGCAGAGTTGATGGTTGTTCGAGGCGACCCGAAAAGCTGTCGACTGCCGAATGAGTTGGCCAGCACAAAAGCGAGAAGGAAAGAAAGAGTCTGGGCCTCCACGTGGAGCCCGCCGACGCAGACTTGGGGCCGATTTCAGTGAAGAGAGCCTCATCGTTGGCTGTAAAATGATCTACTCGCCGTCTTCCCCGAACTATTTTTACAAGGACCTCGTCATCAATCTGCGGACACGTTTCTCCTCCCCTAAGGTGGGCGAGACCGGGTCCGTCGACCCCAATGCAGTCTTCGCCCCCAGTCGCTACCGTCGACCATTCCCGGGAGCATGGAAAAGGCCTCAACCTCAACCAATTAGCCATCTAGAGTGACGACTCATCGGCGCTATGATGGAAAGCACTCACGTTTGGCGACACCGCAGCCACGGGTGCCCGACAGCTGTTCAGCGGCGGAATTGGAGATGAAGACAACCTGTTTACGGAATTGCTCACGCCGGCGCCGACGATGACAAGGTGCATATTCATAACTTTTTTGGCCAGCAACGTACATGTGCACATTGAATGATGACGAAAATTTGCATATGTGCATTAAATTATCCTGACAAGTGATTTTTGTGCATAGAGTGAAGCTGGGGCACCATGTTTTACTTACCAGTGGCGTTGTTCCTTCCGAGGCCGTCCAAGATGAACAAGAGGAGAAGAGAAACGAGAGCTCATCGATGTTGAGCCGGCAAGAAAAGTAAAAAAACAGGAACTACAAGAGGGCCATCGTGGAAAAAAAAAGAGAACTTGGTGTTACGTGACTCTTCGATGCCAATAAGCTTAAACCCTATTATTGACGCATATAAATTTGTGAAACATATTGACAAAGGATCCGCTATGAATTCAATGAACGGAAGCATACCATCGATACAACAAAAGTGTATTGGATTGCAACGAGAGTGCTATGCCACACCCGAGATGTGCAACAAATACGTACCATGAGTACTATGATCCAATTATCCAAAAAAAAATGAAAGTGACAAGAGGACCAACAATTGAGTAAAATGCTCAATTTGACATGCTCAAACTTATATGTACTGAAATGTTCTTTTTTCATCAGATATCTATAAACCTTGATTATATTATATGATAATTTCATTGTCGATAGGCAATGCATGCATGTTTACTTTCCGTACTGCATTCTCAAAAAAAAATGACGTCCGAGGGGTAAGAAGCCCCAGAACAGTTGTTTAGCAGAAATAGGTGCGTACGCACCGCGCTGCGAGCACGGGCACTCGAACGCGGGGGGCTGGGGAGTATCAGCACTCCTCTGCCACTGGGCTATGCCTCAGTCCACTCCGTACTGCATTCTCACTCCGACACAGAGTGCCAAGCTTTTTGTAGAAACTACTCTACCTTACTTGTCCAGGTACGTCCAAGATCGCACTACTTCAGACCCTATCTTCCTTCGTGATTTACATGAGCAACAATGTTATCAACACATTTCATTAGTAAACAAGTTGCACAGTTGCATGTCTCAGGAGTTTTTGGTGTGACAGGACAGAACAAAGAAGCTAACTGACCAACATCAGTTTACCTGCGTCTTGGATTCTATGGCCTTGCAGGCAACCCTATAGTTTGGAAGCTCGCCTTTAGTACCACACGGTTTGCTTTGAAAGATTAGGCATCCGATCACATCGAGTTTGCCGAAAGAAGCTGCAAAGCTTATCTCTGCTGCTCATCCGATTGACGGCCGGGATCATTTCGCACCAGTTTTTTCTTAACTCTGAAACTTGTGGAGTTTGTGTCTGTGTTTGTGTTTTCTGAATTCCTCTTCTCAGCTTTGAAGCATGCACACTGTTTCGTTTCTTTTTGTAATTTGTTTTGTTCTTGGAAGAACCCTAAATTCCACTGTTCTGTCTTGACTCTGACAGTCTGACACATACAGATAGTAAGGAGGTACATCTGTTTCTTCCTTGTGATATTGCAGATGAAAGCCTGGGATTGCATTGGATTGGATGTTTTGCAGATCTTTAGTCTCAAACATGGAAAAGATCTTCAGCTTAACTGACCTACACCCTGTTACACGAGCTTAACTGACCTACACCGCACGAATCATCTCTTCCATGTTAGAGAACAAAACCTATGTCGAAGTTTGCACATCGTGTAGGTAGCCTATGTTCCGCGAAAAGTTGGTCGCCGCAAGTGCTACACACGGAGAAGGTACAACCATGTCTTTAAGGGTCATGTTTGTATGCTGGCCAAAGCTCACCTGTCACCTGACACCGCACCAAACACACGACCGCCCTAACTGAACTGTCCCACACTCCGTCATCCCAAACAACATGTACATCTAGAAGTGTATAATCGTAACCACAAAATCCATCCACCAACCAGGACAGCAACCTGCATCAATGCAGCAGCTTTTTTTCGAGAAAACGCAAAAGGGTTGCGTCTCGTTTTATTGAAAAGGTAGAAGAGCTTTTACAAGCCTAGAGAGGCCGTTTACAAGCCATTGTAATAAACGCATCAGTGTACGTCCCAGGTGCTTGGCAGCAGTACCCTAAGCCATAGAGCACCGGTACTCGAACCCAACCGAACCGAACCGAACCGACCGTGGCACCCACGAAACGTCGTGAATAAATTTCGCAAGGCTACGCACTGTGTCTAAACTTCTTCTTCTTCTATCTGGGATTCAGAAGATCGATCGATCGATCGATTCTTCGGCCGAGATAAAAATCACCGTCGATCGTCTTCTACGTTTTTGTTATAATTTCGCGATGGTATGTTTGCACGGCTTTGCTCTGCTTCTCATTGATCTGTATTTCGTGTTCCATGGCGTGAACTTTCTTGGTTCAGATCGCCGACGAGGACTAACGCGTCTTGCTTAATCTGCGGTTGCAGGAGGAAGAAGCACCGTCGGACCTGAAGGAGGAGGAGCACTTGATGGAGGAGCGTGACCAGCCCAAGGAGCAAGCAGCCGATCTATCGCAGTCGCACCCCATGGAGGAAGAAGCACTCTCGCACCTGAACAAGGAGGAGGAAGCAGCAGCTGTGCCATCGTCGCAGATGAACAAGGACGAACAGGGTGATCTGCCCAAGGAGGTGGACCTGATGGAGGAGGAGGAGCGTGACCAGTTCAAGGAGCAAGCAGCTGATCCATCGCAGTCGCACCCGACGGAGGAGGAAGATGGTGATCTGTCCACGGAGGCGGACGACGACGACCGCGAGGAGGAGCAGGACGAGGAAGAGGACAGCTGGGAGGCGTACCTCCGGTGGCAGCGGTCGCGCCACACCTTCGCGCAGTACTACCGGTGCCGCCCCATGTCGCTGCTCGGCACCGACGCCGCGCCCGGCTACGACGACGGCAACCGGGTCGTGATGCCGCAGTCGGCCCTCGAGCGCCTCAGCTACGTGGAGGTGGAGTACCCGATGGTGTTCCGGATCCAGAACGCCGCCACGTTGCAAACCTCCCACGTCGGCGTGCAGGAGTTCGTCGCCGACGAGGGGTTCGTCCACGTCCCCACCCATACCATGGCGCGCCTCGGCCTGCTGCCGCCTCACCCTCACGGCGGGGCCGGAGAGGACGGAGATGACGGCCAGCTCGTGCTGCTCACCAGCACGTCGCTACCCAAGGCCACCTCCGTCAAGCTGCAGCCGCACACCTCCGACTTCCTCCGCGTCAACTACCCCAAGGAGCTGCTCGAGTACAACTTCGGCAAGTACACGTGCATGACCGTGGGCGACACGATCACCGTCATCGAGGGCGACAGGCGGTACCTCCTCGACGTCGTCGAGGCCAAGCCCGCCGACGCCGTCTCCACCATCGAGACCGACTGCGAGGTGGACTCAGGCCCGGCCCTGAGGGGGGGCAGGAGGGGCGGCCGCCCCGGGCCCCCGAATCCTAGGGGCCCCCAGCTAGGCATACGCAGTGTATGTGATGGCGCCATTAGAGTAAGGTCTGAAGGGTTTTTTTTTCTCGTACGGGTCTGGTGGAAGAAGAAGGACGGACAGTTACCGTCTGCGTCTACTACTTGGGCCTGGGTCATTTTTTTATTAGCCTGGTCCTTTAATTTTGGTGCTAAAGCGGGGTGAAGCCAGTGGGCTAAATGCCTACACTATAGCCGCAAGGCCCAATAAATTAGGCATGCAGTCGACACTCACCATTAAAATGGAAAATCACGCGCTGATTGGTCTCCTCGTTTGCACTGATGAGAAACGGCCACATTTTCAACAAAAAAATGAGGATCGGCTGAAAAATTGTGCGATAATAAGTTCAGCTGGCCCAGGATGCCGGTTGCAAGACAGCAAGAGGGATAGGGCGGCGTGAAACCAAACGGTAGACAGTTGAGTGGCGTCGGGCGGGAGCGCCACACGGAAGTCTGACAACCATGCACAAGGTCTGTTCAAAATCCAAAATTTTATAATTTCATTCACATGGTAGTTTTGTACATTTGAGGTGTGATGTGTGTGGCATCCGTCGGCCGTTCCTTAGACAAGAGATAGAGACGACTCATCGCTAGCCTTCGTGCAGCGACCTTCAGAGTGCTAGCTGGAAGTCGAGTCACCAAGAAGAAAATGTACTGCGGCCACCAGCCACCAAGACTATATGATTCGACGTAAAGTCGATATGATAGTTTCTGTGATTTATATTGAGATATGATCACCCGCAAAAAAAAAAATTGACTACAAAAAAATATTGAGATATCATCAGTTCGTGTCTTTATATGTAGAAATGTTAGAATTTTTAAAGAAGCTTTTCGGGTAACATTTCATATGCACATGTAAAAGTTTTATTCTAATATGTATATTAACTATTTAGGGGCCCTAAATTCTAGTTTCGCCCCGGGCCCCTAAAATCTCAGGACCGGCCCTGGTTGGCCTCGGTTTTGATTTTACCTAGTGTGTCGCTACAGCTCGGCCTCGCATTATCGTCAAAGGTACATGTGTTCCTCTGCTTCCAAATTTGCCAGACCTTGAGCAACGTCATGGATGCCAGGCCCTTGCGCATTTGCTTGGGTGTGGCGGTCTTGGCAATGGGCCACCAATCGACGAGCCTGACGCCTTGCGGTGGTGGCTGGCAGGTGGCTCGAATCCAGGCAAGCATCTCATACCAAACCTGACGAGCAAAGGGGCAATCGACAAGGGTGTGGTGTATGGTCTCTGGACATTGATCACAGAGCACGCAAATCGTCTTGTGTGGCAGCCCATGTCGTTGTAGACGGTCCGCGGTCCAGCATCTGTCGAGGTTGGCGAGCTAGAAGAAGAACTTGGCCCGTCGCGCTGCCCACGTTTTCCATGTGAATTTCCACGAACTGCTAGTGATGGAGCCATGGAAGGATGCCTGGTAGCACGATTGTGCCGTGTAGACACCACTCTCCGTCCAGCGCCATATGAGGTTGTCAGGCCTTTGGGTCAGCTGAACCTGCGCGACCTCCTGCCACAAGTTGAGGAACTGAAGCAGAGTCTCGCCGTTGAGCCTGCCCATGAGCGGCTGAGTCCATCGATTGTCCATGAGGCCTTGCGCAACAGACATGTTCCTGCGGATGTTCTTGCTGACGATTGCAAAGATGGCGGGGTTAAGAAGAAAACAGTCCTCCAGGTTAATACCATCATCATGAACATAGCTAAGATAGGATAGATGTAGAGTTGACAATTCCAAGGGGCAGCACACATACTTGATGGCTATTTCGTGATTCCTGCATGCAGCTACCATAGTTCCATAGTTCAAGTAGAAACTACGGATACAGTTTTTGTAGCGCCTGCAATCCAAATTTGTACACTCTCTCTGGTCCAAACAAGAGGAAAAGGAATAAAAATTAAACTAAAAACCTAATTTAGGGGCTCGCTAAGCCCGTCTCGCCGTCCTTCATCGCCGGTTGGCGCACTCCTCCACTCTGCCAAGGTTTCGAGCGCCAGCCGGTGCCACTCAGCCGATGTTGTGCACCACCTCGCCCTCCAACGTGCACCCTCAACCACCCTGCGCATTCACTCCGCCTCCACCTCCATCTCCCGGTATCTTCTCCCTGTCTCGTCTTAACGTCCAGCCGGGTGGTGCACCTCCTCCATGTCCAGGCTAGCGGCAGAGGCTACCTACCTCAGGGATTCCAACACCTCTAAAGTCTGCCGCTCGGCGGCCATGAACTAGTAGGCTGCCTCCTCCCTCATCGCGGTTTTGACGGGTATCTCCATCACCGATGCTCGATGAAAGTGCTCGTCTCCTTGAGGACCACCGCTCTTAGCCCTGTTTGCGCCTCTCCTGGAGCAGGGTGCCGTAGGAGGAAGTCATTGCGGCCTGCTCCGCGAGCGTCGGCATCTCATTCGTCCCCTCATCCTCCTCGTCGTCCATGTCCGAAACTTTGTCGGCATCCATCTCCTCCTCGTCGTTGTCCGAATGCGGAGGAGATGTGTGCACTGGCGATGGCAATGTCGGCGGGAAATGTGTGCGCTTGTCTTGGGTAAGGGTCGCCTAAAATGTAGCGAGTTGGCGAAACATTATTTGCGATGGCGAACTATGAGCATGGTAGAAACTGCAAGCCCTGATGGCGCAGACTGTAAGTGCGGTGGGTGGTGTGTCGGGTTAAATGTCGGCGACAAGTGAGGGAGCTATAGCTCCGCCGCTTCGGTCAGTGGCACCGTCGACGAGAAGACTAAGCGGCGTCATTTAAACCGAAGTAGTATTGGCGCGCGGATGACAAGTTGGACCCGCTCTATGTGACTGACATTGTCCGACTCCTCTGAACCTGCTCTAGAAGTTGGTGGCGGGGAGGGGGAGGGGGTGGGACATAGAAATGTCGGACCCATCTTTGGGATTGTTCGCATCAAAGGGGCCGCCGTTGGGGCCAAAATTTATATCTGGGTAGCTATTGGGCCGTTGGGACTTTCAGGGCGCTGGTGGAGACGCTGTTAGACCTAGAATCCCGTTCCGAGAAAGAATAAAAGAGGACGCCTCAAATCGAATTTTACTTGGCCCGTTACATTTGCTCATAATTCCAGCTTGGTCAGAATACGGCCCGATTGGCCGATTCACACAACACGAGGACAGCCTCCTTATTTCTCAGGTCAATCTGCGTTTTAGTACCACACGGCTTGGCCAGACGAGTCGAAGGGTGTTTATAAGCTGGCCTTCGAAGCAGGAGTGCATCGTGCGTCCTGATGGCACCCGCACCAATTGGGTGTGGATAGAGCTTAACCAAATCCGCACCCACGCCCTCGTATCTTACCCACACCCGCGTCTGGTACAGATTTTGTACCATACCCGCACCCGCGTGGGTATTAAAAACCCGCGGGTATACCACCAAACAAGTCATTCATCCATAGTATATAAGAAAACACTCGCATGTATGGTCATTAATCCACTGATTCGGCGAATGACATGCATATATGAAAAGAAACAATAAAATAACACAATGTATATGAAAATAAACAACAACACCAATGTATATAAAAATTAAGTGGCCGTGCGTATGAGAAATAAGCGAGAATTACGTCATCGGTTAGTATTTCGAGGATTTTTCTCCAAAATAACCCTATGTACCATAGACCTACATGTCAAATACAAAATAGATGGGTATGCGGGTATGAGTACTACTTTACCATACCCGCACCCGCAATAACCACTGGGTACACACTTTTAACCATTTGCGTACCCATGGGTAAAGTTTTTTTACCAAACCCTTACCCTAATGGGCAAATACCCACTGGGTATGCGGGTACTGGGTACCCATTGCCATCGGTAATCGTGCGGCAGTCCCGATCAGCACTCTATAAACCTTGATTATATTATCAATTACATTCTGTACTGCATGCATGTCTACTTTCCGTACTGCATCGGCACTCCGACACGGGGTGATCAGCTTTTGTTATTTTTTACTTGTCCTGCAAACCATGCGCCGTCTCTCGAGCAGAGCAAATCGCAGATTGCTCCGTGATTTCCATGAGAAGTACCAACAAATTTCATTACAAAAGGAATGAAAGAGCGTTGTAAACCTCAGCCTGCCTGTGCGATTCTATGGCCCAGCAGCCATAGCTGAGGTTTCCGTCGCTAGTAGGAGTACGTAATATTGCTGTTAACTCTGCCTTTGCTTTGGGCATCGGATGACATCGAGTTTGCCGAAAGAAGCCGCAAAACATATATCCTCTCTTCATCTCACACTACTTTTCTCAACTCTCTGAAACTTTTCTGAATTTCTCCTCAGCTCTGAAACTTGCACCACCGGGTTTCTGAAAAAATCTGCTTTTATGCTTGTTAGTAACCTAAATTTTCAGCTCTGTTTGATGTGCAAGACAAGGATTCAAGAGCATATTTTCTTTCGAAAAAATGTCCGTTTCTTTCTATTGATGTTGCGGTTCTTTGTCTTGTCTTACAAAAGAAGAGACGAGTGTGAAAGCCTGAGGCTGCATTGGATTAGACGCTCTGCGGAGCTTTAGTCTGCAGCCAACCTCAAACATTAAAAAATCTTCAGCTTCAAACCGTGCCAACTGCTAAGCTATGACGCCCTTGCTTCCAGTGTGTACAAGAACTTTCAGAGCTGGTCCTGGCATACCCGAATGATCCACAGACAGTTATGGGAAAGAAATAGAACAATCCTAAGTTCGTTGATCATCCAAGGGACCAGCAATTAAAAGAGGCAGCACACAGGTTGGTCCATGTCCTAAGTTTGTTGATCTTTGAAGTCAAGGAGATAGATTAGATTAGATTGGTAGGGGCGGATCATGTTAAGATGTCCATGGCACCCTTGTTTTTGCTTTGGCATTGGCCTTGCAGAAGTGATTCCAAGATTCTACCTTTAGGATAAGATGCTGAACAAACCTGGTACAGTGACAGTGCCATGTTCAGATGTTCTTCATTTATCCAAAGCTATTAATAAGATCAAACATACATGCACACTAATGGGGTAATTACTTTCAGAATTCTGTTAAAAAACTACTGATGCGGTGATGCCGATGGTTGATTTGTAATGCCTGCCATTGCCAATTTGCACATGCTCTAAGGAGAAGGTAGAAAACTTACAGGAGATCAAAACAAACAAAACAATTGTAAGAACTACAAGAACACGTCGCTACGGTCAATCATCAGATATCATCATATCAGTCACAGGCTGCAACAGTGTCGGCTTCAAACGAAGCGCTTGCGCCCGTCGACAATGGCGAGGAGACGCGCCACGCCCCTGGTCCACATGTCGTCCTCCCTCTGTCTCGCGCACTAGAACTCGATAAGCCGGTGCTCCGCCATACGGCAGGCCGAAGTAGCGCCGACGCTCGCCGCCCTACAGAAGGTGCCGCTCCGGCCACACACGTCCACAACAGCTCTGGCATCAGTGAAGTGTCATCGCAACAGCTCTGGCATCAATGAAGTGCCGGCTCTTCTCCTCGGCATCACCTGTCAAATTCATGGGGAAATTCACATATCAGCTAAACAAACAATACAAGACGAAGAACAATACAAGGAGATGTACACTGACACGATCATCACAAAAAGTAGAATGCAACAAGTAGCGAAAAGTATTTTGGCTCCGGAGCTATAGTGATCATGATTTTTTTTTAAATGAAAAAAAAATTTACCACTTTCAAAAACTATTGCTAAAAATCTTGGATATAGAGAATGATGTATCTCACAATTGCAAAATATCAACTTCAAATATTTCGTATTTTTGGCTACACAAAATATGATAAATTTGGAGATGAAAATATGCATACTCAGATCCACTTTTTTGTCATTTTTGTGTAGCTCAGAATATAAATTATTTTAAATTGATTTTTTGCATGTTTGTGAAATGCACAAATGGTTAAGTTTGGGATTTGTTTCAAAAAAATGAAACATGTAGATACTTTTTTCAGTTTTTTTAAGATACTAGAATCACTGGCGCTCGGAAGTATGAAATCTGGACTCAACAAGTAGGGTATTGTTACTCGGGGCGCTCTACCTCTAAAGTGTGTCATTTATGAGCATTCTGCGCATGTGTAATACCGTGTCTTATTTTTCTTTTTTTTTTGCTGGAGTGTCAAAAAATTCAAAATTTAAAGTACAAACTTTCAGAAATAGAAATTCCTGAAGTGTAAGTATGATAGAAACGAAACTCGAAACACAAAGCAAAAATTATACAAAATTCCCGAATTACAAGTATAGTGAAACCAAAATATGAAAGTACAGAGATACTAAAAGGGGAAGTACAAAAAATACACAGCCAAAACTAGAAACATATGTTTTGAATTTCGGCGAACGATATAGAACATATTTCATTTTGAATTATCGATTTCGAAAAATAAAAAGGAAAAACTACACCCTCACGACTCTCTCTCTCTCACACACATCCACATCCCCAATTTTTTAAGACACGCTGCAGAGTATTTTTTTTCTTTATGATGCACGCCCGTAGGCTTCATTATTTGTATTCATTATAGTATTAATATAGAGTAGGTACTCATACAATCAACATAAAACTAGGGGGTGCATGAGGTTGTACTGCTGCATACCGCCCTTGCAGCAGCTACCAAGCACCCACACACTTCGTCGGCGCCGGAGAAGAAGAGCACCAGTTGCTGGTCAACACACCTTGGCAGTGGAAAACCTTCTAACCAGGAGGCGTAAACGAGATGCGATAGTCACCAGCACCGTAAGACTGATTATAGCTTGATAAAGAACATTGATAGGAGGAGCCCTCCAAGCCTCTTCAAAGGTTCCGGGGCCAACGCCATCCACACTTCATCATGCGTCCGGATCCTCCACCTTTTGTCGCGCTTCTGCAATAGTCAACACCGCTGCACTCTAAGAGAAACTCATCCTCGTCGCCACACCAAGATGCAAAATTAGATCAAAATCGCTTCAACAAGCTGAATTACACATGGCTCTAATCGGCGTCAGCAACACCTTTGACGAGCAGAAGCCTGGGAGAAAATTATTGCTACAAGCACCATCAGCACCAAGACGCCGACAGAAGACACTCAAAACTTGGAAAAACCAAGGACTAAAACACACTTACAAATGAGACCAGAGCTCTCCTTCCCCTCAGGGCGTCTTGAAGGCGATTAGAGGAGAAAGGGAGCCCCAAACTCATATATAGGCAAGAAAACTGGATCTAGAACTACCCTACAAACTATTAGAGAAAGGAGAAACCGACACTTGACGAGATTTCAGCACATGGGGAGGTATTTTCAGAAAGTCGGGCATTTTGGGTAGTGATATGCCTGAAATTTGTCGTTGAGTTGTGATTCAAATACAATATAAAGGATATTCATAAAAACTTACTTCTGTCAGAGCGAGCGAGGCCGTTGTCGTGAGGCTTCGGCGAAAGCGAATCAGACTTATGTTGATCGTTCTTTAATATATGTAATGGTCTGTTCTCTTCTGGATTTATCATATGCTATGAGTTTGGTTAGTAGATACATGGTAATCTTGATAAAGAACATTGGAAGGTTGTTCGGTGAATTTTCATTACCTTTCTGACACGTTTAATTCTTGATTGAAGTATGCAAGGCTGGTGAGTGACTCATTTGCTATGTGGATTCACCTTTTGCTACCGACTTACATAAGAGAAGGTCCCTCGCGGGTTATGTATTTAGTATTGGTGCTTGTGCTGTTAGTTAGAAGGCAACCCGTCAGCCAGTTGTGGCTCAATCTACCAGGATGTTGAATACATGGTTGTTGCAGAAACATCTAAAGAGCATTTTGGTTCAAAGATTTGTTTGCTTAGCTTTGTGGAGATAATTTTTGCATTGATCTATATTGCGATAGTCGGAGTGCTATTTACCTTACCAAAAGTCAAATGCTACATGAGAGAACGAATCACATTGATGTCAAATACCATTAAGTTCGTGATCTGATCGCTCAAGGTAAACTAAAGGTATACAAGATTAGTGCTCACGATAATCCTACTGATATGATGTCAAAGCAAGCTTAGAATTCGTTGGTATAACTGTTTAGCCCTTGTTTGACGTCAAAAGTATTTTCTTGTTGTTTAGGAAGAATATACTCGTTCGTGCTACTAGATTAAATTTGTCTCAGCGTGGAGTGTTGCTGAGTTGTGATCCAAATTCAGTATAAAGGTTAGTCAGACAAATACTAACTTCTGCCGGAGCAAGTGAGACATGTCGCCAAGAGGTTTTGTCTGAAGCGGGAGGCTGAAGTTAGCCGACCTATGTCATCACCGGTATATATATATATATATTGTAAGCAGCCACACGAGATAGTTCGAATCAGTTCTAAATCTCTACCTTGTAATCTCTTCCAAAATAGTGAAGTTTCCGGTTGGCGCAGTGTTTTTTCTCTCTTTGAAGGGTTGTTAGTATTTGTGTCACCTATATTGTTCTTTTTTTCATCGTTTATTGAGTGTGCTCTCGCATATAACAAAATCCGTCCCGGAAAAATAATGTAGGCCTCAAATAGAATTGAGCTGGCTCTTAAGGAATGAGTCATTTTTGCGAAACTTTGTGGGTTTGCGCAAGTTCAGATGGAGGTAGATTGCTTGGAGTTAGTCGACCTATGGGTGACAGATCAGGCAACGCACTAGATTGTAGCTCCAATTTTATTAGCTAGTTGTTTTAATTTCTTTTGTAATTCAACAAGTCAAAGACTGAAGAGACATGCCAATAACTCAGTCCACCTTTGTGCTCAGTTATCTTGTCCCAAATTCTGCTTGGCCCATGAGATTTACTCATAACCACCCCGGCTCCATCAGAATACGGCCCAAATTTGCACCACAAGAGGTCGTCAGCCTAGGTATTTCTCATGTCGATCTGCGTTTTAGTACCACACGGCTTGGCCGGACGAGTCGAACACTGTTTATAAGCTGGCCTTCGAAGCAGGATTGAATCGTGCGGCAGGCACGATCAGCTATCTAAAACCCTTAAGAAAATAACTAACCCTTACGGAACGAGATACAGCAAATCGGATCGATCGTTTTCGTGGCGGCGGCCTAGGGTTTCAACCCTAGCCGTCGCCGCCGGTGCCATCTACATCTTCATCATCGTCGCCGGCAAAGACTCGACGGGTGCTCGCCTCCTCTAGTTGCCGTCCTGGCACTAGGAGGGGTGGGGACCTCGGACCTGCGCACGGCGCTATACGAAGGTCCCTAATGTTATAGCTTGGTTTTGATCGTCATCTTCTTCGTTAATGGAGATGGTATTATCTGCAATAAGTGATCTCCCACGCTTCGTTCGACGACGAGATATCCTTCCTGGCGTCAATGGTGGTTTTGGAAGATTAAGTTTGTCTAGGTATGGTTCTTCAGATCTTGCTTCGCCGGATCAATCTTGGAGTGTTTCTCATGTTCGCCGCGAGGAGTTTTGTCCTTGCAATATCTATCCCGGCTACTACGTCTTCGACAATGGTGATTCGTTCTCTCGGCTCCCAACGACGTCGACAACGTGGTTCGGTTCTTTGTCCCTGGAATATCAGTGGTGGTGCTCTTGCCGATGTTGCTTCATTAATTTAATGGCTGCGTGCGTGCACAAAGCTTTGGCATTGCGGCTCAAAACAAAAAAGGGAGAACCTTCGGTGGTATTCACAGGTGTGTGGTTTGGTGGTTTTGGCGTTGTTCTACGGTTGCCTTCAGAAAAGTACAAGATTGTGTCATGGATGAAGATAGGGCTTGAAGATCTCATAA
Organism: Poa pratensis; assembly: GCA_947311845.1. NCBI lineage: Eukaryota > Viridiplantae > Streptophyta > Magnoliopsida > Poales > Poaceae > Poa > Poa pratensis. The sequence continues at coordinate 13,836,877 of CAMZMU010000116.1, read as the reverse complement.
ATTTGCTAGTCTATTTTAGTTTTGGTTTTGTAATCGATGTAATCGTGTACTCTTTGTTGGTTTAATATATGTGGAAAATTCAAAAAAAAAACTATCTAAAACCCTTGATTATATTATCAATTACATTCTGTATTGCATGCATGTCTACTTTCCGTACTGCATCGGCACTCCGACACGGGGTGATCAGCTTTTTGGTCCTGCAAATCATGCGCCGTCTCTCGAGCACAACAAAGCGCAAATTCCGACGTACAGCGCTGCAGTAATATAAGATCACATTGCATTTGACCCTTGTTTTTCCTTGGTGATTTGCATGAGAAATACAGTGAGTACCAACAAATCTCATTAGAAAAAATTGTACAGAACTACTACTCGTATTTTTCACAGAATTACTACTCGTATCTTTCACAAGGAGTATATCTTAGGACTTTTTTTGATTGCAGGATTAGAAAACATAGGAATTGGAAAAACACAGAAATTTGATAGGATTGCAGGTGTAAAACAGATGATTAGATTGCAGGTGTAAAACAGATGATTATAAAACAGAGGAAAATTGAAATAATGGTCATTTGGATGGAACACAGAAAAAGTGTCTCGATCCTACGCGAATGAGTGTAAAAAATCCCTTAGAGTGGATGTTTTTCAAATTCAGGAAAAGTGTCTCGATCCTACGCGAACAATGGAACGGGTTCCTGTGTTTTTCAAATTCATGTGTTTTATAATCCTGCGTCCCAAAGAAGCTCTTAGAGTGGATGTTGAAATTCCTATTGAATTGAGGTATATGAATTCAATCCATACTGATTTTAGAGGTGTCGATCCAAATGGATTCCTTAGGAAAAAAATCCTATGATTGGAATCCTCCAATATTGCTATGAAAAAATTTCAATTCAAAGAAGCCCTTAGGTTGCTAGTAGGTAATATTGCTGTTGACCAACATGCCACTCTGTCTTGCTTTGGGCATCGGATCACATCGAGTTTGACGAAAGAAGCCGCAAAGCAAATCCACTCTCTTCATCTCACACTAGTTTTCTGAACTCTGAAACTTTCTTGTGTCTGTCTGTGTGTGTTTTCTGAATTCTCTTCTTAGCTCTGAAACGTGCACAGTGTGTCTCTGAAATAACTGTTTTTATCTTAAATTTACAGCTCTGTTTTATGTGCAAAGACAAGGATCAAGACCAAAAAATATCTTTGAAAAGTGCCCGTTTCTTTCTAGGAACGTATGTTGCAGCTCTTTTCGTTCTCTTATCAAAGAAGATACGAGCGTCGAAGCCTGAGATAGCATTGCATCCGACCCTCGGCGGAGTTTTAGTCAGCCAATCTCATAGCATGAGCATCAAACCGTGCCGGCTGCCAAGTTGTGACACTGGATTCAGTGTTTACAACAGCTTTACTGACATACTCTACACTAGTCGTATCTATATATATTGTTCATACTTTCTCGTTCCAGCATTATGGTTTAACCGTTTAAGTATATCTAACAAATCTATCATTCACCAACCAGGACAGACAGCAACCTGCTTCAATGGCCAGTGCTTGCCTGGGCTGCTAACGCAGCAGCAGCTCATGAATTAATCTACAAGCTACGTGGTCCTATATAAGTAGACACCAAGCTGCCCAAGAACAGCCTTATATTTCAGAGCTGGTCCTGGACATACCCGAATGATCCACAAACAGTTGTGGGCAAGAATAGAACAATCCTCCGGCTCCATACCATCATCAAGTAGATAGATAGGGTAGATGCAGAGTTGTTGCAAACCTGTACAAAACAAACAGACAAAAAGAGCTCCAATCATCCAAGGGCCCAGCAATTCAAAGAGGCAGCACACAAGTTGGTCCATGTACAAAGTTTGTTGATCTTCAATGTCCAGGAGCTAGATTAGATTATATTGGTAGGGGCAGATCGTCTTAATGCGTCCATGGCAACACAGCTTTTGCTTTGGCAATGTAGACAGTGAGTCCAATATTCTATCTGTAGAGCCTACTAAGATGCTGAACAATCCTGGTACAGTGCCATGTTCAGATGTTCTTCATTTCTCCAAAGCTACTTATGAGATCAAACGTACATTGCCACACTAAAGGGGTAATTACTTTGTGATTCCCTGCTGTTAGCACAATTCTATTAAAAACTACTGATTCCGATGCTTGATTTGTAATGCCTGCCATTGCTTGCACACTCTCTCAGGTTCAAAAAGAGCAGAAGATAGAAAACTTACAGGAGATCACAACAAAGAAAAGAATAGCAAGAACTACAAGAACACATCGCTAGGGTCAATCCGATCACAGGTTACGATAGTGTCGGCGTCAGGCGAAGCGCTTGCGGCCGTCGACGATGGCGAGGAGGCGCGCCACGCCCCTGGTCCACATGTCGTGCTCCCTCTGGCTCGCGCACTCGAACTCGATCACCCGGTGCTCCGCCGTGCGCAAGCCGAAGTAGCGCCGGTGCTCGCCGCCCTCCAGCAGGTGCCGCCCCGGCCACGCCGACACGTCCCTGCATACGTCCACCACCACGCCTGCACGCACAGCTCCGGCGTCAGTGAAGTGTCGCCGGTTTCCATGACAAGGAGACAGATCACACAGCTAAGCCTGTATAGGAATTGCAGGAGTGGCTTGTGCACTTACTCTTCTTCTTCTTGGTGATGGTCCCGGCGACATGCCGGCTCTTCATCTTCAGCATCACCTGCAAAAATTGATGGCGGAGCTCACACATCAGTTACCAGAATTGCTATGCAACACAAGATCAAGAAGAGTGTACGGGGATGTACCACGCCGGTCCGGTTGATGTACACTGACACGACCTTCCAATGCAACGATCCTGCACATGATCAGCAGCATCAGTATATTCAAATTTCAGAGAAGACGGCCAATGGGCCAGCGACGAATGATGATCGCCGGAGCGGTGGTACCTTTGCGGGTGCGCTTGAGGAGCTCGGTGCCGCGGGCGAGCAGCTCCTGGCAGCAGATGCCGAGGAAGTTGTTGCTCTCGTCCTGGTCCAGCGCCGGCAGGTCGTCGCTGAAGCTACTGCTGTTGCTGCTCCCCAGCTCCTGCACCCCTTGTGGTGCTGCAGCTGCCTCTGCTTGTGGCCTCCCATCCCCATGGAGCCCTTCTCCACCGGGATCACCGCGGCCACGTTCCACGCCTCCTTCTGCACCCTCGCCCTCAACGTCGCCGCGCCTCGCAACGCCGTGGCGGCAGCGGCCGTGATGGTGACGATGTCGCCGGGGTCCTGGCGTTGACGGCGAGCCGACGGCGGCGGCGAGGTGCTCGCGCTCGGCGCCCATGGACTCCGCGGCCTCCACGCACTGCGCGGCCACCAGCGCCGCGGACGCCACCGCCATGTCGTGCGCGCGGCGCGGTCGTCCCTGCCTCCGGAGCCCGCGGTGGCGGCGGCCACGGCGGCGACCGTCGCGGCTACGGCCGCCACGGACACGGCGGCGTGCACCTGCGCGTTGTGCGCCCTCGTCACCTCCTTCCGCTTCTCCTTCCTGTCCTTGAGCCACCGCCCCACCGTCTTGCTGCCGCCGCGCGGCGGCTGCAGCTGCGGCTTCGGCGTGCTTACTGTTCTGAAAAACTGCAAAAAATCGCCAAAGAACAACATTCCAATTAGTATACTGATCATGTTTTTCTCAGGTTAAAAAAATCATGTTTTTTCCTTCTAAAAACTGGTCTCTTACCATATAAATCAAACAGAACATAAGATTAATGAATTTGAGAATGGCACATAGCAACAGTGATCAAAATTGTGTGTTGAAGACTCTGTGTCGGTGCCAAAGCAAGTTGTTTGATTAGAGAACAGTTGCTGAATTAATAGAATGCAGAGAGGCTGATGGTTTCTAAATTAAAAGCACACGCTGTAGCCATGATTCTTGCACTGACAGGTACATATAATTGTGCCTCCACTGCTGATGAACTACTGAGGCGTGCCATAGGTTAATAGCACACAGCACTGACACAGTACATAATCATTGAGGCACTATGTGGGGAACAAAGTTTAACAGAGAGCACATTACCACAAGCACAGGCCAGAGGCACTCTAATTACAGCAGATTAAAAAGAATGTATCATTAGATTAGGGATAAGAACCAAGAAAGGCAGCTAGTAAAGGTCAAAGTGAAGATGGGGCAAGACAAGAGCTGCATAGGCCTGCAAGCCTGTATGTGCTGCTTTTTTATCTAGAGAGATGAGAGAGAGTGGCTGCAGTGTTTGCTTGTGGAAGGAGGAGACCAGTGGCAGAGCAAGGACAGAAATGGCAGCTAGAATCAAAGATTCTTTTGCACAGCAAGGCAAGCAAGCAAGCTCCAAAGACCATCAAATCAAAACACCCCATCTTCTCTTCCTGCTTGGTCAGAGATAGCTACAGGAGCACACAGCCACTTCATGCTCACACGAACAAACGAGGTGTTTTTTTTTTTGAACAAAGGTGTTCTTCTTCAGTTTGAAATAATGGCCATAGTGATTGAAACAGATATTGCCATGTTGCTAATCAAACGAGCGACTATTGCTAAACACATTTCTCCTTAGACAAAACTGCTCCATCATTGGATGACCATGGCCACTCTGTTATGTCATGACAGGTGTGCTTCTCATCTCTTGGACCATGACCAAAGCTTGACTTGACTACATGGTCACACTGAACTCATTTCACTCGCTTGCTTTGTGTACCAGTAAAGAAAGAATCTTTCCTAAAGAAAGGAAAGGGCATGGCAATCTTATCAATAAACTGATGCTTTCAGAATTTAAAGCATGCACCGGTCAGGTTGATACGGCCCAATCAGCAGGCTTTGTTTCCCTGTGCAACAAACTAACGATTCTTCTTTCCTTAACCCTCCTAATATCTGTTTGCATGTTGCTTAATTAGATAGCATAATAAGGTGTGCATAAAGAATTTTAAGTTTGATGCATGTCTAGCTATGGCAGTGCCAAAAAGAAATGGAGAGAGAGAGAGGAATGTAGCAAAGGGAGAAGAGGAAGCAGGCAACATGAGCAAAGACCACAGAGCAAGCAATGGTAGAAAAGGAAAATGATTTGTTCAGCACTCACAGTCCACAAGATATCTCTTTTTGGTGTGAGAAAATCCGAGAGCTGAGATGTAAATTGTACAGTGCATAGCTATGTTTGAGATGTGGGCTTAATTTTAATAGCTCTGTAGTTCAGAGTGAAATGGAATGTTAGTAACTGCCTGTTTCATTGGCTGGAGATAAAGGCTCATTAAATTTTGTGCAAGAAAAAGTCTGCAAGCCTGCAAGGATTGTTTTTGTTCCAACCAGTCTGACAGGTTCTACTACATAAAGAAACAGGAACTTATGCTCCCTGGAAACTTATTGCTAACCAAAATTATAGTGTGTTCTGCACAAAAAGAAGGAAACAAACAACATATCATTTTCAAAGGGCAAAAAAGAGCCTACAACATAGCAGCAACCAAGTAACCAGCTCATACAGAGTTCACAGATTAAATGAAAAGATTATCAATTATTTGTCTCAATGCGTTGTAGCAATCGTCTGGAATTCAAGTAAAACAACTCTAGAAGAACAAACCAGGATATTATTATTCAGATTTTATTTTAGCCAATCGTTGCAAGGGGAAACTGTCAAAAATTCATTCGACAGAAGAAAAATGATAAAGTGCAGAGACGGAGAAAGATATGTATACCCTGCCGTCGTCGACATCCGGTGAGACGGGCGGGCTGTCGGAGAGCGAGCTGCCGCCGTTGAGAGGGCCGCTGCTGTGGGAGAGGCGGCCGGAGGTCAGCGGCGACACCTCTTGCTGCCCAGGAAAACAAGCAAAATGTTACAAATCAGCAGCTAATCTCTCTGCGTTCTGTTGCTATCGGCAGTAACCACATGATCAGATGGGATTAACTGCACGAGTAAGAAGGGTCGGTGTTGTTTTCGTGCAAGCGAAACAAAAAAATTATCTCGTATTTGGCGGTTTCTTCTTGTCCTCCAAAAGTACAGGGGATTCAGATGGCATTCAAGAAAGCAAGTACTAAATAATTCAGCTCGAAAATTCTCTCCGAGTGGTTGAACAAGAAACATGCGATTGATTGGCACACAAAAGTGGTTTAGAAGAAATGGTGGTACACAGGTTTAATTTAAAAAGACCAAATTTTTCCAGTAATAAAGAAAGGGGCCGGCGAAGGGAAGGAAGCACACCGGCTGGGACATGATCCGGTCCATGATGAGCTGCGAGGTGGCGGCGGAGGCGAAGGAGAATGAGCTGCCGGAGGCGGTGCCGGCGCCGCTCGCGCTTTCGTCGAGCTCCCCGGCGACGTCCTCCGCGATGGAGCCGGCCGCGCCGGCCGGCACGACGGCGGCGAGCGCGCGGGAGACGTCTGCTGCGGACGCGCTCCAGGAGCGGGACAGGAACTCCAGCGGGTCGCGCTGCGGCTCCGGCGGCCGGAGCTCGCCGCCGCCTCTCGCACCGGGCCTGGCGGAGCCGTTCATCGCGGCGGTTGCTGAGCTCGGGGCGCGCGTAAAGGTGGTGGGGGAAGAAGCGGAGGCACTGCTGCAGTCTGAGTTGAGGAGAGTGCTTGGCTTTTTTGGGGGAGTGGCCGGTTTTATAGATCGTGTGAGGGAGGATGAGGGGTTAACCGTTTGGGCATAAAGTTGGTGTGTGATTATTTGCAAGCTTTTTCCAGCAGCTTTGGAAATCAAGAGAGGGAATTCACCAATGCCTTGTTGTCTTGAGATTGTTTATATGGTTATGTTTTCGTGTATATTGGTTACTTTTTTTCCACTTTACAAATGTAATTTCGAGATTTTGGTGGAATGGTGTGACGACCGTAAAAAAGCATGTGGTTTATGTATGTTTTGTTGAAATAGAGCAGAACTTTGTTAGGGGCAATAGCTTAGATGCAATAGGTGGTAAGACGGTGATGAAAATTTGACTATGAGCTTGATGCCTGAGTATCGATATCCACTGATCAAGGGTAAGTTTGTCTACACCAATAATTAATTATGGCAAGTTATTGGTTGTGTGTTACAAAGGAACTCTTTTAATGAATTAAGTTATATTATTCCTATTATTTCTTACAAACATTATTGAACCTAAATAATTGTACTATTCGGAGCTCAGTATACTACCATCATTTTTCGTATGCAGCAGAAAACGTGCATGTAGATTGATCATTGCGTCGTACATACACTCTACGAAAACAACTGGACCATGTTATTGTTTTGCATGTTAGGATCGTTTTAGGTTAGTTAGGAGTAAACAAAAACACATAATGCTTAAAGTAACATGGTATCTATATGTGACAAAAGAATATGTGATGAAGTTTCAAGTTCCTTTTTTAGGAAGATAAATTTATGAAGGTATGCTAACTTGGACCAATGTACAACCTAGGGGAATATAGTAACCAAACATGCACAGATCACAAAATGAAAAGGCATGATTTCCTAGTTATACTTTCCTTATTTATCATCGTGGTTTAGTGGTAATGATATTTACATACTTATCTTCACCAGATGCAAAGTCCGTGTTGACGATGTACCGTACTCCCTATGTTACTAAATATAAATGTTTTAGCTATTCACATGTTGACTACATTCATATAGAAATAGGTGAACAAATACACTTTTACATGTTTAGATACATGCACATACATGTGAATCTGGAAAAAAGTTAAAACATCTTATATTTATTAACGGAGGGAGTAATTGTTAGGGCTATTACCTTCAAAGAAGTAATAGTATTATCGTCCATTGTATTAGAAAAAATTAATGGTTCATGTTTATTTGAGTGTGCCATCAAATTTCGCTTGTTTTTATCATGCATGAACATATGTAGGAGTTAAAATTAATGTACTTACTCTTTTTGTTTCCACAGTACACAAAAAGGTCTAGGATCCAGAGTTGTGAGAAATTATACTTTTTAAAAATCGAAAGAGCATGTGCATCAATAAGGATATCATAATACAAACATTTTCCAGCGAGTTAGGCTGATTCCATCTGCACCCGATCTCTTTAATAACACAATACTTGAATTTTTAAGAAATTTGTCAATTGTTTCGGTTTTTTTAGACATGACACATATTGCGAGACACACGGACAATTTTGAGATTCAACTCTTCCTTTGTAAACACCCCTCCTAGAGCTCTTTTACTATATCCTTAAATTAACATGTCCTGTATTCACATGGTACTACAGTAAAATTCCTCCCGTGAGAAAGGTCCTCCGGCAACAAGAATACCTCCAAAAATGTCACGTAGGGCAAAGTTTCTCCATTTGCCTTTTTGTTTGTGTTGTGTGTACCGACTGCTAACCCCACACACTACTCGAAACATCACACATCTGAAGTTGGTCAACTTTTGGACATGGCGGTTGACTGGTTGTTGAGACCTTGAGGGTGCACTGGTGGTTTCGAAAACTACTGGAGCATGATATTGTTTTGCATCTTAGGATTGTTTTAGGTTAGTTAGGAGTAAACAAAAACACATATTATGCTTCAAAGTAACATGGTATCTAAATGTGACAAAAATATATATATGCTTGGCAAACTGAACTTGTTTCGGTGACCAACCATAGAGTGGATTCTTTCTCCCTCACGCCCTTCTTCTCGTTCGCGGACGGCGGCGAGTGGTGGCATACGACAGTCTATGGGCCAACCAATGACGCGCTCAAACCAATCTTCCTGGACGAGCTTCGTGAGATCCGTACCTCATGTAATGGCATGTGGACAGTGGCGGGAGATTTTAATCTCATTGTCGAGGCGGCGGACAAGAATCAAGGCTTGATCAATCGTAGGATGATGGGCAGGTTCAGGAGACTCCTAAACGACGTAGAACTTGCGGAAGCTCCACTGATTGGTAGGCGTTTTACGTGGTCCAACGAGCGGGCCTCTCCGGCTCTCGTTAAGCTTGATCGCTGGTTCTTTTCTTCAGACTGGGACGCCTGTTTTCCAAACAATCTGCTGCAAGCTTTATCGTCCAACATATCGGACCATTGCGCTATCCAGATGTCTACCAATGTGAGTTTCCACACAAAACACCGCTTTCACTTCGAGAGTTTTTGGCCGTCCCAGCCAGGGTTTGCTGAGGTCGTGGCACAGGCTTGGGCCCAAGAGACTAATGACAAAGATCCCATCCTGACGCTGGATAACAAACTCAGAAACACTGCTCGTGCACTTACCTCTTGGGGACAGAGACGAGTGGGCAATATCAAGCATCAGCTGCTGCTCGCAACGAGATCGTGCTTCAACTTGACAAAGCGCAAGACTCCCGGCCACTCACCTTTGAAGAATCTTGGCTTAGGAAGCAGTTCAAGAAGAGGATTCTAGGTCTTGCCTCTCTCCAGCGTACGATGGCACGTCAAAGATCGCGGATTCTATGGCTGCAAGAGGGAGACGCCAACACGTCGTTTTTTCATGTGCATGCTAGCAACAGACGCAGGAAAACACACATGTTCAGGCTACGGCAGGGTGAAGAGGTTGCAACCTCGCAAGCGGACATGAATGATCTCAGCACCCGTTTCTTTCAGCAGCTCATTGGAACACCGTGCAGCAGGCCGGCCACCATTAACCTAGAGTCGCTCACCTTCCTGTTGTGGATCTATCCGGCCTTGAGCAGGATTTCACAGAGAAAGAAATATGGGACGCAATCAAGGAGCTGCCGTCGGATAAATCTCCAGGACCAGATGGCTTCTCCTTGCGTTTTTTCCAAGTTTGTTGGGCAGTGATTAAAGATGATCTGATGTTGGCCATAGAGCAGATCACCAAGCACGACAGCCGCAGCTTTCGTTCGCTGAACAATGCGTTTATCACACTGCTGCCAAAGAAACCTGGAGCTGTGGATATTGCCGATTTTAGGCCCATCAGCCTCCTTCATAGTGTGGCAAAAATATTCTCGAAGGCCCTCTCGATTCGCCTGGCTCCAAAACTGCAGGACCTCATCGCCACCAACCAAAGCGCATACATCAAGGGGCGTACGATCCAAGATAACTACATGTTGGTGAGCCAATCTCTGAAAATGTTTCACCAGCGAAGTACACCTGCCCTATTTCTGAAACTCGACATTGCCCGTGCTTTTGATTCGGTGTCTTGGCCTTTTCTGCTGGAAATTCTGCGGGCTCGTGGCTTTGGGCCAAACTTCTTCTATTGGGTATCAGTCATGCTCGCGACAGCCAACACAAAAGTGTTGATCAACGATTTCCCTGGTGAGCAAATTTTTCACGCCAAAGGCTTGCGGCAGGGTGATCCGGCTTCCCCACAGTTCTTTATACTTGTCATGGATGTGTTAACGGCAATGTGCAGTAAGGCAGAGGATGCTGGGATCTTTGAGCCATTACATAGATGGGGCATCCGGCACCGCCTCTCGCTGTATGCGGATGACGCAGCAATGTTCATCAGGCCAACTGAAGATGAACTAAGGGCAGCGCGGCTGCTGCTAGGGTGCTTTGGAGATGCTTCAGGCCTAGTCACGAACATGTCAAAGAGCGCGATCATGCCAGTCAGGTGCGAGGGTGTTGTGTTGGAGGACATCTTGCCGCAATTCCCCTGTCAGACAGCTGTTTTTCCCTGCAAGTACCTGGGTCTTCCTCTGTCGCCGAAAGCCCTAAGAAAAAGCGATTGGCAACCTCTTCTAGATGAATTGGCCCGACGGCTCTCGACATGGAAGGTTGCGATGCTATCGGAGGGAGGCCGGCTGATTCTGGTCACATCGGTGCTCATGATGATCTCGGTATATCATATGCTCTCGCTGGACATCCCTCCTTGGGTGCTAAAGACAATAAACAAAATATGCCGATGTTTCTTTTGGAAAGGCGCGGAAGAAGCGAGAGGAGGTCACTGCAAGGTAGCTTGGATGCAGGTTTGCAAGCCAAAATTTTTGGGGGGCCTGGGGATACACAATTTGAAGATGCTCAACGATGCCTTACGTATCAGATGGCGTTGGATGGAAAAGGTAGGCCCTCTTAGGGCCTGGAGCGGGCTACGACTCAAAATTTCGGTTTAGGCAGAGGATATGTTCATTGCAGCGACAGACTGCTTGGTGGGAAACGGCAAGCTTACCTCTTTTTGGTCAGATTCCTGGATCAATGGTCGATGTCCAAAGCAAATTGCCCCAGATCTCTTACCCTTTGTCAAGCCAAGCAGCGCCCTCAACTACACTGTTGAGGAAGCCCTCCTCCACAATAATTGGATTGTTTCTCTGCAGGGCACTCTGTTGGTGCCGGCCATTGTTCAGTTCGTCGAACTCTGGCAGTTAATCCAGGAGATGCCTCCACTATCGGATCAGCCTGACAGTTTTCGCTGGCTACTCTCCCCCAATGGCATATACTCAGCAAGATCAGCGTACGAAGGGTTCTTCCTGGGTTCAGTATAGCCGGACTATGCTGAATTTCTGTGGGCAAGTTGGGCACCACTTAAGGAGAAGCTATTCATGTGGCTTGCTTTGCGGAATCGTTGCTGGACAGGGATGAGGCTTGCTGAAAGTGCATGGTTGCCCCCATGTGTGGTTTTGGTAATTAATGACACTCCTTATGGACTAATGTTTACATTGAGATATTCTTATAGATCTTGTCCATTGGAGTTCATGTGTTGGACTCTTGAAGATGGCATGATGACCAATGCTCTATTTAAGGGTTTATATGAAGAATGGTCATGTGTAGATGATGAAGTGCAAAGGAGACATGAAGACGGAGCTTAGCGAGGCTTTCCCATAATGGGGTATGGGGGAGTATTTGGAGAAGTCTTCATCAAGCATGTGCTAGCAAGCACAATCAAGAAAGGTGTTCCAACTTGAGAGAGTCAAGATCGTCATCATCGAGCTCAAGTGGAATGCGCAAGGCAAAGGTATGATCTTGATAGGTTTTCTATTTTACCGGTCTCATGTTGTTAGTGGGAGACCGCGTTTTAGGATAGACGGCGTACTATCAAGAGGGGTTCTCAAGTGAGTAACTTGATCGCATCTTTGTGGAGAGCTCATACCTTTGCATACTTGGCATATCATCTTTCTTGGTTCTTATTTGGCTTTTCTCCTTGTTGGGTTTTGGTGCTTGTCGTGATCTTCATGACAAGCCCAAGTTCTTCGAAAACGGATTTCTTATTGAAAACTTGTTACGTTTTCGTGTTGGAAATATTACCGGTCCACCTTCGAGTTAGGGTCCACTAGTCGTTATCTTTCCAACGCAATTGGATTCACCTGATTTGGAGTTCATACGAGAAAGTTATTGCATTTCAGGCTTTGCAGTTTCACTGCTTTCAGGCCGGAGTCTCCGGTCTTCTGGACCGGAGTCTCCGGTCCTTGGTTTTCCTCGGAGAGTGTTTTCTTGTTCAACCCCTGGTGGGGGCCGGAGTTTCCGGCCCAATAGGCCGGAGTTTCCGGTCCCAGGGGCCGGAGTTTATGCCTGTGCTTTTCTCGTCTGGAAATGGTTCACCCCCTGGTGGGGGCCGGAGTTTCCGGTGCAGGCCGGAGTCTCCGGCCACTTTGGCCGGAAACTCCGGTGTGAATCTGGCTGCAACGGCTACTTTTCTGGGAGGGGTATAAATACCCCTCCACCTTCCTCCAGCCAGCAAGTTAGCCCAGCAACCTTTGCTTTCTCTCTCCTCCATTGTTGCAAGCTCATTTCCTTGATATCTCCCAATCCCTCCACCCAAACTCTTTGATCTTTGGAGGATTGAAGGAGAAGACCTAGATCTACATTTCCACCAATCAATATCTCCTCTAAGTGAAGGGAACATAGTGGATCTAGTTCTTGGAGTTCTTGAGTGGTTCTCCTCTTTGTTCTTCCTCTCTTATTCCCCCATAAGCATTTGTTGCTTTGTTGGAATTTGAGAGTGGAGGACTTGAGCACTTGTGCTCTTGCCTTTTGCATTTGGTGCATCGGTGTGCTCTCCACGAGGATTCGTAGAAGTTGAAAGCTTGTGAACTTGTTACTCTTGGGTCTTCGGACCCTAGACGCCTTTGTGGTGGTTGGACCCTTGTGTGGTCACTTGAAGCCGTTCGGGAACCCCAATCCCATTGTGGGTTGTGCCTCGGATTGTTGTTGAAAGCCGTTCGGGAGCCCCCAATCCCTTTGTGGGTTGTGCCTCGGATTGTTGTTGAAAGGCTCTGGATTCCGCCTCGAAGGAATACCGATAGTAGAAGGTGAACCAAACCTTTGTGGTGCGGTTCATCGGAGAAGAGGGTGAAACCTTTGTGGTTGTTGAACCGTTGTGTCGGTTCACACCTCTCCAACGAGACGTACTCCCTTTCAAGGAGGAACTCGGGAATACTTTCTCGTCTCCGCGTGCTTCGGTTATTTCTATACCCGAGCTTTTTACTTATGCACTTTACATTGTGATAGCCTTCGTGCTTGAAGTATTCTATATTGCTATCACCTCGTTGCTTGTCTTGCTTAGCATAAGTTGTTGGTGCACATAGGTGAGCCTAGTTTATTTAGGTTGTTGGCTTGTTAATTTAAACACCTAGTTTTATTCCGCAATTAGCAAGCCTAAACCAGAAAAGTTTTAATCGCCTATTCACCCCCCCCCCCTCTAGGCGACATCATTGTCCTTTCACTTGCTGCTAGAGGGTTGCAGGGCCCTGACAATTGCCTTCTTTGTGATGAAGTACCGGAGAACATCGATCATCTTTTGGTGCAGTGCCCAACCTCTTGGACCATCTGGTTTCAGGTCTTTTCGGCACTTGGTTTCGCGCAGTTCGTGCCAACTCCTGACAGCACTCTCAGAGGATGGTGGAGCAGCCTCGGCCTCTGTCGACCAGAGCAAAGAAGAAAGGAGCTGCTCACGCTAAGCATTGCAGGTTGTAGACGCCTCTGGCTAGAAAGAAACAATAGGAACTTTGATAGAATTCAGGCTCCAGATTCGGCTGTAATTAGTAAGATTAAGGAGATTTTTGCCTTGTGGGTTTTAGCCAAGCGGCCCGCGGGTAGTAGCGAGGAGTAGGGTAGACTGTTTCGCTGTGCGGACACGGGCGGGTTTACCTCTTTTGGTTTGTAATCTGCATGCTGTAATTTCTTCTCCTATCTTAATGTCACGACATGCAAGTCTTTTGCATGTTCTTTAAAAAAAATGAAATTTCAAGTGCTTCTTTTTTAGGAAGATAAGATTTATGAAGGTATGCTAACTTGGCCCAATGTACGTATAACCTAGGGGAATATAGTAACCTAAAAAACAGAAAATGAAAAGGTGCGATTTCCAAGTTGTACTTTCCTTATTTAACATCGTGGTTTAGTGGCAATGTTATTTGCTTACTTATTTGCACCAAATGCAAAGTCCATATTGACAATGTAGCGTGATTGTTAGGGATATTACCTTCTAAGAGGTGATAGTATTATCGTCCATTGGATTAGAAAGAATTAACGGTCCTATATATTTGAGTGTGCTATAAAATTTCTCAAGTTTTTATCGTGAACATATTTCAAGGATACGCCCATGAAAAGGGCATATCGTTTTCATAGAAGAAGGGCAAGCGGCCATTTTATCTTGAACATATGTAGTACTCGAAATTAATGTACTTACTCTTTTTGTTTTCACGGTGCACATAAAAAGGTCTAGGATCTGAATTGTGTGAAATTATACTTCTGAAAAGTTGAAAGAGGCGGCAGTGACGGTCTCGTCACTACCTTGTTGGAGGCGCCGCTTTGGAGCCCTTGGCCAACGCGGTGCAACGGTTTCGTGACGGATGTGCAGAATGGCGTGTGTTCATGGGCGGTGGATGTCGGGGCGGAGGCTCCGGAAGGTGGTGGTGCGTCGAGGCTGCGGCCTCGATCTCCCACGCTACGACGGTTCTATGAGGCAGAACCGTTGTTTTAGTGTGGGTTTGGGTGGCGACCTGGATGAAGACTGCTTGGGCAGAGGGTTCATCGACCCGACTGGATCGTCTTCGGACAATGCGAAGGTCGATCTGGTTGCTACAGCGGGGCGGCGGCCCGGGAACAGGTGCTTTTGGTGGCAACCTGGATGAAGACTGCGTGGGCAGAGGGTTCGTCGACCATGACTGGATCACTTTCGAACAATGCGAAGGTTGATCTGGTTGTTACGTCGGGGCGGCGGCCCCGGAGCAGGTGGTGTGTGTTGTGGCGTTTGTCGACTTGGGTCGTGTGGGCGACGGGTCGCTTCGTTTGTGTCATTCTTTTGTACAGTTTGTACGGTTTTTTTGACCCGGTTTCCCTTATAAACTGGGTCAACTCTTTCTATCTATTTGGGTGGTGGATACGACCACTTTATAGCTAAAAAAAGGTTGAAAGAGCATGTGCATCAATAAGATACCCTAATACGATTTTTTCCCAGCTAGTTAGGTCGATACCATCTGCACCCGGTCTCTTTAATAACACAATACTTGAATTTTTAGGAAATGTATAGTCAATTGCTATCGATTTTTTTAGACATGTCTATTGCGAGACACACCTTTGGAAACACCCCTCCTCGAGCTCCAAGAAGGTCACATAGGGCAAAGTTTCTCCATTTGCCTTTTCGGTGTACTGACTGCTAACCCCACACACTAGTCAACACATCACACATCTGAAGTTGGTCAGCTTTTGGACATGGCGGTTGACTGGTTGTTGAGACCTTGAAGGTGCACTGGTGGTTTGGATCATCATCTGTCCTTTCGCAATTGTCATGATGCCTTAATCTGCGTTGTTTGACTTGTCTGGACTTGAAAACCAGCTGCGTCTCACACTGTGTGGATACATCTGCATGCCTAACCTAATGACGAACACAAGCCAATGATCTACACAAGACTAATTAATGGCCAACACTGTGGATACTGTCCATGGGGCCAGAACAGTACAACGCAGCAGCTTAGGGCTAATGATGATGAACAGGCCAATGATCGATCAACGCACGGACGCACGCAACCAGGGACAAAATTCGCTGTGTTGCCTTCAATGGGGGTCGCTTGACGGTCGCCACCACACATCAACAGAAAACAGTACCCTCAGCCTCAGATTCTTCTAATCTCAATATCTCATGAGCCTAATTCCGCGCTGCATCACTACTGGTTTTCAGTTATTGACCGGAGACTGACTGCTGGTATGGTACATGTGGAGTGCGTACGTAGCAATGTGGTACGTACACATACACATGGACATCAATGGCATCTAGAGTACATGTAGTTGACACTTGACCTGCAGTGGCATGCACATGTGTTGCACGCAGACGCAGCAGGGAAAGAGGAGGAAAACAAGCAAGCTAGCTGATTTTTTTTTTTTGAGACCCCTGATCTGTGTTACAGCTGTAGTATCTGAACTCGTACACTAACTCAACACCACACTCACGCACACCCCTAGTGTACAAGTCTAGATCATATAACTATGCACACAGCACGCAAGTTTACCCAGTGTCCCGAAGAAGCGTTAGTCATATGGAGTGCACATGCGTATGAGGGGATATTTATTAAGGGGTCAAAGCCCCTGTGAGAACACCCAAAAATTTGTCTCAAAAGAGAATCGAACTCGGGCGGGTCGGCCGGCCACTGCCGCACCTAACCACCGCGATCACGCGTCTCCTAGCTGATCTTCAGACTTCAGAGGCCCAGACCAACCTCCTGCTTGCTGCAGCTAGCTGAAGGGTTCAGATTCGCGGACGTTGTGAACCAACGTCGTTGGCTGACTTTGGCCTCTCATCCACCATGCATTCTCCATCTGATGGCTGCTGTTCATCTTAGCTCTCTCAATGCTTAGCGATGGATAATGCAACTAGGCACAATAAATATGAGTTTGAAGATCGTTAGGTACACTCAACTTCTGATGGTAATGCAGTCATATGTTTAAATAACAATTTGATGAAACATTATATTGCTCTGCCTGACTTGTTCATTTGTCATTCCAAGGGTAATAGTTAAGTCATTGCAATAGTTAGTTCCATGGATATATTGTGTTTGATACTATTTTCTTTGATAAAGCTGAGCACTGTAGGTTTCGACTAATAGGTGTAGATGCACCCACTACTTTAAAATTGTATTTTAAAATGTCATAAGAGTCCAACAAAAATTACGGATATATATGCGGACATTTTATATCCGTACATAAAGTTCACAAAAAAAAGACAATTTTCACGCTTGTGTAAAAGGAAAAAATCCGGTGCTCCAAATGACTATACGCGAGACTTTTTTTATGTTTTTTTACAAAGCCCACAAAAATTGACATTTTTCGCTAATTTTTTTGTGCTGCACTAAAAGGTTTGGATATACATCAGAAAATTTTGTCTCAATTTTTCGGACATTTTTTAAATGCACTTAATGCATTTTTAAAACAGGAGCATCTAGATTTATTAGTCAAGACACCATTAGCCTCTCATCCGCCAAACAATATATCACGCAGGCCTGGAATGAGCTCAGCAAGTCGCGCTTCAGAATTACGACAGGCTATCTCGAGTTTATCGTCAGAAAATTTCTACCTTGCTTTCCTGTCAAAAGTATCTCGACTATGGCAGTACAATTGTACAAACGGCATGCTGACTGATCGGACGAATGACGTGCGCTTCTTTTTCCAGACTCAAAATGTTGTGAACCTGAAAATCATAATATTCCACACTTTGAGCTATCCTTTTCATTTCGAGGAAAAACAAAGGATTGGAATGTTCGTGATTCAGTCATTCCAGCCTTTATTTGGTTCATAGGAATGAGGCAAACGAAAATTACAAGAAAATGCCACTTAAATTGGACGCTATTTCAAAGGAAAAACCTAGGGAATTTAGCATCCACTCGGTCATCTTTGGTTTGCCGGATTTTCAAAATGTGGAAATGGGAAGAAAAAAAGGGATAGTATGTTGAATCCAATCAAATTAGAAACACCAGAATATATGTGATTTAGCTCCACCAAAAGAAAAACACTGGAATGTCTACGAAGGATTAGGTGTATGTCATAGTTCTCGTCGAGACAAAGAAATATTTATGTAAAGTTGGACGCAAAAAATTCGAAAGTACATGCAGAAATAAAACTTACTATCATTTCTGATGCTTCAAACCAAACAAGTTCAATAGTTTTTTTTTACCCCTCGAAAATTCCTACAGTATGAAATTTCTTTCAGACAAAAGACCCGAGAAGCTTTTTTTGTACGTGCGCGCCATCTGCGTCGAAGCCGGACGACACCACGATTGATCCCACCACCGAGTTCCCTATGATCGACCATCTCGGCACCAATTCCATCCATCATCTTCAACCTCTCATTCCCACATCTCTCTCGTACGTTAATCCCCTTTCTGTCAAACTGCCAATCACGCCTATCAACGCCATGCCATTCATCCTCATCATGGTCTTCGCTTGAAAGTAATCGGCCTTTACTAAGCCCGCCACACGGTCTAATCAGCTTGATTAGTTATACAGGCGGGCGGCATCTTCCAGCGGCAGAGGTAGTCAGGTAGACTAGACATGATCATATCGTTGCAGAGGAAACACCGCATGCTCGTCAGGCCCTGCGGAATGGCGATTTTAATTAGCTGCGAATGACGGTTTAGTTTAGTGATCGAGCAGGGCACGTGTTGCCGGCCGGAAATGTACCGAACCGCGTGCGATATTTCTTAAACCAGGCGCGTGCTCTGCGGCTGCAATGATCGGTCCCTCTGCTCGAGCTGTCTAATTGCTACACAACATACTACCTGCATCTGCATGTTCAATTGGAGCACGATCGCCTAAAGAAACAAAAGTTTTACGTGATTCAGAGCGAATATTCTGCCGAGTCTTTTGATGTGTGACACGAGGGATAGAGGCGGCTGCCGTCCGATGTGAAGTATCATCAATTAAGTTTGCTTGAAGTTATCTTATTTACTAAGTGAAAAACCATATTTTAAATCTTTATTCGGACAGCATTTCTGACACATTCATATCTAGCCTGTAAACTAAATGTTACACTAAGATTTGATTAAAATGACACACTTTTGAAAGATGTTCGATTAGGTGTTGAGTGTAAGAACTTTCACACACATTTAAGTTTATCTCTAGCTCACTCTAACATTACACTTGAATAATAATAATAAAAAACCTGAAAAAAAAGAAAATGACTCTTAAAACTAAAATTTTCCTATAGTCTATTTGTAGAGGGATGATCTTAATTGGGAATAATCTAGTCGAACTGAATTGGCAGGAAAGTAGTAAATGTGTCTTCTGTCGCTACTCACTACCAGGAGTGAATCAAACAACTCTAATTTGAGTGTCAGTTTGGTAGGGAAGTGATCTCATGGCTTGTCCAAGAGACTTTTCATTTGTTTTCATCATGTAGTATGCCAAATATTTTGATCATTGGTTACGGGGCATACATAAGAAATTCAAGTCCCACGTGCTGCCCGGAGCGTTTTTATGCAGGAATGGTGTGTTTTTTTTATTAAAAAAGAAAATTCTCCTCCAGTATAAGTTATTCACTCATTAGACATCGGTTTTGTGTGTGGTTACTTGTACACCAGCCAAAATATAATGAGTTGTTTATGATTGCACGTAACCAGCCAGAGGCGAGTAACCAAGAACGTATCCTATACACCAATCAAAGTAGTGCCCCCAGTGCACCCACCTTAAAAGATATACCTGAAAAATTATAGAAGAAAAAATGAAACTAGTTTACTAGGTAATACAATGTATATCTACCACGGAGAAAATATCAAGTTCAAATTCTATCGACAGCTCAAGAACTAAAAAAGGAAAAATCACATTATGAATAGTACTTACTTCAAATTGGGCTATGAATTGAGCCCATTGATACTACGAGAGCTAAAAAAAATATTTTTGTTTTCTTGAGATATGTTTGAAGATTTTATTTGAAACTTTGTGAGATAATTGATGCACACTATTTCTACATGGTAATTTAGTTTGGATGTTTCCTCCAATTTTTTTTGTGTATTTATTGGACGGGTGCATCAGGGTGCAATTCGTTGGGTGCATGACATATATTGATCCTCTGACATCTTAGACATATTTGAATATTTTGTTGCAACTCTTGCTATGCAGAGGCTAGCTGTGGAACAATGGCGGAGCTAGACAAGAATGTCTAGGGGGCTGCTGCTTGTGTGTGTGTAACACGGGCTGACTGCAGGCGCCAATTGCCTATTTTCCCATGTCCAAACCCAAATTATACAAGATAATTAAGCTAAAAACGGGGAGGGGGGGACGGCCCCCCTGACTTGGGCATAGCTCTGCTAGTGCTTTTTGACTCTTTCGGTTTAACCACACATTGATGCAAAGATTTGAGTGAATTAAATCGCCTTTTTGCCAAAAAGTTGTCGAAGATGCATCGGAGTTGCTGGATCTCGAGGGGACGGCTCGGAAATTTGCAGGCATGGCATTCGCTTTCCTTGGGTTATGGCAGTTCCGATGCAGTTGGCGGATGACGTGTCGGGCGAAACAAGTGGCACTGACTTGTCTGTGGTGAGTGTTGGCTTTCTCACCATTCCGGAGAGTCACACACGAGTAGGATATTCTCCCAAAGACATCGCCACATTCAAATCCTCTCAACCCGCTCATCGTTGAGGTGAACCTGTTATAATATATACCTACAAAAAAAAAAGAACTCGTTATAAGATGACAAAGAGCGTATGTGCAAAACCATTTTAACTATCTCAACACGTACGACGTGCTTCCTCCATGTCAACGTATTGTTCATGTTACGTAATTTCGTTTAAACTAAAAAAAACTTTGACCAAGTTCATAAAAAAAGTGCCCAACATTCACCATATCAAATCAATACGTTTCAAAATAAAATGGAGGCGCGACCTTCTTTCCTCGGATAAAACGAAGGGGCATGTGTGCGTGGGCCACAGGGTGGGCCGTACGCTCAGCCGACGATGCCCAGTCCGGCCCTGCCCACCACCGTCGCGTCGCCGGCCCGACGCCCGAGATAAAGCTGCTTTCGGTTTCGGCCTACATGGTTATCTGCTAGCACCATCCCTTCCTCCCCTCTGCGAGGTTGCCTGCATGGCTGCATGGCATGTCATGGCGATCGATCGGTGATCAGTGGCCAACTGGTCATTGGCCACTCTGCTACGGTACGGTGTTTGCGCATGGCGCTCGGCCCCGGGCGTGATTGATTACGACCACGGCGGTCCTTTCCGCCGCGCATGCATGCTGATCGGCGCGCCGCTCCGGGCCCCGGCTCCGGCCGGCCATCACCGTCGCGGTCATCTCTCTCGAATCTGACCAGAGCTGTCGCCGGCGCCACGCTTTGCTCGCGGCGGCAAAGCCTGCGCACTCTGCCGGTGGTGTGGCATTGGGCGACCTCATGCTGAAGACGCGTGGGCTTCGAGCTCACGGGACGCGACAAAGTTTGTGTGGAGCATTTGGCTTGCGAGGCCACCTTCATGACTCAACTGATTGTCCATGTTCGTTTCCTTTTTTTCTGTGTGCTCTCTTCGGAGTTTGAACGGAGACGATGCAGCAGGTACAGTGAAACCGATGATGCAAGTCGCAACTACTCCAACAATATACTCCCTCCGTCCTCGAATAAGTGTACATCTATCTTTTGTACTAAGTCAATTTTTTAAAAATTTGACCAACTTTATAGAAAAGAGTATCAACATATATGACATCAAATTGGTATATTTTGAAACTTCATTTCAAAACGAATCTAGTGATACCAATTTAGTGTCATAAATGTTGAAACGTTTCTCTAAAAAAGTTAGTCAAACTTTAATAATATTGACTTACCAAAATAGGTAGAAGTACACTTATTCGCGGACGGAAGGAGTATGCATATGGTATTATGTCACAAAAATTTACGATAAAGCACACTGTGTTTATTTTGCAATCATCTTTGACTTTTGGCTCGGTTATATAGTCGAGGCCGGTAGCTGGATGTGCTTTAGTAGAAGTTTCTGTTATCTACATTAACTGGACGTTAGGAACTTGTCAGACTGTCAGCAACAGCAAAGATGTCTGGAACTTATGGGGGTATGACTTACTATCTTCAGTAGATAAATTCAGCATCATTTGCCAAAATGAAGGATTACCACTTGAGAATTTGTCGAAAAAACTAATAGCTTCCATTTTTTTCCGCAAAAAAAAAACACCGGAGGAATAACCGGTAAATTTTGTGATTGTAGTCTACGCATTTCCTTAGATGGTTTGTTCCATGCAAGAGAAGCATGGTTTGTAGTGTTGAGCGTCCTGACTGATCATCCTTACCAACTTTGATCAACTGAAACTGAAAGAGGCATTAAAAATGGAGGAAACTTTTTCAAAAAATATGATCTGATACTTAATTGAAACTGCTGTCTTTCCATGAAAAACTAGCATCGCCAAGAATAAACATTGCTTATTGGGCGACAGATTGGTGAAAGCAGCAATGAAACAGAAACAATGACTATCAATTAGCAGCAATTCCTCTCTCACAGATATACCTGTTGAAATGTAAAGCCGGGGTGAGAGGGATAAGCCTGGAACATCAATTTGTACATTGTCATTCAGCACTTCACTTTTTTTTGAAATTTTCCCCACTATATTATGTCAGCAAGCTAGCCGGCTCATTAAAAACCCTATCAGTCCCTTTCGGTACCCTGGTAGGGAAAAGAGTGCGTAAGAGACTTGTTGCCTCAGATAAACATTGATACATCGTTCATTACATCCGATCTAATAAAGCTAGGGCGATCATCGTCCAAATACACATCAATTTTTGAATCAAAAACACTCCTAGCAATATTATGCGCCACCATATTGGCATCCCTTGGGCAATGTTGGATCTTCACTCTACCAATTCTCTGGGCTATCTCAAAACAATCCATAAGAATTGCAGAGTATGGGCTCCAAAGCTCAATGTCTCCATTCATTGCTTCAACAATTTTCAAAGAATCAGTTTCAACAATCACCGGTCTACAACCAAGATTTTCGATTAACAATAAACCCCTCCTTAGAGCAGCAGCCTCTGCTGTTACAGCATCGAAGAGGTGATCAAGAGCACACCCCTCCCCAGCAAGAGCATCACCTTTAGAATCGCTGAGTACAACACCTGAAGCACCAGAGCCATTAGGGAAATAACATGCATCAACATTAAGTTTGTACGTACCCGAAGCCGGTCTAATCCATTTGATTTCTCGAGGAGTCGCCCTGGTGGCTGCACCTCTATAATTCAGAGTTAGAGACTGGATGGAGAAGCTCGTATGTCTCGGAGGGGCAACACATTCACCCTTAACCCCCTCCCTACGTTGCCACCAAATGTACCATGCACCAACAACAATTATCTCTTTTGTGATAAGTGATCAGGGGTGGTGGATTGATTCCGCAGCAGCTCCTCCAACACAACTGATCCAGACCTGTCTACTAGCAATGCTTGTTCAATAATGTGTAGAATACCCAAGCTGTTCCAAACTTCCCTAGCTCGGGCACAACTAAACATAAGATGACCAATATCTTCTGCATCGATCAAGCAAATGGGACATTGTCCTGAAACAGGAATATGTCTGTTCGCAAGAATTGACATCCCTAGAACAATCCCATGAAGTGCTTTCCAAACAAAAAAATTCACTTTACCTGGAACTTGTAATTTCCAAAAAATATCCCATACTAGGTTATGAGTAGTAGTACCTTGGCCATCCAGTCTGGATAATTTATGCCTATTGTGGAGATTCCACTCTACATAATAAGCAAACCTCACCGAGAAAGTGTGTGTTTTTGTCATATGCCAAGCAACAAAATCCTCCAGCAAATGATTACTTAGCGGAATTTTCATAATTCTATCAACATTAATTGGATTGAGAATACCTCTCATCTTTTGTTCATCCCAACCCCCAGAAACTTGATCAATGAGTTCATCAAGAGTTGTCTCCAAATTTGTACCTCGAGTCGCCAACACCCTTCTATTCGCACTCCCCGGCACCAACGGTCTTCCCATATATTAAATATACTTCCCGAGCCAACCCTCCAAATGAATCCACGTTTGAAAGTATTTAATCTGGCAACAATGCTTTGCCATGTGAATGATGATCCATTCTTCGGCCCGGCCTTTAGGAGATTCCCATGTGGATAATATTTTGCTCTCAGAACCTATGCACACAAAGTACCAGGGTTTGTTATTAGCCTCCTGGCTAGCATTGCTAGATTAAAAGCATGAAGATCGCGGGAACCCATTCCACCCATCTTTTTTGGCGCACACATCTTCCACCATGCCATCCAGTGCATGCGATTCTGGATTTCTGTATCCCCCCACGAGAAGCCCGCCATTGCATCAGTCATTTGTTTACACAACTTTTTTGGAATCTTGAAGACAAACATAGCATAAACAGGAATTGCTTGGATGATATATTTCAATAATATTTCCTTACCACCCATGCTTAGAAACTTTCTTCCAATCTTTTAATTATCCAATCAAGCAAATGAATAAAGTTGTCACTTCTGTCTGCACCTACCAAAGCTGGAAGGCCTAGGTATTTGTCAGATAATGCCTCAGTCATAATATTTAGTTTTGTGCACACCTCAGCCTTAATATCAACATGAACATTAGGACTGAAGAAAACACTGCATTTCGCTTCACTCACCAATTGACCTGACGTTGTACAATATTGATCAAGCACCTGTCTCAATGAGGTTGCATATACCGATGGAGCATTTCTGCATACCCTTACACCTTCCATGCCACGAACCTCCTCTCTATGAGCCAGAAGACTTGAGAGACCTTCAGCACATATCAAAAACAGATAGGGAGATAGAGGACGCCCCTGCCTCAACCCCTCGTTGGGGGTAAAAGAATCTGTCTCTTGGTTATTAAATCTGACCTTGTAAGTCACCGATCATACGCTGTATCAAAACCAAGCTGAATCAACAGATTCCCAAGGAAGTTCCATTCAACACGGTCATACGCTTTGTGCATGTCAAGCTTCACCGCACAATAGCCCCACTTGCCTTTCTTCTTGTTCTTGATCGTATGCATGCTTTCATATGCCAGCAGGATATTGTCTGTAATTAATCTCCCTGGAACAAATGCACTTTGCGCAGGAGATATAATTTCATCAAGTACATGTTTCAATCTAAACGAAAGCACTGCACTTGATTGACAGTACCCTTGGTGGGATACCAGAAACAACGACTGTCAGGCCACTTAGCCGGGAGAAACTGCTGCATTGCATTCAGCTTTACTTTTCAAAATCCGAGAAAAGGGTTACTCTGACAGATCAACCATACAATGAACTGATCAAGATCAAAATAGGTAGCCAGGATGTCGCTGCTTGTAGGAGGGTGTAGGATTAAGCTGCCGCCTAACAAAGCAGCCAGCACGAGAATGGGGTATGCATTCAGGAAAAGCAATAACGCCATGTTGATATCATCAGCACCAACAGCAAAACACATGGTGTTCAGGCAATAAACAATTAGTTTGAACGATCATAACTTCCATCCAGAAAATATCACAAACAAAACAGAGAACGCCGCTGGCTAGGAAGGTCGACAAAGTACTCAGGAAATATCAACAAGCTACAAGTTCAGGGAAAACCACCTACAGGTGGTGGTAGGTATACCATCCTCTAAATGTGAAGCAGCAAGCAAAACAGGTGACGGGGGGAGAATTCTCTACTCGGCAGCAGCAGCAACCTCCTCGGCACCGGGAATCACCTCGTCTCCATCAGCAGGCATGTCAACCTTGGTGCCAACGTCCTCCTTGTAGTCGCCGTGGACCTAGAACAGTGAAAACCACAAGCCATATTAGAAAATCACAAGCAAAGGAAAACAAGCAGCACTAGTCAACATCAAGAGACAAATCCATACCTCCATGAGCTTTCCAAGGTCGAACTTGGGTGCCTTCAAGATCTTCACCTAGCGGACATACACGTTCTGGAGTGGGAAGATGCTGGCCGTCGCCTTCTCAATCTCCTTTCCAATCACCTCGGGGATGAACTTGTTCACGAGCTCCTTCAGGTCACAGCTAGCAGCTTGGTTCACCATGATCTCAACCATCTTGCGGCGGATCTACATGCAAGAAAGGCAGATAGAGTAAACACGCAGCTCCCTGATTGATTCTTAAACAACTATATGAATGAACAAGGATGAGCACATGTCTGATCTGGCTAGCCTGGGCGTAGCAAGTGCGCTTCACTTGGTTCGGGCATCTCTTTGTGAAGCCAATGCAGAACATGCGGAGCATGTAGTTGTCAGTGGCCTTGACATCCACATGAGCCTCGATCGGTGTCTGCCATTTCTTCACGAGCGACCTGAGCTTGTCAGTGGTGAAGTTCATGCCCTATCAAGACAAACTAGAACATGCTAGCAGAAATTAAAATACACAACATAACATCTGCAACAGTACAATGCCAAGGAAATCATTACCCAGAAATTTGTAAGGACATTCATCCCTTCTGACCAAACTTGGAGATGCTCCATTCTGACCAAACTTCAGGCCACATGTCACTACTTCTTCAGTTTTTGAAACCATGATTTCACCCCTCGCTTGATCTTCATCAGAATCGACCCTGCAAACTCCGACTGATGAATTTTGTAACAAGCTTTCCACACTCGACTGATATCTACAATCCATGCGCCTCTGAATCTCCTGTATCTCTGCTCGAACTATCTGCCCTTGCATAGCCCATTCTGGTGTTGGAGCAGTCTCCCCGAGCATATGCAGGCCTTCCATCGACGTCTCTTCCAGCTCTCTCTGCGCTCTCGTTGCCGCCCTCGAATTTGGAGAGCAACGACGGTACACAACAGTCTCCTTCTCCACAGCTCGGCGCGCTCTCCCTGACCTTATGCGTCAGATTTTCCATTCCATCCCGTACCTGAACTGAAGCAGCAGTATGGTGAGTGGCCACAATCTGAGCAGGAGGAGTACGGGCGGCGGCGCCATGGCAGCCCCCTATGTACCCCACGCCGTGTTCGCCCGTGATTCCCTGGCCCCCACGCGCCAGATGAACAGGGAGAGAGGATCCAAAATTCAAATTCCGACCCTAGTCCGACGCCATCAACGAGCTCACCCAGTTGTGTACAGATGAGACGAAAACACCACTGTTACAGACCTTATCACGGGATCGCTGATACAGAAATCCATGGAATCTCTGCTCCAAATCAGAAATCGCATCCTGCAACCAGCACACCGAATTGACGACACATGCGTAGGCCTCGCTCCGCCATGGCCACCCGCATCGCCATCTCTACCAATTTCCTGCTCAGACTCCTTGGCTTGGATCAGATCCGAGTCGCGATCGCACCAGACCGCCCTGCCTGCGTCCACTACAGACCGCGTGCCTCTGCACTCCGGCGCACCTCCCGCTCCATCTCCATCGCCCCCATCTCTGGTCGACTCGTCGGCGGTGAGGTGGGTGAGGTGGGTGGCAGAGGTAGGGGAGGAGCGATCGCCTTTTTGCGAGAGCGACATTTCGGCGATCGTTTTTTTGGTGCTAACACAGTTACAGTTGTGACTAGAGTAGGGTGGTTGGGATGTATGCTGGCTTCTCTCTCCACAGCAGCCTTTACAGCAAAGTCATCATCGTCGCCATGTATTATAATTCTGACAGTGATGAGGCTGTGGAGGTTCTTGATTCCAAAGCCATCACCTACTTCTGGGCGCAAACAAAGAAGCTCGAGTTTTTCTAGCTTTGGCATGGATCCTTCCACAAACATCAGACCTACCCGCTGATAATCTGCATCAAAAATAAAAACCCTCAAGAATCTGAATCCAACTTCACCACTTATTACGAGCCACGCTGGTGCCCGTCTTTGGTCCTCAAGATGCAGAGTGAGCAGACTGGGTAAGGTTCCAAATATGGAAAGATCATCCTGCTTGACTCCATGCACTTGAAGGCGTAGTTGTTGGAGGCTTCTAAGGGAGCTCACCCATTTCGGAACCTGTAGGACGGGTGAAGACCGGGTAATAAGTTTCTCGACGGTAACCAAGCATAAAGGTTCTTGTATGAAGTCGGTCCCTTTCTTAATAATCAAAGAGAAATGGTTTTGGGTGCCTAGCTTTCTGAGGGACGAGACAATAGCTTTATTGCACTTATCATCAACCACATATCTATCCTCCGAGTCAGGACATGGGTGCTTATCTATCGACCACATAGCAATAGGGCTATCATGTTTGTCCTTAACTTCAAAATTAAGGAACAGATTCCTCAAATTCTTTAGTTGTCCAAGGCCCAATAGGAAGTCAAATGGCTGCTTATAGATCTTAACCCTTTTCAACGTCTCTAGTGCTTGCATCTTCTCAATCCCATCAGGAAATTTAACATGAGAGCTAACAAGTAGATGCGACAATTTTCCAAGATCAACAATAGACGATGTAGGTAATTCATCTACATATGTTTGCCTTAGGTCCAGCATCTCTAAGAACCTCAAACTCCTGATTTGTTCTGGGAGCTCACTTATACCTGTACAATGGAGGTTCAGGTATCTCAACTCGACAACCCCACTATACTTCCAAAATGATGTCTTTCCAGTTGTCCACAACGCTCCAAGTTGAGAACATGCAGATGTCTGAACTCCGCCAAGGAAGGGATTTCCACGGAATTTCCAAACACATTAAGTGATCGTACATGAGACAACAATAGACCGACTGTCATCATTGAATTTCTTTGATTTCCATCTTGCAGAGAGAGCCGACGAATGACCTTCCTTTTAGTCCCAATTGGCACAATGGGATCACCAAGTAAAGTAACAAAATTCTCTTCCATGGACTTGGATATGATGAAATCAAGAATTATGTCATGAACTCGACAAAACTTCACCTCACCCCAATCGTCTATTTTGATGGGTTGGATCAAACATCTGTTTATAAGCTCGTTAAAACACCTCTCTCCTATCTCATGTAATGTATTTCTATCTTCTTTGTGAATGAATCTTTCACCAATCCATCTCCTTATCAGACTTTTCTTCTTAATAAGGGAGTCTTCAGGAAATATACTCATATACAATAGACAACTTTTAAGATGAGAAGGTAGATCAAAGTAACTAAAGGACAATATTGACATCATTCTTTTGACACCATGATCCCTTTCAAGTGCACGACCAATTGAATCTTTCACTTGATTCCATAAATCATGTGTTCTCTCTCTATTAGCCAATAAACCCGACACGGTAATGATTGCAAGAGGTAAGCCATCACATTTTTGCAATATCTGATCAGAAATTTTCTTAAGGTGTGAAGGGCAATTTTCACTGGAGTTAAATAGTCTTCTATGAAATAGTTCTCTAGAATGCACCATATTAAGACCCTTTATACTATAAATAAAACCATCAAATGATGAATGGCACGATTTGGCAACATCATTTTTACGAGTTGTGGTGATTATGATACTACCAGAACTAGTCTTGGGGAATGCCATCTTAATACAATCCCATGTATCCACGTCCCATATATCATCAACAACAACCAAATACCTGCACATGGATCCATGGGTGATATTAGCATGGGTTTGATATAAAGATTGTATAACAAGATAAACAAGAAAAAAATAGTCAATCAAACTTGTTCAAAATGAGAACGTAGAAATACAAGGTAATAAAATTCATGCAAGTTCTAAATAACATATGTTATAGACATAGTTCTCGTTGTACATTGATTCATAGATATTAAAGCTGAAACCACACCTCTTAGCGGATTTGATAGAGATGCCTTGAGAGAGGCCAATGACCAAATTGCTAAAATACAAAGAGTCCAAGTGGGCTCAACGGGCTAAATGTAATCATATTCAAGAAGGGAGGAATAATACTAAATATTTTCATGTAATTGATAATGGGAACCATGGAAGGAAGAAAATTGTTTAACTAAAACGGAACGAGGGTACAATAGTTGGGCAAGAGAACCTAGAAATGTAGATATCTATGTATTATAAGAAGGTGCTGGGAGAACCGGCCCAAATTACTTCTCCTTGATAGAAAATGAAACACTAGACATTCCACAACTATCACGTGAAGAAAATAGTTTTCTTATCGAAGACTTCACAAAGAAGGAAGTGTATGATGTTATATTGCATATGGAAAGAAAAACATAGCGAGACCCGACGGGCTCCCTGCTGAGTTTGTTAGAATTTTTGGGACGTTTTGAAGGGAGATATGATGACCATATTTACTAAGTTCCAATTGGTCATCTTGCCCTGTTCCATTTGAACTTTGGCACTATCATGCTTCTAGCTCAAAAAGCAAAACTCTACTCAAACTCAGCAATACAGACCCATATGGTTGTTCAATGTCAGTTGAAGTTTTTTCACCAAAGTTGGTACCAACCGGACAATGGGAATTAATTATACATAAAATTATTCGCCAACACAAATAACCTTCTTGTCGGGGTGTCACATTTTAGAAGGGGTATTAATTCTTCATGAAACTATCCATGAACTTTGTTGGAAGAAATTTATGGTGTTTTGCTATTAATTCATTTTGAAAAAAAGCTTATGACTAGGTAAACTGGCCATTCTGACAACAAGCTTTGCGAATGAAAGGTTTCAATAATAACTGGCGCGAGTCTATAAACCAGTTTGTTTCTCATGGTAGTGTGGATACAAATGTAAACGATGACATAGGTCATTATTTCAAAAATAAAAAAGGTTTTAGACAAGATGACTCTCTATCTCCTATTTTATTCAACATTGCGGCATACCTGTTCGCAAAGAAAATAGCTAGAGATAAATAAGAGGGGCAAGTTGGTGGCCTCATTCCTCATCTAATATGGAGTGGAGTGTCTGTTCTGCAATATGTCGATGACACCATCATTTTGATGGATCGGGATATGGAGAAATCTTTAAACGTGAAACAAATTCTATGTCTCTTTGAACAATTATTTGGACTAAAAGTTAATTTTCACAAGAGCGATATTTTGTTTCCGTCAAGTTAAAGAGGTGGAAAACCGCATTTATTAGGGTGTGCGTACCTCCTGTTTAAATGTTTGGGAATCGCTATTCCTTACATTAAGATAAGGAATGGTGAACAGAAACTAGTAGACGATCGGTCTATAAAAAATTGGCAAGTTGGTTAGGCAAGTTGCTCTTATATAGGTACTGTCTTGTCCTAATAAATTATGTGTTTAGTAGTTTATCATGTTCACGTAAAAAGTCTAGACTTTTCTCGACGTGTTTCCTTTGGGCAAAGTGATGGTCATGAAGGAAACTATAGACTCGCCAAATGTAACATTATATGCCTCCGTAACTATTAGGGTGGTCTAGGAATAGAGATTTTAGATTGATTTTTTTTTGTGCTTAAAATTGCTTTTAAAACTTTTGAATGAGGATGGTGTGTGGCAACAGATACTGGAGAACAAATATCTACACTCTAAAACTCTCCAAGGTGGTACCACTTCCAACATACTCTCTGTTTTGGAAAGTATTAATGATGGTAAAATAGGAATTTTTTAGTAGAGGTTCTTTTCACGTTGGCAATAGTTCAAACACCAGGTTTTGGGAAGACACTTAGTTAGGTGATTCTCCACTTTCTCAGCAATACCCATCATGTATAATATTGTACAAAGAAAAGAAGTTTTGGTGGCTGATATTATGAATATCACTAAACATAGCTTTTAGACGGGCATTAACCCGGAATAATTGACATGATAGTTACATTTGGTTCATTGGTGATTACTCTGTTAGATCAACCATATACTTTTGTTCGGGCACTAACATCATCCATTTGGTTTACGGTGTGATCAATGTATTTAGATTACATGAATGATCATAGTTTTTTCTCCAAAAATCTTTTTGGAAAATTGAAGGTACCCTTGAATCTTAAGATTATCATGTGATCCTTTAGCACAAAGTTTTGGCAAAGCAAAGTTGGACAGGAAGTAACAATGTTGATTTTGTGGTAATGATGAATCAATTCAACACCTCATTATTTCATGTCCATTTTGCAAACTCATTTGGTGTATTGTGCACGAGATTTTTATGAGCCAGGATCTGGCACTTCTTAAATGATGTCTCAAGATTTAAAGAATATATCCTCCAACTAGTATTAAAAATTTATTTGGAAATTTGTTTAATGGTATTTCTAGAAGAAGGTTCAAATCCATGAGGGAGTTTGTAATGTATTATGGACCATATGGTGTGTTCGTAATGATTTTTTGTTTAACAAACCAAGAGCTTCTTATTTTTATAAGTAATTCCGTTAGCTACTCATTGGATTTGTTCGTGGTCTTATCTCCGACAAGTGGAAGCGGGTGGACATGGATTATGGGTGCAGCCAGCTGGGATCGGTTGCGCGGTATTTAATCAGTTAGGACAACACACGGCTTGCTTACTAATTAAGTCCTAGTTCTTCCGGGATGCTAATGTTTAGATGGTTGATGCATGCGTTCATGTTGTGTGACTCCAGAATTGTACTTTATTTTCAATACTCTGCAATAATAAAATAAAGAGGGTTGTATGAATAGGTTGATGGAGAGGCTGAATTTTCAGCCTTTAAAAAAATATTGATCCATGGTGATTAGTTTGCCAGATTAGTGAGAGTTGGTCACCACGCAACAGTTCATACACGAGATGGATCGGAACAATATGACGAACAACTGTACAGACTTAACTCGCCTAGAAGGGGCATCGATTAGGTAGTCATGGGGAATGAACAAAGATTTAGGTAGTTGTGGATCCACACGTCGTGTTTTGTAGAACAAGAAAACTACATAGTACTTACATATTTTACTGCCCTTCTAAGATACTAGAAGTATACCCTGCACATTGCAGCGGGTCAGTTTAGGAACTATATTGTATAAACAAAAGGGTATGGGGCAGAAGTTTAGGATGAGCGGGCGACCGTTGGGGGCGGAAGGGGGGCGATTTTGGATCCTGGCCGGAGATCTGGCCGGTGAGACGCCGGAGGAGGATGAGAGTGACGCGGAGGACGGCGCAGCCAGGGGTGATGAGGTGGATGGCATCGGAACTGCCGCTATGCGGTATCTGTGTCGCACTCCATCGCCAAGGACGGACACGATCATGAAGGAGCGTGCGACAAGGGAGCAGCGACGGCTCAACAGGCGGCAGGCCCAAAGGTATGCGGATCTATTACTGCAGGTTTCGCCGGCGAGTCTGGCGACATCGAGAACTACCGAAGGTGAGATGCGGCATGTGCGGCCATCATCTAGGCGGGAGATGGCGCCGTTCAAACTGCCTGTTTTGGAACCTTCGGTTTTCTGTGATGATGGCTCTGGTGGATGGAAGGTCGCGGGTCACCGGGGTCGTCAATCCGGTGAGACGTCGCCGGAGTTGAAAGTGAAGGTACCTGTGTCGAGGGCTTCCGGCTCTGGACGGAAGTGTGATCAGCTGCGTTGGGGTCGGGATGGTGTTTGGTGGTCGTGGGCGCGGAGGACGATCGGCTTTGTCTGTTCGGCAGCGGCAAACCCAAGGATCCGAGCCGGCGCTGCGATGCCGGCGACGGAGACGATGGGTGACACCTGCGGATCAAAAAATTCAAATTTTGGAGAAAAAAAATTGATGGCCATGCGGGCCTGCGACTGGACAATGGTGTGGCTGTGGGGCTTGCGGCCCATTACGCAGATACAAAGAGATCGATCGGACGACTTAACCTAGAACTGCGATCAGGTTTACGTCAGTTCGGGAATAGCCGCTGCGGTGATCATCCTCAGCCGCCGCGCTCGCTAGCCTCGATGGCCAACAACGGAGGGTATGGTGGGACGGGTGGCGGCCGTGGAGGTAACCCTAACCGTGGAGGGAACCTTCCTTCTGGCCGAGGTGATGGTGGTAACGGACCGCCGTTTCGAGGTGGAGCTGGGCGTGGATTTCAGCCGAACTCCCCGGGGTTCCGTCAGAGTGATCAGCGTCAGAACAACTACGAGGTCGGAGGACCGAGTGGTACGGCGGGGCAGGGGAACTATAGGCAGCAAGGTTTTGAAGGTAATTTTGGCGGTTTCAACGCAGGTTCAGGGTTCGGTCCGAGGAATCAGCAACAGAGAAACTTCACTTACAACCGCAATCAGCAGTTTCGAGGTGACCGAGTAGACGGAGGCAGAACATCGGCAGTGCGGGAATCGCGTGATGGTTTGGCCGGAAACCCAGGTGATAGGCAGGTGGCTTCGGGGTTGTCGGAGGAGATGCTATCCAAGATTGTGTATCAGGTCACGGCAGTGTTGCGGCAGCCGAGTGCGTCGATAAACCCTTCAGCCGCATCTGTCCCGGTAGGTCAGACAGCGTCGGCAGCTGAGTTGATTGCCAAGGGCGCTACGCCGGTGGGGAATGCGACCCCATCACAACTACCCACACCTTCAATGCAAGTTGGAGGGAATCGTGCTCGCAGCAGTGTTTCTGGAGGTGGAGGGTATGACATTGCAGCAGCTAAGAAGGCCAAGACAGGGATCAAAACTCGTTGTTATCGGTGTGATGGTCCTGGGCATCATGGTAAAGATTGCACGGTCGAAGTTTGTGACATATGTGAGAGCAAAGAGCATGCTCCGGAGGTGTGCCCGTTGTTGAAGGCACCTAAACCACAAGTGATTATACATGGGTTGATAAGTGAGAGCCTCATGTTTTTTGAACAGCCGACATCGGATACCTACAAGCCGAAGATTGATAATGCTCGCACTGCAATGCTC
Source organism: Poa pratensis (assembly GCA_947311845.1). Taxonomy (NCBI): domain Eukaryota; kingdom Viridiplantae; phylum Streptophyta; class Magnoliopsida; order Poales; family Poaceae; genus Poa; species Poa pratensis. Next base: position 13,802,516 of record CAMZMU010000116.1, on the reverse strand, counting down.
ACGGTGACTAATGGTGAACTCTCTATTCCACAGATTGTAGTTCAATTACAGAGGTTGGTCCCGTGGGAACAGTTCTTTTGGGATGTTCAGCAAGTGGGGCATAATGTTTTCAAGGTTCCTTTTCCTTCTAAGAGTGAAATGGACAGGCTTGCTATTTTTGGTGCGTGTAAGGTTCCTGGCAGCAAATCTGAGATTACGGTGGTTCCTTGGGTGGCTACGGTCGAACCACTGGATAAGTTGCCAAAAAAGTGGATTAGAGTTTATGGGATTCCCCCCAAGACTACTGGGGATTTCCTGTCTCTTTGGAGCTTGGGCTCGTTGTTTGGTAAAACGTTCAAGGTGGATATGAAATTTACTCGCAAACATGGAGTGCTGCGTATACTCGTGGGTTGCATTGATTATACTCTTATTCCCTTTGAATCGACGGTTTTCATAAAGGATGGCTTTTACCGGTTGAAGTATCGTGTGGAAAATCCGGTTGATGTGGGGGACACCGAGGATGATGCACCTCGGTCACCTCCTCTGGATGAGGAGGGTGACGATTCTGAGGGGTCTAATAATCAGGACAAGGACAAGAAGTTGAAGGGAAGTAACAATTCTGATGCTATGGCTACGGATGAGGTTGTCCAGAACTCGGAAGTTAAGGGGAATGTGGAGGCTGCTGCCTCCGAACCTATGCAGGAGCAAGTTACGGGTGTTGTTTACTCTCCACAGGTGCAGAAACAATTTCTTTTAGCTGAACAGGAGCTGCGTTCTTTGGTACAGAAGATGGAACTGGAGAGGGATCATGTTGCACCTTGCGAGGTGGAGTTTGTGAGTGCTGATGACACGGGGGATGTTGCTGAGGTGGTTGTGACAGAGGAAGTGGCCGAGGCGGTGGAAAAAGGTAGCGGTTCTACGGCGGACATGGTGGTTTCGATCAGCGAGAGTGTGGATTCGTTGGGGTTTAGTGGCAGTGACAGCATTTTTGAGTGTTCCCCTGCTGTGACAGAGGAGCGGGGGGAGCCCCTAACGAGGTGTTAGCTGGTGTGGACACTACTGTTCCGTCTAGCGAGACCGATGTTCCACTAGGTGTCCATGGCAGCGGTGATTTTGCTGCCGTGACCGAGGAGGGCAGTGGAGCTCGTAAGGGGGTGAGCTATGGAAGTGCTGAGGGTTCGGATGGTGGGAATGCGTCTCAACCGATCTCTCAATCTTGGTCTACACCAACAAAATTAAACCAGATCGCATCAACTTTGTCACCACTTGAGGAGGCAGGGAATCTGTACATGGACAGGCTCGGAAACTCTATGGTACCACAGCTCCTTTCTTGCGGGAGGGAGGAACGAACGGTGATCTGTCTCTTGCGGTGTTGCCTAAGCATGCAAGACCTGCGGAGGAGGAGATGTTGGCCTTTGGAGGAATGCGTGATACTGCGGTGAGATCAAGTCCGAGGTTGGCTGAGCAGCCGAATGCGGAGCTCCCTCAACTTCAGCGGGCGATGAATCTTACTTCACGCAAGACCTACGGCTCTCCACCAGGTATTCCCATACATGCTAAGCTTTCATTACGTTCTTTTTCTTCTTCTGAAATTAAGCGCAGATCGGATAGGTTGGGCATTTCTTTAGGTAATACCAATGAGCAAGTAGAATCTTCTATTTCGACTATCAGGACGCTAGAACATGAGAGAGAGGTCATTTTTCTGAACAACTCTTTGCCCCCAAACAATGATAAATCCGAGTCTAGTTTAGTTTAAAAAGGGCTATTAATATTTGTGAGGATCTAGTAGATGATGATGCTGAGTTCTCGGATGATCATGCGGATCTTGAGGAGACTTTAGCGTCATTAAGGGATAGAGGAAAGAAGAAAAGCTTTCTAAATGTGCGGCTAGGAGGAGGGTGCGGTTGGCTATCTACTCAAAGTTTTAAAATGAAGGGTATGATTTGGAATTCTGATGGTTTTGGAGATACAGCAAAGCATTTAGCTGTAAAAGAATTTGTAAAAGAAAATAAACTAGATTTTGTGGCGGTAATTGAGACGGGACGGTCTTCTTTTGCCACACCCTTTCTTAAATTTCTAGCGGGGGACTTGATTTTGTTTGGTACTGTCTACCTCCACACGGAAGGTCGGGGGGCATGTTATTAGGTTTTAATAGTGAAACTCTGTCAGTTCAAGATGTGGTCTCTGGTGATTTTTGCGTTAAATTACATTGACCACAAAATTGGATGGATTCCGTTGGGCTTTGGTGGTAGTATATGGGGCGGCCCAGGAAACAAAAAACCAGAATTTTTGGCCGAACTTGTAAGAATATGTGAAGGGGAAATGTACCTTTGTTGGTTGGGGGAGATTTTAACATAATTAGGAGACAAGATGAAAAGAACAATGATAATTTTAATGCGAGATGGCCGACTATCTTTAATGCTATTATTGAGAGTTTGAGTTTGAAAGATTTGAAGTTCTCTGGAAGACAGTACACTTGGACTAGTAGACGAGATACGCCAACATTTGAGAAGTTGGATCGTTTTCTAGCTAGTGTTGATTGGGAACAGAAATATCCACTTGTTACGGTCCAGGCGCTAGCCCGTGCGGGGTCAGACCATACACCGTTATTCTGGATACTGGGACACATGCTTTTTGGGGAATTCTAGTAGGTTCTCTTTTGAACTTCTTGGTTAAGACAAGAAGGATTTTACGACTTAATTGCTCGCGAATGGAATGCGATCCAAACGGGCAACTCACCGGTGGAACGGTGGCAAAACAAAATTAGACATTTGCGTCAATTTTTACGTGGATGGGCAAAACATTTAAGTGGGGAATATAAAAACTTCGAGATAAATTAACTTTGCTATCTAATGCGTTAGATATTAAAGCTGAAACAACCCCTCTTACGGCGGCTGAGCGGGACGCCAAAAGAGAGGCGGATGATAATTTAGCGAAATTGCGTCGTGATGAGGAATCCAAATGGGCACAGAGGCTAAAGTGAAGCATATTCAGGAAGGAGGGAGTAATACGAGATACTTCCATATAATTGCAAATGGTAAACATAGGAAAAAGAAAATATTTCAATTGGAACAAGAGGAGGGGACGATAATTGGTCAGGAAAATCTTAAGAACTATATATCCGAATATTACAAGAAATTGTTTGGGGCACCGGTTACAAACAATTTCTCGCTGGATGAACAGGTGACTCATGACATGCCACAAATTTCTCAAGAGGAAAATGATATTTTGACTCAAGAATTTTCTGAGAAAGAAGTTTTTGATGCAATTAATCAAATGGAACACAATAAATCTCCAGGTCCAGATGGCTTTCCGGCAGAGTTCTATCAAAATTTGGGCAATTATAAAATCGGACTTGATGGCAATGTTTGCTCAACTGCGTGTAGGAAACTTGCCGTTATTCAAGTTGAACTTTGGGATTATTACTTTGCTGCCAAAAAAAGATGATGCTAGTAAAATTGAACAATATCGTCCTATTTGCCTTTTGAATGTGAGCTTCAAATTTTTTACGAAGGTGGGAACGAACCGAGTCACCTCTATTGCGAGTAGAGTAATTCGTCCAACTCAAACTGCGTTCATTCCTGGACGAAATATTCTTGAAGGGGTGGTGGTGTTACATGAGACAATTCATGAGATGCACAGGAAAAAATTAGATGGGGTTCTTTTTAAAATTGACTTTGAGAAGGCATACGATAAAGTGAAGTGGTCTTTCTTGCAGCAAACTTTACGGATGAAGGGGTTTACGCCTCAATGGTGTGATTGGGTTGCTAGGTTTGTTCAAGGGGGGAGTGTAGGAATTCGCGTTAATGACGATATCGGTCATTATTTCCAAACACTCAAGGGGTTAAGGCAAGGGGATCCGTTGTCTCCGCTGTTGTTTAATCTAGTTGTTGATATGTTGGCGATCTTAATTTCTCGTGCGAAAGAGGATGGTCAAGTGGGGGGTTTAGTGCCACATTTAGTAGAAGGAGGGGTTTCAATCCTCCAATATGCGATGACACTATTCTTTTTTTGGAACACGATCTTGCGAAGGCGGTGAATATGAAACTGATTTTAGCTTTGTTTGAACAACTTTCGGGATTGAAAATTAACTTTCACAAGAGCGAATTGTATTGTTTTGGGAAAGCTAAAGATGATCAGGACGAATATAGGCGTATTTTTGGTTGCGAGCTCGGTGCGTTACCTTTTAGGTATTTGGGCATTCCCATCCATTATAGAAAATTATTAAATAAAGAGTGGAAATCAGTTGAGGACCGTTCGAAAAGAAATTGGCAGCTTGGGTGGCTAAGATGTTGTCATACGGTGACCGTCTAGTGCTTATTAATTCAGTTTTAACAAGTTTGCCAATGTTCTTATTATCTTTTTTGAAATCCCTAAGGGGGTTCGAAAAAGGTTAGATTATTATCGTTCTCGATTTTTTTGGCAAAGTGATCAACATAAGCGAAAATATAGGTTAACAAAATGGAACTTGGTTTGTAGACCGAAGGACCAAGGTGGTTTGGGCATTTCGGTACTAGATATTAAAAACAAATGCTTGCTCAGCAAATGGTTATATAAACTTTTGAATGAAGAGGGGGTTTGGAAAGAAATCCTAGTTAACAAGTACTTAGGGAATAAAACGTTGTCCCAAGTGCAGGTGAAACCTCTGGACTCACCTTTTGGAAAGGAATTATGAAAGTAAAGGATGAGTTCTTCCAGCGTGGAAGATTCGAGATTGGTAATGGGGAGCAGATTCAGTTTTGGGAGGATAAATGGTTAGGTCATACTTCGTTACAACACGAATACCCGTCTTTGTACGCTATTGCCTCCAATAAACATAGTACGGTTCATGATGTTATTGGGGAAGTCCCTATTAATCTACCTTTCCGACGGGTATTAGTAGGACAGAATAGAGTGAGTTGGTTCAATCTTATTGAGAGACTGATGCGGATTACTCTCACTAATGAAGATGACAAATTTAAATGGACTCTCACTCCTAATGGCACTTTTACGGTACGGTCATATTATGAGGACCTACTAAATGGCCATACTAGATATCTGCGTAAATATCTTTGGAAATTGAAGATCCCATTAAAAATTAAAAAATTCTATGGTTTCTTAATCGAAAAGAAATTCTAACAAAAGACAATCTACTAAAAAGACGATGGGTAGGATGTAAAAAGTGTGTATTCTGTGATAAAGATGAATCCGTTGAGCACTTATTCATTAAGTGTTCGTTTGCTAGAGACATTTGGCGTTTAGTTCATTTTACCTTTAATGTGTATCCACCTACAAGTATTGCGAACTTGTTTGGTACCTGGTTGAATGGGATAGACAAAGTTACAAAAGCGCGCATACGGATTGGTGTTGCGGCCATTTTGTGGGCTATATGGAATTGTAGAAATGACATTGTTTTTAACAACAAGAGTTCAACTCATTATTTGCAGGTTATTCACAAGGCGTGCTCTTGGATCCACTCATGGTCATTCCTGCTCCCTGCGGATCAGCGTGGACTTATGGATGCCGGATGTACCCGTTTGCTGACGATCGTGCGGGCTATCTTCAGCCAGTCTGGGTGGCGTCATTCTAAAAGGATAAATGTTTAGTAAACGTCTGTTTGAGTGGCTGATCTTTGTAGCCACCTTATGTGATCCATGAATTGTGAATTTGTACTCTTGAATGGTTAATAATTGCGGATGGCTGTGTGCATCTCTTGGATGCAGAGGCCGGGGATCCGCACCCCTTTATCTAAAAAAAAAACAAAAGGGTATAAGAGTTACGATATATTATGTAGTCTAAAGTAATAGGTAAAATTCAATTGGTCATAGTCCAGATACTAAATTTAATAGACATGAAATATTTGTGTATTTTAAATTATCAATGTGAACAATTGGATGATTCAAGAAATGGATGATGTTTAGCTTCTTGCATGTAGGCACTAATAAAATATTAGTAAAGACGACATGGACAAATGATAAGCTAAGATAATGAATTATGTGGATAACTTGTATGTTGAGATAGACAATTATTAGTATGTAGTAGTGAAGATTTTGCTTTATAAAAGATATAGATGCATGGCTATATGGACAATGATGCAGATGGTCACAAGGCAGAAGACAACCACCGTGCCTCAGGTATATGTACTGGTGCAGTTGGTCTGTATTTATCAAAATCGCAGCATTAGGTCAGCAGTGTGCGAGAGAAGAGAGATAAAGGAGAAGCCATAATGATCTGTTCTAGAATGGATGAGAAGTATACAAGAAGGTGGATGAGGAAAAAGGCTGTGTATGTGGCATCCATATATCAAAAGCACAGCCTGGAACTTAACATGGGGCAAAATAGCCCACAAGAATGGTTTAGGGCTTCATGGGAGCCAAATAGTATGATGCAAAATCGATAGCATATGGAGGAAAATGAACGTTTTTTGTGTATATAAAGCACTAAAATAGTGTTAGAAACATTGCCTAATCGATGTAGTCCTTGCAGAATTACGCCATATACTCAATGAAGGGGTAGTTATTTCTAAGATGCTACAACATCAAAACAAAACAGAAAGGACATACACGAACGGATATTCATTAGCTATGAACATAAATTAACATGGTCAACGGTATACTTTCCAAACATTTAGCCATTATTTTTCGTAACAATGGGCGGAAAATATGAACATTAAACTATTTATTGATAAATTGCACGTATGATACTAAATATGAAATATCTAAATAATTTTCTCATTTATATATTCAAGGACAACAAGTAGATATGGTACAGAAAATGTACCTTTTGTCTTCTAAAAAATCCCTGATCATGCCGATGATGTGATGTATACTCTCTGCTTGGATTTCACCATAACCTTTACCAGCAACATCACTGAGAATAGTTCTGAGTATATTCATCATGTCTGGATTTCGCGACACAGATAATAAGGTCCGACACTTGAATTTTCCTTTGAGATGTTGATATACTTGGTTTGCAAGAGTTGTCTTACCCATTCCTCCAGATCCTACAATGGACACCAACTTCGGTTGTTCTTGTGTTGATGCACCTTCAGTCAACAGTTTGACAATCTCAGCCTTGGGTTCACCAATTCCAACAAGCTTTGACACATCCTCGAACATAACAAGAGCTCTACCATCTACAGTTGCATTGATGGTCTAGGAGAAAGCCTCACGAGTCTTGTATCTCATGTTCCTCTCGGCCACCTCAGTGACTTGTTTCGTTAAATCATGAATCTGGTTACCGATTCGATGGCGAGCCTTCATCTTTCCCAGTGAGTTCTTGATCTTCTCAATGAAGCTCTCTGGCTTAGTTTCCTTGTCCGCGACACTTCGCATGAAGTCGTCGATGCAGTCCTCCATGTCGTAGGACAGCTCGCGCACCTCATTCATCCAAACTTTATCTTGCACATCTGGATCCTCCTCCTCCGACATCTTCATGAGAAACATATCCATGGCAGCGAGCTCATGGGTGAGGGAATATATCTCCTTGTGCACCCCCTTGAAGCGCTTGTACTTTTCACCGAGCAGATCGCCCAGCTTCCCCAGGACAGGTTTCAGGACCCCTGTCGCCGCACTCACCAGAGCCACCTCCATGGGTTGCAGGACGCTGCTTGCTAGGTCAGCTAATTTGTGTGGAGCTGCGGATGCAGTGCAGATCGTGGAGTGATCTGCTAGTAGTAATTTTGCGCGTTGTCCCTGCAACGATTAATCCAAGTAAGACCAAATTTCAGAACTAAAAGTAGATATGTTGCATTCAACATGCTACCACTAGATGTAAGAATGTTTCCACTATATATGTGAACCATTTAATTTGTTGAAATGAATCTGCATGGTAAGAAGTATTCAAGCTTCATGATCACTACACATAAGAGAATCAGATTTAAGTATTACACCGTCTTCTGTTCCTTCAAATGATTATATAAACTATTGTACATGTTGAATCAATGGAATGCTACACGTAGGTGAACATACGTCAAATAGGGTGGGCTCATACCTTCCGCGGCGCGGTGAAGGATGGATGTGCCGCGGCAACGGCAAATAGGAGGTCCGATAAGACACCGGCGACGACGGGAGTGCAGCACAAGCGAAGAATTTTGGTGCAATAGATAGATGGTAAGTAGCCATGGGAGACGCTTACTTGGACTTGGACTTCTCTTCCGGACCACACCTTGATTGTGGCCGGAAATTTCGGATCACGTGGAGCTCCTCTTGCCTAACGTCAGCAGTGGCTGTGGTAACGTCCTAGGTAGCGTTTTTGTTTTCTTTGTTTTGACAACACGTCCTGCCTAGCGTTGTGCAACAACAAGACGTATGAATAACATCCGGAAATTTATGAAACCCATGATTTACAATAGTTGAAACTGCTGATCAATTCTCTGGGTCCCTACCTGTCCATAGTAGATTGATCTATTAATTTGCATCAAATGGAGCCAGCACGATTTAGTTAAGTTTTGGATGGCAACCTACTATTTCCATGTACGGAGTTTCTCTAATTGTACTACTAATGTCGTCAAAAAAAATTGTACTGCTAATGTACAACATTTGCTGCACTAGGTTTGTAGAGAGAGGCAAGATAACAAGACCGGAGGGGAGACTCCACCCCGGCTTTGTCATTAAGTTAGAAGTGAGGACTCGAACCCGAGACCTGACCCTTATGCGCATATGCACGGCTACCACTAGTCCACGGAAGAGTTCTCTAGAGAGAGGCAAGATGGAAGAGTTAATTCTTCGGGGCTCCTATACAAGGCTAACAATCCAATCTAGGAGTAAGTAAGAAATCGAGGTCTTATCTCCAATTTTTGTTTTCGATGACACCGCAGGAGATCGGTGTGTCAATATATTAAGACAGAGCAAGCAGAGTCATTTACAAGGGATTACATCACAGCCCAGCGGGGCGACACGCCAGGGCTGTCCACCACGAACGCACACACTACGGGATTACTCGCTCTAACCTACAAAGACCAACCGTTTTCCAAGAGCTGCCTTTTGATGGACCCGCACAGTTCCGCAGCCGTGATCATCTTGTTTCTGAAAACGCATCTGTTCCTTTCGAGCCATATGCTGGGGTGTAAGCTGCTGACAGCCCAGCCATTGCAAAACAAGGAACCAAGGGCACGTTTGGTAGGCTGCAACGTCTTGTGCCAGGCTCGCCAGCTGCAATGAGCTCGTGTTTGATAGCCTGTTTGAGCTCATGGGCCTAACTAGCATGATTCTCAAAACACCCTCGGGCCAGGCCCCCAGGAACGGCCGATTCGGTTGGGAGATGCGCCATAACGCCTCGCACCCACTCACCTCTCTTAGTGTCACCATTCTCTCCCTCTCACGTCCCATCAGTTCCTAGTTCTCACCGCCCAGAAAACCCCAATGGCCGTTGCTCCTCCTCCTCCTCCACCACCGCCAGGCCGGGATCCCGCCTGGCCGCGTTCGATTTAATGTAATTTTCACTTTGATGTAATGTTTATCTTTGACCGATGTTGCAGAAGAATGCAGAGCCATCATTGACATTGTAGAGTCTGCATGGCCGGATGGTGTTCCTGAAGGTAATTCTGAATAGTGTATGTTGATAGACATGTTCAACTCGGCTCTAGAATATATCTTCCTATCCTATGGAACGGAGGGTACCTACTAATTGGTGTACCTGAGATGCATTTCCTCTAGCTCCTGAATAAGACATTAGATAGAATGGATTAGAAGGATCCGTTATCTAGTGCTACAGTTAATATTGTTCATTCTGCCCTGTGATTTACAGAAGCGCTAATGCGTGGTACCTTTCCAGGCCTTATATTGGAGGCTCAAGAAGCGCTTGCGGAATTCTCATTCTCCCACTCCATCAAAACAGATTAAGTCCCTAGCATGGTTTGTATGGCTGGAATTCTAAGAAATCTTTCCTGCGCAGCGCCACCCGCTTAGAGCCAACAAACCATCAAGCATGGGCTTGAACCTGTCTTAAAATCTGAAGGATTGCCACTTGAGGCTTCAAGGCAGCCTACGAGCTCGGAGAGTTGTCTTGCTGCAGTAGGAACCCATTGTCTGCTAGATCCTCTATCCATACTAAGACAAAAATGGTTTTTTTTTTATTGGATTAGTAATTCCCTATTTTTTGAATCCTTTTCTACTTTTTCTTTTCTATACCTCTAACCCACAATCTTTCTTAATCTTATCCAATTTCCCTTCCTTTTTCTTATAATTATACATACAATTATGTATGTATGTATTATATGACCAACTTTCTATGGGTCACATAGACATCCATATAAGCAGTAGAACTGAGAGGTCTAAGTAATTGTCGTTCTGTCAGACCATAATGAAACGTAATTTCTGTTTTTCTTGAAGACGAATGCAATATTGCTCCTTTTTCCCATAATGGAATTTCTTTTTCAAATTACTTCTGGAATTAGGTGTTTTTCTAGTGAGTCCGGGTAAAGCTCCCAAACAGCGTATTTTTTTAAACGAGGTCCTCGATAACAGGACATGAAGACTCCTTTTTATTTTATTGAAATTTCATTTTACACAATTAATTTCATTGTATTTACATTGTAGAATACATCAAAATTAAAACTGAATTAAACTACATGATAAATAGAGTGAAATCTGCACTGTGATTTACAGAAGCCCTAATGCATGGTACCTTTTACAGGCCTTATATTGGAGGCTCAAGAAGCGCTTGCGGAATTCTCATTCTCCCTCTCCATCAATCCAGACCAAGTCCCTAGCATGGTTTGTATGGCTGGAATTCTAAGAAATCTTTCGTGCGCAGCGCCACCCGCTTAGAGCCAACAAACCATCAAGCCTGGGCTTGGACCTGTCTTAAAATCTGAAGGATTGCCACTTGAGGCTTCCAGGCAGCCTATGAGCTCGGAGAGTTGTCTTGCTGCAGTAGGAATCCATTGTCTGCCAGACATCAAAAAGGAAGATAAAAAGATCATCAGACAGGTTTTGCTGTAGAAGCTGTGCCTTCTCATTGCGTCCTTGGACGAGTAAATTATGTGACTGTAGTATATCCATTTCCTTAGATGGACCAATTTTGTTCCATGGAAGAGAAGCATAGTAAATTATTTGAATGTAGGTATATCCATTCTCTCTTTGATGTTGCAGTGCGTCCTTGCACCAACACCGTTACCAACTTTGTTCTACTCTACTGAAAAAGACATTAGAAATGGAGGAAACTCGTTAAAAATGTGATCTGATACTAAACTACAAAACAATGGTCATTCTCTGAACGCAAATACCATTCCCATGACTAAAAACTGCCGTTATGTCACTCGATGGCAGGGTTGTGAAAGCAGCCAGCAAACAGCGATTAAAGCGGTGTGGAGAGGGATGAACCTGGAACATCAATTTGTACACTGTCACTCAGCACTGAACCTGATCGACAACACACTTCATCGGGCAGACAGAGATCAAACTGTGATTCGTCTTCCAGACGACATACAATGAACTCCAGATCGACATAGATGCAAGTCTAGCCAAGATGGATCATGGTCAAGGGATGGCGCTTCTCGCAGGACTATGTGCACGCTGAATCTGAAGCCGCCGCCTTCAAGCAATCAAAGCAGTCAGCTCCAAAACGGGGCATACAACGAATGGCTTTGGAAACCAACTCCCCTCTCTGTTGGCATGCTATCCGGAAAGGCGATAAAGACCTTTTAGTATTAGATAGATGGATTACTGGGTTGGGTAACCCCAACATTAGCATCTAAGGCACAATCCGATTGCTTGACATGAGGGAGATCAATTTCTAACTAATGAAAAAAGACCTATTTCAATTATGCTGATCTCATCAGCACCAACTTCACAACACACATGGTGCTCATGCAATAAACAATTAGTTTGAACGATCATAACTTCCATCCAGAAAAAAACACAAACAAAACAGAGAACGCCACTGGCTAGGAATGTCGACAAAGTACTCAGGAAATATCAACTGGCTACAAGTTCAGGGCAACCACCTACAGGTGGTGGTAGGTATACCATCCTCTAAATGTGAAGCAGCAAGCAAAACAGGTGACGGGGGTAGAAATCTCTACTCGGCAGCGGCAGCAACCTCCTCGGCACCGGGAATCACCTCGTCTCCATCAGCAGGCCTGTCCACCTTGGTGCCAACGTCCTCCTTGTAGTCCCCATGGACCTGTAACCAGGAAAAGCACAAGTCATATTAGAAACTCACAAGCAAAGGAAAACAAGCAGCACCAAGTCAATATCATGAGACAAATCCATACCTCCATGAGCTTTCCCAGGTCGAACTTGGGTGCCTTCAAGATCTTCACCTTGCGGACATACACGTTCTGGAGTGGGAAGATGCTGGCCGTCGCCTTCTCGATCTCCTTTCCAATCACCTCAGGGATGAACTTGTTCACCAGCTCCTTCAGGTCGCAGCTAGCTGCTTGGTTCACCATGATCTCAACCATCTTGCGGCGGATCTACATGTAAGAAAGGCAGATAGAGTAAACAAGCAGCTCCCAGATTCATTGTTGAAACTGCTATATGAATGAACACGGATGAGCACCTGTCTGATCTGGCTGGCCTGGGCGTAGCAAGTGCGCTTCACTTGGTTTGGGCGTCTCTTTGTGAAGCCGATGCAGAACATGCGGAGCATGTAATTGTCAGTGGTCTTGACATCCACATGAGCCTCGATCAGTGTCTGCCATTTCTTCACGAGCGACCTGAGCTTGTCAGTGGTGAAGTCCATGCCCTATCAAGACAAATTAGAACAGGTTAGCAGAAATTAAAATACACAACACAACATCCGCAACAGTACAATGCCAAGGAGATAATTACCCAGAAGTTTGTAAGGACATTCATCCCTTGCACATCCTCGGCACGAAGTCTGATCTTCCTGAAAGCCTGGTCCTCGTCGTTCTGAAGATCGGCTAGGGATACTTCGAAAACCCTGTGCTTGAGACCCTCAGAGGCAATCTAAAACAAAAATAAAAGGATCAGCAGTCAGCTATTACTGTCATAGACAACAAAATAACAAGGATTAAGTATCATATTTGGTTCAAGATTTTAGGAATAAGAGAAGAGGAATAAACATCTGTCCATGTCAACTTAAGAATGAAAAAATAGATAGAAGAAAGCACACATATGTTTCTGTCAATAGTTTGAGAAGGAAATTTGTTCTTATCAGTTTAGGAAGGGAGGATATGAGAGGACCTCTAATAATCTACTTTCGGTAATCAGCCAAAACAAGTAATATGCACATAAACCATGGTTTTAAAGGCGACGCCTAGGCGTCCAGGCGCTCCCCCTCCGCCCCAAGAAATCAACCGCCTTTGGCGCCTTTCCGTACAAGGCGCCCGCCTAGGCGTCGCCTAAGCGTCTAGGCGCTCCCCCTGGACGCCCCGACGCCTTTCCGCCTTTAAAACCATGACATAAACACTTGAAAGCATTTTCAAAGAGACATCTGAACCATTTACTTTAATTCCTAGTATAAAGATCAGAACAGTAATACACACTTAGTTGAAATATCAAACTAGAAAATGTTCTTATTAAACTACACCACCACTACTACATGGGTAAAGGTTCACCTTTGTTGCTCCACGTTTTTAAGCTATATACACTATATACGCATAGCAGAAGCCACATGACAATATGAGCAAAGAGGCCTAAACAGTAGTGGCATTTTACGAATGTTAGCATGATATGTCTAATAGCACTACTAGGAGGCCAGCATGATCGGAAAGCATAAAGACCAACACATATTTTTATTAACAAGAACACTGAAACGGGCAGGCAGACGGGAGGCCGAGGCAAAGCATACCTTGGTGCCCTGTGTCCTGGACACGAGGGTCTTGCCGACGTTACGCTGGTTGAAGATCAGCGGCGCCTTGATGTCGTACCACTGCTTCTTGGTGAAGGGATCGACACTGGAAAGAGGAAAAGCCGCATCCATCAGCGCAGGAAGAACAAGAATAAAAACAAGAGGAGCGAAGAATCCTGGATCGGAGGATGAGAGGGGCACTCACGCCTTCTTCTTGCTGCCCTTGCGGCCCTTGGAGATCCGCTTGTTCTTGCCGACCGCCATGGTTGCGGCTGCCGGTAGTCGTAGAGTGGCGGCGGCGGCAGGAGCTGTGGTGAGGCTTGAGCGGCGGGCGGGGCTTGAGAAAAACCCTCCGGCGGCTGCTGATGGTGGAATATATAGTGCGGGTTAGGGTTTCGCTCGATCGTGCGGTGGCGAGTTGATGTTGGGCGGATGGACGGCAGCGATGAGGTGGGCTCTTCTGGAGGTTACGTTGGTCTGTTCAGCCCACCGACTGGGCCGGCCATTAACTTGGACGCTCGTTCACCAAACGAGCTACCGTAGAAAAAAAATGCCCCAAGTCTTTTGCTTTGTGGACACTCTACCTCCAAAGTAAAAAAATTCAGCCACTTAAGCCCCTCAACTAATTAAACCGGTAAAAAGGGTAATTAAACCGGTCCTAATTACCCCCTAATCCGGGTTTCATCCTGGTTTTGCTGAGGCGGCTCCACCGCCGGACGTGGAAATGGACGCTCGAGCCCTTCAACTACCGGTGCTGGAAATGGAATGCACCAAAATGATCTCCCACCCATAGGTCCTCCCAAAATCGTGTGTTTTTACCAGGCTCTACCAAGGGCGCATTAAAGTACACTTGAGTGGCGAAACTGCTTTTAGACACGCTCACTCTGTTCGAAAGCGCGTCTCTCGCTGCTCTCTTCCCTCTTCTCTTCCTCTCTGCCTACCTTGAGCGGACGTCGGCGACACTACTGTGACCGGCTGGGAGAAGAAGTCACCGGCGAGGATGGAGCGAGGCAGCACCGAGCAATGGACTTAACTGGCGGGTGCGGGGTGGTGTGCCGGAGCCGGAGAAGAATTGGGTGTGGGGGTTTAGGCGGATGGTCGGTGGCGGCAGCGGACTGGCGAAAAGGGGCGATTTGAGAGGGCATTGTGGCGAGGCTGCCGCGGGAGCACCGTCGGCCACGGGTGGGTGGCATGTGGTTCGGCCGGCAGTGGATGTGGGGTGGAAAGGATATTCTTCCTTCCGACATCATTGTCGTCTGTCGGCATCCGCGTGAGGGTAAACTAGTGTTGCCCCTTTAGTGGGGGCTTAGGCCCCCAATCAAATTTTTGAATTTTTCCAGTAATTATTTAAAAAAGTTTTAAATTATGTAAATTTGTACAAGGAATGTCCGAGTCAATTGATTTGCCCCTCTCATGATTCTTTTTTGGGTCCACCCCTGTTCTCTAGAATGTGTTTATACAAACTATAAAAACTAGAAAATTCCCCGCGCGTTGCTGCGAAAATTTGTAGTAAGCTATGTGATAATATATATGTACAACATAAATTACATATTTAATTTTAAAGTCAAATGTGCTTCAGCCTAGAAAGGTAAATAAGATATTTAGAATAAACACTCATTTACAAATTATTATACAAATAAGGAATTCATAAGTATAGGGCAAGAATATAATGCCAACCCAGCAAAACGTTGTTTGCGAGAAATGAAATGTTTATAACAACAAAATAAAATTAAAGAGAGAAATTTCTGGCAAGGAAAAGACATGAAAGGACCAATATATCATTATGTGTGGTCACCAAGATAGTAGTTTACAGGTGATCAGAAGCCTGTTGGCTCTCCGCGTTGGAATATCTCACCGCTGGAATATATATAAAAATCACACTACTATGCGTTATTTCCTTACACAGAAGTGACATTCACAGAAGGAAAAAAGAGACACTAAATGGGGAAGAGAAGATATATCCATCTCACATCAACATTAACAGATTAGCTAACATGAGAAGATGTGTTGCATTCCATCAAATTAATTTCTGCACTTCTGCAGGGTAATTTCTTCATAGGTCTTCAACAGTACACGATAATAGGATCTGTCCAAATGCAATCATGGAAGGGAATGGAAGAACATGAATTATGTACGGTGAATGTTAGTCACTATTCAACGTTTCAATAAGACCGCAGATAAAATCTAGAGTTTTGCACAAACACAATCTAGCTACCAGAGAAGATTACATTAGATCAGAGTAGCGTTTTTTCACACCTTAATTATTTTTTGGGGCCTCAGCTGGAGTGCTGGACCTAGATAATTTCCTAGAGAGAGAGAGCTGCAGATGCAAAACCAATACCTTGACCAACATCTCTGCAGGTGTCAAACACAAAAATCCCAATGGCAAAGTTAGCTAAAATCTTATTAAATTTGAAAATAACTATCAGATAAATTCATCATACCAATGCAGTTTTGTAAGCAAATATTATGGCAAAATATAACGCCAGAGCCTCAGTTTCACATTTATCTGCAGTGCAAGGATAAAGGGTTTTCAGCAGGAACTAAGAGGATATGAAGATATTAGTCAGAACATTTGTAATGCTTTGAGGACACAACTTCATACTGATATTGCTATAACAGATGCATGCCCTTTTATTCTGTAATCCTGATTGTGACCTCTGTAGATGGCAATATATATTTAAAACCTGTAAGTATCCCAACAAAAAGTAAATACTTTGTCGGTATAGTAGCATAGCATTATGTACATGAACCATCAAGTGCATTGTAAAACAAATGAAGGCAAAACCATATCTCATAGCAGGAATCTGGTAGACCATACAGACCACAATAAGATCAACTTGTTTTGCCAATTAAGAGCAGGCTGCAATACGGGAAAATCGTGTAGCCAAATTATGACATAAGAGAAACAGATCAGCATGGTAATCGTACCTGCATGTCAGAACATAAAGTTAACAGATCGAGTAAAGAAGAGTGGCAATTGGTCGTAGAAACATGTTACATTATTTGGCAACATGATGGAGCGATGTATTGTTGCTGAATTAGTGGAGAACATAAGTGGAACTGGGTAGGCTGTCCCCAAATTGGTGACATATCACGACCTGCTCGTGTAGGGAAATCACCAAAATTAGTAAAGAATTCTCTCAAAAAAAAAAGTTGTACATAATGTGTAAAAGATGTAAGCGAACGTAATCGTATCTCTATCCTAACCACCAGATCCTACCTTTAACTACCGTATAATTCCCTACTGTAAATGTAGTCTAGGGTTAGGGTTTTGGGTCGGTTCCCTCTCTCTCTTGTACTTGTGTATATATATACACCCATACATGAATACAAGGTCATGTTGCACAATTCTTTCGTTTCTCTCCTTCTTCATGGTATCAGCCTCCTCTCGATCCAATCTCTAAAAACCCTAGCCATGTCAAGCCCTACCGCTTCTTCCATCTCTGGCGGCTCCTCCGGCGGCAACCCCTTTGCGCCGCCTCCTCCCTCTGTCGCCACCATCCAAACCATCCCCATCCGCCACCATGTCCCGGTCGTGCTTGATCTCGAGGACTCCACCTTCACCACATGGCAAACCTATTTCATGGTCACCTTCCGCAAGCTCGGTCTTCTCGATCACATCGACGGCTCACTCGATGCCAAGATCATGGAGATCGGCCACTCCTGGACGCAGATCGATCAGTGCATCGTCTCCTGGATCTACACCACCATCTCCCAGGATGTCCTCAACATCGTCATGCAGCCTTCTGACCACGCCGCGTCGCTGTGGAGGACCATCAACGACCTCTTCCTCGACAATCATCTCCAGCGCGCCGTGTACGCCAAGCAAGAATTCCACAATCTTGTTCAGGGCGAGATGAGCATCACGGCCTTCTGCTCCCGGCTGAAGTGCCTCGCGGACACGCTCCACGACGTCGGGTCCCCTGTGGATGACCGCGACATGCTGATCAATCTGATCCACGGGCTCAATGACGATTTCGGCCACTGCATCGCCGCCCTCACCTTCCGTCCCGAGGGCCTCACGTTCGCCAGTGCACGCTCGTCTCTCCTGCTTGAGGAGCGCCGCCTCCTCCACTCTGCCCGCCAGACACAGCAGGCCGCCCAGCAGGCCGCTCTCTACGCCGGGGAGCCGTCTCTGCCCGGGCCCAGCCAGCCCGCCGCTCCCCCCACCAGCAACCAGGGCGGTGGCTACCGCGGCAAAGGGAAGAAGAAGAAGAACAAGCCCGCCGGCACCGGCGGCCCGGTCCTCTTCAACGGCGGTCCACGCCAAGCTGTGCCTCCCGGTGTGCCCTCCTACACGCAGCTCGCTGGCATGTTCCAGGCCTAGCTGTCCCACGGGCGCTCTCCTGCCGTCGGCCCCAACAACGACCCCGGCATTCTCGGTGCCCGTCCCGCACCGATCTTGGGCCGTGGCGCGCCCAACCATGCGGGGTTTTCGGCGTACTCTCACCCTGCCACCTACCAGACGCCGTCCACCAGCTGGGATCCTGCGCCTCTGCATCACGCTCTCCAGAACCTGTCCCTGCAGCAGCCCGGCGGCTACCAGCTCCCGCTCTCCGCCAACAACGCAGGCGATTGGGTCCTCGACACTGGCGCCACGTCCCACATGACTAGCGACCCTGGTACTCTCTCTACTTCCTCTCCCTACCATTCTTCCTCTCGCATCATCGTCGGCAATGGGGCAAGTCTTCCCATCACCCATGTCGGCAATTCTTTTGTCTCCACTCCTTCTGCTCCTCTCCACCTTCGCAATGTTCTAGTTACTCCTAGGCTTGTCAAAAATCTTGCTTCTGTTCGTTGCTTAACTCATGATAACCCTATTACAATTGAGTTTGACGCTCTCGGTTTTTCTGTCAAGGATCTTCACACCAGGGCGGTTCTTCTCCGATGTAACAGCTCAGGCGATCTCTACCCGCTGCCATCTGGACGGACGCATCACCAATCCCTCCACGCCACCACCTCCACCGACCTTTGGCACCAGCGGCTTGGCCATCCCGGAGCACCCTCATTGGCGCGCATCATCTCCACTTTTTCATTTGCGTGTAATAAATCGTCGTCACACACCTGTCATGCGTGTCGACTTGGAAAACATGTTAGGCTTCCTTTTAGTGTTTCCAATTCTCAAGCTAGTTCGCCTTTTGCTTTAATACACTGCGATGTATGGACCTCTCCTGTTTTGAGTATCTCCAAATATGAATATTATCTTGTTTTGCTTGATGATTTCTCTCATTATACATGGACGTTTCCTCTTCATCGCAAATCTGAGGTTCACAACATTCTTCGGAATTTTCATGCCTATGCTGCCACGCAATTTCAGCGCCCTATTCTTTCTATCCGTATAGATAACGGACGCGAGTTTGATAATCTAGCTACTCGTAATTTTCTTGCAGAACATGGCATCCTTTTTCAGCTCTCATGTCCTTGCACCTCTCAACAAAACGGACGTGCCGAGCATGTCTTACGAACCCTAAATGATAGCATGCGAGCTCTTCTTTTTCATGCCCATCTTCCTCCCAAATTTTGGGCCGAAGCACTCAATACAGCCACATATCTCCTCAACCTTCGTCCTTGCAGTCCACGTAGTTTCTCAACTCCTCATGAGCTTCTCTTCGGACGTGCACCTGAGTATCAACATCTTCGCGTTTTCGGTTCTCTTTGTTACCCAAACACCTCCGTCACGGCTCCTCATAAACTTGCTCCTCGCTCCGTCGCGTGTGTCTTTCTTGGGTACCCTAGTGATCATCGCGGATACCGTTGTTACGATCCTAACACTGGTCGTGTACTAATTTCCCGTCATGTTCTTTTCGACGAGACGGTTTTCCCTTTCAGGAACATCAACACCACGATGACCTCACCGACTACGCCTGTGCCTCTCATGCACGACGGCGTACCGGTCATCATCCCCGTGCAGCAGCGCACGGGACCGGTGGCTCGTGCTCGTCGCCCTGCCTCGCCTCCGGCTGCTCCAAACGCGACACCAACGGCCTCGCCTGCCGCGGTAGGGTCTTCACCAACCTTCTCTGCCCCGGCAGGCCACTCGCCTGGCTCGGCAAGCCACTCGCCTGGCTCGGCCACCGACACCGTGGCTGCGCCTTCGTCCTCTCCAACGGATGGCTCACCATCCTCGACATCTGCGACATCCTCAGCGACTGTCACCCGTGTCTCGGCGTCTTCTGCTACCGACGGGCCCGTCCCGGATGTGCCCCCTGTTGCGCCTGCTCGTCCACATCATATGCAGACCCGTGCCATGCGCGGCCTGGTTCAGCCAAACCTGCAACTCCGAGACTATGTCCTGGAGGCCTCCACAGCAGCTTTGTCACCACTGCCGTCCTCTGCTCGCGCGGCTCTTCGTGATCCCCATTGGGTTGCCGCAATGCAAGAAGAGTTTGCTGCTCTCCAGGCCAACTCCACTTGGGCTCTTGTTCCTCGACCTCGTGGCGCTAATGTGATCACCGGCAAGTGGGTCTTCCGTCATAAACTGAACCCTGATGGATCTCTTGCTCGCTATGAAGCTCGCTGGGTTGTCCGTGGGTTCAATCAGCGTCCTGGTGTTGACTTTGGCGAGACGTTCTCTCCGGTGGTGAAGCCTGCAACCGTGCGCACCGTTCTTCACATTGCTGCTTCAAGATCATGGCCTGTTCATCAGTTGGATGTCAGCAACGCTTTTCTGAATGGTGTCCTTGCCGAGCGTGTCTACTGTCAACAGCCCACTGGTTTCGTTGATGCCACTCAACCTGAGCATGTCTGCCTACTGTCCAAGTCCTTGTATGGCCTCCGACAGGCACCCCGTGCCTGGTACACCCGCATTGGCAGCTTCCTCGCCCGGATTGGCTTCGTCTCCACTCGGTCTGACACCTCGTTGTTTGTCCTGCGTCGTGGCTCTGAAATTGCTTACCTGCTCCTCTACGTCGACGATATCGTCTTGACTGCGTCCTCTATGGTGCTTCTTCGTCAGCTCACCGCCCAGTTGCAGTCTGAGTTCAAGTTGAAAGATTTGGGTCCTCTGAACTTTTTCCTCGGAATTCAGGTGCGTCGCACAGCCAGCGGGTTCTTTCTTTCCCAGGAAAGATATGCTGATGAGATTCTCGAGCGTGCTGCGATGTCAAACTGCAAACCTGTTGCCACACCTGTTGACACCAAGCCGAAATCCTCCTCTTCTGACGGACATGCGGTCACCGATGCTAAGTTTTACCGCAGTATTGCCGGAGCTCTCCAGTACCTGACTCTCACCCGCCCTGACATTGCCTACGCAGTTGGACAGATCTGCCTACACATGCATGCTCCCCGAGATGTTCATTTGGCATTGATCAAGCGCCTGCTACGCTACATCCGCGACACCTCGTCTCACGGTCTTGCTATTCATCGCTCTTCTTCTCTTGATCTGGCAGCGTATACTGACGCGGATTGGGCTGGATGCCCGGACACACGTCGATCTACATCGGGATTCTGCATTTATCTTGGTGACAGTCTCGTTTCCTGGTCCTCTAAACGCCAGGCCATTTTCTCTCGCTCGAGTGCAGAAGCAGAATATCAGGTTGTGGCTAATGTTGTTGCCGAATGTTGCTGGCTACGACAACTGCTTGGTGAATTGTTCTGTCCAGTTTCCAAGGCCATGGTGGTTTTTTGTGACAATGTCTCGGCAGTCTACCTTTCAGCTAACCCTGTTCACCATCGGAGAACGAAGCACATTGAGTTGGACATTCATTTTGTACGCGAGAAGGTTGCTCTTGGTCAGTTCAGAGTTGTTCATGTTCCTACAACGGATCAGTTGGCCGACATCATGACCAAAGGCCTTCCAACAGCGTCTTTTGAGTCTTTTCGATCCAGCCTCAGCATCATCTCCGATGATGCTTCGACTGAGGGGGGGGGTGTAAGCGAACGTAATCGTATCGCTATCCTAACCACCAGATCCTACCTTTAACTACCGTATAATTCCCTACTGTAAATCTCCACTAATATTAAAAGAGTGAGTCAGGCAGATCCAGACGATCTTAACCATACACTGGGGAGATCGAACGATCGGAAACCACCCGATGTGTCAAACGCGTTTAACACTTCTCCACTTTAAATAACCGCCTGGAGCGTGCAGCGCCCAAATCACGCCCTCCACGAACGGCCGCCCTCCACGACTTCTCCTGCAGTTCCGTCCTCCGAGCCCTCGCCTTTCATCTCCAAGCTCGCCGCTGCGGCGATGCCCCGGATCGCCGCTGGTCTCTTGCTCCCACGCCCCTGACCGATGCGACCTCACCTCAATATAGCCGCAGCCGGCCACCATCGCCGCCCTCGACGCTCTACAGCCGCATCCTGCCGCCCTCGACGCCCTACAGCCGCAGTACGGCGACCGTCGCTGCCCAGCAGTCCTGCCTCCATCGATGCCCTGCCCGTACCACGACGCCGCCACTGACCGGGAGACGCCACCGTCGCTACCGTCGCACTGGCCGGGAGAGGACGCCACATACGCACTGCCACGGCCGCCGCCGTCGTATACTCACACTGCCTGGGCCTGTGGGCCAGGACCCTCCAAGGTATCTGAATTGCTCATTGGAATTGAAATTCTATCTGAATCTGAATTGCACGTATACTCTGAATTTGAAGTGCCCCTGCCGTCCTGCTTCCTCAAGCACCTGATCGACGAACGATGCGGTTCTGTACAGATCGCGGTGAGACGGATACGTAACCTCCATCTACTCCATATGGCTTCCATGGCCGTTCTTCAGCATCCCTGTCCGACTCAAGCTGCCATCCCAGTGCTCTTCCCGCACCAGCGCTAGGTACCATTGCGCTTGCCACTTTAGTCGAAGGGAGGATGACAAGGTATTGAAGGTGAACAACATAATAATTGGTCTAATAATTTCAATCCCCTCTAATTTTCAATTTGATCTGCATGTAACTATAACAGCATCTTTGAAACGGTCTTACCTTGACGCTTTGTAGCCAAAGTCGCACTACCAACAGCCGAATCCCCTTGTTTACATCAGGGTAGAAATTGGATGCTTTTTTAATGCTCAATGCCTTTCCATTCATAAGCTTTTAAATCATTTTTGTGTCAATACTTGTTTTTCTAAAACACTGATATTAGATATCTGCTTGTGTTTCTGAAAATTGCATTACAACTGCTGACTTCGTATGCTTGCCCTGGTTCAAATTGGTTGCCTTTGCATCTTCTGGCAGTACAAGATTATTTGCACCGGTGAAAGTAAGATCTAGCTGATAATGCATATTTCATCGTGCTAAGTAATGGTATGCTATATTAATTAATTAAACGCCACCGCTATATATCAGTCTGCACAAAGTTTTACAGAGAAAACAAGGTACCGCTCTTTCAGTTAAGGTACGCTCAACTGTTTGCTTTCACTACAATGGGTCAAGATTCTGAGACATCAAGCTTTTGCGCTATAATAATCATATCCCAGTATTTTTTACCTTATATTGAAGATTCTACTTGGTATATCTTTTTCTCAACTTTCACTAACTGAACAAAATCAGTCACACCCATCATAATTTCCTCGACTCTTTAAGCACAGATAAGTCTACTCCGTTGTTCTGACAATATATTTCCGGTTCTTTCAAAATTACAGCTTGTACATGGAGACTGAAGAATGAAAATGAAGCATAATAAAATTAATATACTCTATCATCATCTTATGGACCTTCTTAGCATCTGTACCATTTGACAAGGACACAAGGGTGTGATTTTGACAATTTCATGTCCAAACAAATTCCGCACCTGCTCTCATTTCTTCCATGAGGTATTTATTTTTTAGAAGGTGTGGACTTGCAATTTGAATATTAATAAACAGAATTGGAAATCCTTCATGCTTATGTCACTGTGAAGTAGTAATACTTATTCCACTACCATTTCTTGAATGGAAAATGTGTTTCACCAAAGAGAATATATTTTGTTTATTGGATGACAGATGTTGTTTCAGCAAAGAAAGAATATATTATGTCTATAATGATTGTTTTCCAAAATAATCGTTTTACCTTCTATATTTCATGTTTTGAGGGAAGGAGGATCGTGAATCGCAGGGGTCAAGAAGATGAGGTGTAGATCTACTTACATAACTGTTGTTTCATGGATAAGGTATGGTTTGGTAGGATAATTAATAAATTTTAATGATCAAATGGTAAGGTTATGTGTGTTCTATGTTTTTGAACATAAAGGTGCATTGTGAAATTAGATAAGGATGAATTCGATCGGAGGTGATGGTCTTACGAAACTTCAACTTCATGTCGATTAAATTGTTATCATGTTGCATACAAGAAATAGTACTCCCTCCATCCCAAAATAAGTGTCTCAACTTTGCCCAAAACTAAATGTATATGTATATGAAACATGCCTAGATACATTTAGTTTTGGGCAAAGTTGAGACACTTATTTTGGGACGGAGGGAGTACAACAAACATCATGATGCACCAGGTCGATTTTGTGTTCTCACGCATACTCGCATGCTATTTTATTTCCACGGAAACCGTAGGAGTTGTGTGTTACGCCATGAATTGGATGGTAGTACTATTCTTCTTCAAAAATTGCCCATGGTTTTTTATTAGACCACGCAGTCGCTTCTTTGCTGATTGGCAAGTCTATGTATCCTTAAACTAGAAAAATACCCCGCGCGTTGCAGCGGGGACATTTTATAAAAACTTTAATATAAACGAAAGGACATATGGCACATGCAACGGGAAAATTTCTCGGGAATATTCAGGATTCGATTGGACACATAATCGAGAATCTAAATTTAATCAATGTATAATATTTGTTAATTTTACAACTAAAATTAATGAGGTAATTGTATGGATAAAAGAATTTATAATGCGAATAGTTTTCATGGATGTATAAAAAATCATTAATAAATATGGATGTCATGGATAAATAATGGATCAAATAGTGGATGATGTGGCTTAAGGAATAGATGATGTGTGATTAATTAGTGGAGATGACATGGACAATTGATTGGTTAAGAGAATGGATGATGTGGATAGCTTGCATGTTGAGATAGAAAAATAATTAATGAAGTTAGTGGGTTTTGTTTTATAAGAAGTATAGATTCCCTGCCCTGAACATTTTATACTCGTATAGTTTTTCTATATTACACTGTTTGCCATGTTTAACTTGGCTGTTAGTGATATATGAATAACCGTCCACCAGGTTACTAGGCTTTATCAGATGTTTCTATGTCAAGTGACTTTGCTTTATAAATTATGTCATATATAATCTTGACAGTAACGGTGGATGAGTTATTGGTAAGCAGTTTATTGCAGTCTCAACCTTCTCACGACTCTAATTTGTGACTGAAAACTGAAATCTTTCCTGAAACTGTGTTCCTTCTCACTTTCCCGGGAGTCTAATATGCAACCACCGAAAACTGCAGTGCTTCCTTCAAATAAGTTTTATTTTTCAGTTAATTAGTACATAGTATATTTCGATATTTTGCTCCCAACCTATACGAAAATGTTGTCCGTATTTCTAATCCTGTGAGGATTCTAAACTATTTTACTTGACTTATGATTAGGAGATGCATACAGAATGGTCAGATATGTCAGTTGTAATTTATAATCAGTTGCTAATGCATTTTTGGTATTTTGAGAGTTACAACGTTTTCTACAGTCGGTAGATTAACGATACATAAGGTATATAGACTTCAACATCTTCTTCAATAAAAGTTCCAGCTGATAATAACTCCTAGATGGGCCATGTAATCATGATTTATGGGTTTAATTGCCTCCTGTACCATAGGTGCAGCACCACGAGTACTGAACATCAATTGCAAGGTGGAATAGTGGAAAGCAATAACAAAAATGGGAGGGTTGGTATGCCAGATTATCAAAAAACAGGAAAGTGAACATGGGAAGAAACTCTGAATTTCCTGACTGCAGAGGAGGATTATATATTCGGTTATATTGTAATTATAACTCGATCTGTTGTTCATGTGAAATCATATACTATAAGTTTATTTGGGTAAAGTTCTATTGTAATAATGTATGTTGTTCATATGAAATCATATATCACATTATTTTCTGCCATGTCCTTAGCTAAAACTATAGTAGATTTTAAAAGGAAATCATATCATTATATTTTTGGTTGATACGGGCGCGGCACGTGCACGATTACTAGTGTAGTCTAGGGGTAGGGTTTTGGGTCGGTTCCCTCTCTCTCGTACTTGTGTATATATACACCCATACATGAATACAAGGTCACGTTGCACAATTCTTTCGTTTCTCTCCTTCTTCAAAAGAGAATCAGGGGATAGGAGAACTGACAGAAGGGTTAAAGGGGACATTAGTTAACACCTGCGGATGGCATCTAGCTAGAGAGAAGAGTAAAATCTGAATCCCATTAGCTAACACCTGCGGATGGCATCTACAGAGATCCATGAGTAATCTGAATCCCTCTTGGCAGCCAGGAGGCATTGCAAAAGGGGAGAAGGCCTACACAGCACCAAGATTTTGACGATTGGAGAGGGCATATGGTGCGGTGCCCTAAATATAGTGGTGTTCTTCCCTCAACCAGATCATGGCCACGGCCCACGTGAAGCAGGCATGGTAGAGAAACAATGCGGCAGGGTGGAAAGGAGAGGAAACGATGGGTCCGAAAACATCTTTTGATTGTTGCGTGAGTGGAATCGTGGGAGAAGAAGAGTAATGTCACCAATGCGGGAGATGAAGCGTTCCATGGGGAATATAATGTCGGAGGATAAACTAAGCTTACGGGGAGGTGACGACGCCATAAAATATTGAATAATTTTTCACGATTCTTCTAAATGACATGGCAGTGGGGACGGGTTTAGTGGGCCTGCTGAGGTGTATAGGCTGCATGTTTAGAGAAATGAGTTAGTGGGGATGACCTATTTAGTTATATAGGATGTCCTTACCCGAGAGCAACCCGATCCAGAATTGTGTACCAGTTCTATGCTCAACCCATAAATACATTGGGTTTTAACATATTTATTCCGCCAAAATCCATTCAAGGTCTCCAATTTACATAGCTTTCTTCATAATTCCGAGATTTTTACTACCAGGCCCACCTTGGTCTTTAGGCAAACACACCACATCTCATTTAACTAAATGGTATTTTCCCTTATTAACATCTTTATGCAGGGAGTAGAGACTTTTGGCCCTCGAGCTTTGGTGCTCCCTCCAATTCAAAAATCATATTTATGTGTTTCAAAAAATTCTGAAAAAAAATCCGGATGTAGGCAATAGTCTATCACACGAACGTGTAAAATATCAACTTCAAATATGTTGTATTTTGAGCTACACAGAAATGACAAATTGTGGATCTAAATATGCATATTTTCAAATCTCTAAGTTTTACCGGATTTTTATTTTTGTGTAGCCCATAATACAAAGTATTGCAAATTAAAATTTTGGAGGTTTATGGGATACAACATTGGCTACACCCGGATTTTTTTTCAAATGTTTTTGAAACTCACAAATATATTTTTTCTATTTTGTTTAAGTGGAGGGAGCACTGGAGCTCGGGAGCAAAGAACGCTTTCCGCTTTATGCCATACTAATCTTGATCTGAAAAGTCAAATCTTTTTCTAACACCAGTTGGTAGGTGATAAAAACACATCATCTGAATGGGTATGTTAGAGAGGCAAGTTGAACAAAAAACTACTCCCCTTCCAATAGGCAACAACCATCCCGGCCAATTGGCATATTTATATTCCAGAACATTTTCGGCATGTTTCCATGCTATATTTTTAGTCCTCTCTCATCAATTTCAAAATCTAAATATCTCATAGGATATTTTTTGAGTTGACAAGTAAAATATTCTGATAAGTGTTAGTCTTATTCTTTGTCTCCTCAAAAAGGAAAAGTTCACTTTTATAAAAATTGATTTTCAAACCAGACATTTGCTCAAAAAACACATAAAATAAAGTTCAAATTATGAGAACTTTGGAAATCATATTTAACCAGAAAAATAGTATCATCAACATATTGCAACATATTTATTCCACCTAGTATCGCATCCTCCATCAAACCTTCCACTAAATGATTCTATATAGTTTTGTTCATGAGGAATGCCAAGGCATTTGCTGCTAGATAATGTAACAAAGGGGATAACGAGTCACCTTGCCTCATTCCCTTATATGTAAGGAAACAATAGAAAAATCCTATCGGAGCCCAAGCTCACTTGAGCTCTTTACTTAAAATTTCAAAAATGATATTCTAGTTTCAGAGAAATATGAAAAATTATGTACATATAGATACTTAGATACTGATGTATACTTCAAGCGTGCAATATCAATATGAAATACTTTGTATTATGAGCTACATAAAAAGACAAAATCTGACAAGATCTGAAGATATACTATTCACACACCCTATAATCATTTCTTATTTATGTAGCGTAGAATACATATTTTTTCAGACCGATACTTTGCACACTTTAAGTCTCAATCATTTCCGATGTACATATTTTTTCAGAATTTTTTGTAAATTTTGAAAATAATTTTTTTGAAAGTTTGAAATAAAGGGCTCTAGTTAACCTAGGAGTCAAAATGACACAAACGCAGTGCCCCTCTCATGATTTTATTTATTAAATTTCCCCACAAATCAGGGAATCCTTTAAGCTTAAGCATTTGATACTTAAAATGTCTTTTTTATTTTGTCATAAGCTTTATCAATTTGACTTTAAACATGACATCATTAATTCTAATTATAGACTGAACACAAAGTTTCATGCACGAAAGCAACACCTTCCCTGATATATTTACCTCTAATGAAAGTTGTTTGAATTTGTTAAATGACTCTACACAACCACATTTAATCAATTCATAAGAATCTTAGTAATAATTTTAAAACTTACGTCCAAAGGTAAATAGGTCAAATTTTCTGAATTTCCTTAGCGTCCTTGCATTTGGGAATCAGAGACATAAGCCCATCTTGAAATGTCTAGTCGTCCATTGAGAAAATCATCTAACATGCTTTTCAAATCCCATTTAATAAACTTTAAAACTTCTTAATAAATTCAGCATTAAACCCATCAGGACCAATTAATTTATTGTGTTCCATGCTAAGGACATCATCATGTAGAAAAGGGACTATCAACTTAGTAGCCTCTTCCTTTGAAACTCCAGGAGAATCTTGAATATCGAGAGAAATACTAGAGTGCTTTGGATGCCAAACAATTGTTTACGAAATTATGTTATATATTCCATCAGATTTGCTCCCCCTTGTATTTTCCCCTTTTCTTGTTCCACAACAATATCTTAACTCGATCGCTATAACGGATTGACGAATTTGTTACATTTTCGTAATGTAGTGACCAATTTGTTACAATTATTGAATGTAGTGACCAATTTGTTACAATTATTGAGTGTGTAACCAATGTGCTCGTGCATGACAACTTCATATGCTGGGGGGGGGGGGGGGGGGTGTGGCTTCAGGTGCATTTAGGTCTTTCATGTATGTTCGTTTAATGTGTCTACTTTTTAGTCTTTAGGATTGCGGAATAGGTTTTCAAAACATGGTGCACGTTTACAAGATACCATTCAACAGACAGTTCAGAAGGTTGCAGCCCAAATGATTCTAATCTTGAGGACCCATTCATCTCTTTTGTTTCAATTCATTCCCTCCGGCTAAATAGCAATATCTTTGTTGTTGTGCTATGCTTGAAAGGAAGGCATAAGGTACATTTCAACTGGGCTAACCCCCTATCCATTATCAACATAACGGAAATACAAAGTCATCCTTACAACCATCTCAACGAGTTCAAACGAAAAGGAAAACAAAACAAAAGGAGATAGAGGGGGAGAGCGAGTTGGGACACTAACAGGAAACCCGCCGGAGAGTGCTCGATCTCGAAACACCCCCTACGGGACGAAAACCTATTACCATCGTAGTTTTAGTTCGAGCACCTAAGAGATCCGACCACCAAAACAACCAACTGAACCAGCTAAACGAGATCACTAAGTCCGACAAGCAGAGCGAGCAACTTTCTTCTTCATCTTTTTCTTGCTTCCCTTCTCAACTGATCAACTGAGTTCACCTGCAACACAGGCTTCAATAACCGATCATCCCTAGAACCTGGGGTTCTTGGCGCTGTGCCCCCTAGCAAGATCCGCCGCAAGCTTCATCAACTTCTTGGCACCTTCAGCAAGAGTATTCTTGTCGTCGTCTCCCTGCATCCCTGACCAGTAAAGCAAAAAGGAACACAGAGTGAAGATAAGGTACATGGGCATTATTTACTAAATCAGTCTCTATATCGGCTTATTGTAGTCGTGTCTTGATGACGGAGGTAGGAAGTGAAATTCTCGCGGCTCTATCTCGAACCCGGGGAAGTGGCCCCGCAACACACATCATTCAAATCTTCTTTCGGCTATCACGAGGGCATCTACAATGGACCACCACAAACAAAGTGTAGTTTCAAGTTTGATTTGATCCTTAGTTTTGATGTTTCAATATTTAATGTCCACACTTTTTGGGTGTGTTAGAGGCATGTCTTCGGGCATCGTAAGTTGATTTTAGGTTCTTAACTATTGGGATGGCTTGATTATCCTTCTTTTTCTGTACTTATAAGATTTGTCCAGCTCATAAGGGCACCCCCAACCGAGGCCCGCAAACGGACAGGCCTAGTCCGAATCTGTCCGGACGGACAGGGGAGGGGCTCCAACGGGCCACCGCATACGGAACGTTGTCCACGCGGACACGTTTTTTTGCCCCAAACCTGATCGAAGTTTGTTCCACGTTTGGGGAGAAATGGACAGGCTCCTGGTCCGCCCTTTGTCCTCCCCTGTCCGCCTTGGGCCCAGTCACCATCGACACCAACCGCGCCCCTCCCACCCTTTCCCACATCTCGACCGGCCGCCGCCTAGTCCGCACTCGCCGCCGCCTGTTCCGTTCTCATCGCCGTCCACTCTCGTCGGCCGCAACAATAGGCTGCCCTTCGCCGATGTTTGCTTCGTCGGCTGGGCTGCCCTTCGCTGCCATTTTCTTGTCCCGGGGTAGCTCTCCAAAGGCCGCCTTCCTCTCATCTTCTCCGATCCCGGTAGTGGCAAGATTAGCCCATGACCGGCCTCAAGGACACCGCGGGGAAGTCGGAGGACAACCTTCTCGCCGAGATAGGTCTATAGGCTCGGCCTTTGGCTCGGACTCGGCCGCGAAGTCCACCGCCCGGAAGGTGTTCGACGGATGGTAGATGAGGCTCCTTCTCTTCGTTTTGCAAACTAGATACAAATTCTTTTGCATACTTTGTTCAATCCTTTTGTTTAGATGGATAGTGATGATGAGTTCTTCTACAACACCTTCATCGATACGTCGGACGAGTCATCCGATGATGATACCGAAATCATGATGGCCGCGGCAACTCTCATCCACAACTTCAACGAGGCCACACTACCTCGGCATGTCGGCTCGATCATTGGAAGGGCGCCGACGTTGGATCGTTACCGGGA
The DNA here is from genome assembly GCA_947311845.1 of Poa pratensis. Lineage (NCBI taxonomy): Eukaryota > Viridiplantae > Streptophyta > Magnoliopsida > Poales > Poaceae > Poa > Poa pratensis. The sequence continues at coordinate 13,771,395 of CAMZMU010000116.1, read as the reverse complement.
AACGGGTCACTTCCAACTTTGGAAGATTACTTCCACTCCATCAAGCCAACATATCCGGCCCACAAGTTTCGTCGCCATTTTTGGATGTCAAAGCCCGTGTTCATGCGTCTACTCGAAGGAGTAAGAACATATGATGACTACTTCGAGGCCAAGCCAGATGCACTTGGTACGTACGATTTCTCTTCTTATCAGAAGTGCACTGCAGCTATACGGATGCTTGCATATGGATTAGCTAGTGATCTTGTTGATGAGTATTTGCGCATGAGCGAGTCCACTTGCTCAGACTCCATCTATCGGTTCTGGGAACTGTAGTTCATGTGTTTGGTGCTGAATACTTGAGAGAGCCAAATGTTGAAGACACTGCCTGTTTTTTGACGATGAACTCGAGTAGAGCCTTTCCTGGAATGATTGGGTGCATATATTTTATGCATTGGGAGTGGAAGAACTGTCCTTTTGCTCGGCAGGGACAATACCAGGGACATGTTGGAGAGTGCACAGTCATACTTGAGGTGGTTGCATCTAAGGATCTGTGGATCTGGCACTCCTTCTTCATCATGGCAGGCTCTCACAACGATATCAACGTGCTTCAGCAATCAACGGTGTTCGACAGAGTTGCCGAGGGCAATGCTCCAATGATCAACTTTGAGGTGAATGGGAATGCATATGACAAGGGGTATTATCTAGCTGATGGTATATACCCTTCATGGTTCACATTTGTGAAGACCATCCCCAGACCTGATAGTGAGAAAGCTCGCAGGTTTGCTCAGCAACAAGAAGCATGCCGAAAGGATGTAGAGCGAGCATTTGGTGTGCTCCAATCTCGGTTTGCTATTGTTCGACACCCTGCAAGAACATGGAGCAAGGAGGTCATGTGGAAGGTGATGACTGTTTGTGTGATCATGCACAACATAATCGTTGAGGATGAGCGTGATGATGCGAGACTATTCGACCATGATGAGAATTTCAGGGTGAGTTGGTTGAGCCTACGCCTAGACCGGCGACGTTCCAGCAGTATATGCACGTGCATCATGCGATGCGTGATAAGCCTACACACGAACGTCTCCAGAATGATTTGATAGAGCATACGATGGATTCATCTGGGAAATCAATAGTGGCCTCCTTCTCATTTTATTTTCATTGCGTGAACTATGTTATTTATTCCTATCTACGAACTTCATTGTAATATTTGACCATATTTTTTACTTATTTGTGAACGATTCATATTTAATTTGTTCAATATTTAGTGTGATGTACAAATTTCTATCGAAATAGCCAAAAAAATGGCATATGCCGGATCAGGGCACACAATGCAGCCGGCCGTTGGGCACCCCACCCCAAGCGGACAAAGGCTCAGAATCCCGCGGTCCGCCCGAAACGGACTGTTTTTGGAGTCTGTTTGCGGGTCTCGGAGGATTGGTTTTATGGAGGAACAAATCAAAACGCAAAAGATAAACCTCGAAGCAACGAATTTAACTATTGCAAGTTTTAGTTCTTCAGCCATATAAAAAAGGATTTAGTTCTTCAACCTTAATAGAATCGGATCGTTCTTAAAAGAAAAAGAAATATACTCTGGATAACCGCCAGATCACCATGACACCATGGAACTACAAATGAAACTCAACGAACTATCTTTGGTCTCCCAACCCCTACTTATTAGTTCTTGACTTTCTTGCTGCTTGCCGCGCGCCCCAGACCCAGATCCCCTTTCCCCCCATGGTAATGATCTAATCCACCGAATCACTCGAGCTTCCTTGGATTTAAAGCTTCATCATTCCTCCCCCTACAAGCATCCACTGGTGCGAGGCCCCGGTGCCGCCTAGACCTTGCTGGTGCCTTCTTCTTCATGGCACAGTGCAGCACACCGAGTAGCAGCACAATACCAGCTTAGGCAAGCTCGAGTGAGAGTGCAACACCGGCGTAAAGGAAGGAAGGGAGGCAGCCAGCCATGGGGTCCCCGAAGACGTCCAGGAGCAAGGCGAGCCAGGGCGGCATCTGGCGCCGCAGGATCGGCGCGCCGTTCGCCGTCATCCTGGTGGCCGCCGTCCTCGTCCTCGTCGCCTTCACCGGCCAGTTCGCGCAGGGCCCCGACGGTCAGTGTGTCCCTGGGTTCTCTCGACTCTCAAGTCTAAGGGAACGTGGACTTGTTCTTTCTTTCTTTCTCTTGCCATTTGTACCGCGTGTTCTGTTCTTACTGGGGATTTCCTTTCAGCGTCCTCGCGATTCACTTCGGTGCATGTGGACGACGGCACCCTCCGGAGAGTACCCTCAGATCAAGGCAAGAAGATCAAATTCACGTGGTTTTGGAGTTCATTTCGATTGCGTCTTGTTCATCGTTTTCCTGTTTTGCTGACCGCTTCCGATACATTCAGGCTTGGAAACACCGGATTCGTCAAGGCAAGAAGGGGAGGGGGGTGACCACCAGCAAGTTGGTAAGCATATGCAGAGAGAAAATGTGAAAAAATTCCTCTAGTCATCGAAGCTCGTCGATTTCGGAATCGAAAAGTCAATTTTGATGGTTCGGTTTTGGAGATGCAGAGCCTGACGAATCTCCCGACGAAGCAACCGAGGAGCAGAAACAGCCTCGAGAGGACGAGACTACCGGTGCGGCATTGTTCTTTGTTTCCTAGCTTAATTTGCTGGATCAGCTAGTTTATAAGTTAGTTAATCTCTCTTGCTTTTGCTCCTCCCAAAACCAGAGTATTCAGGGAAAGAATCTGCCCCGCAAGGTCAGGAAGGTGAAGAAGGCACAGTGGAAGAAACGGGTAATGCAGAGATACATCCTCAGTAGAGTTGTTTGCTTGTGATTCATTCAGTGCTTGTAGAATGTAGATACATATACATTATACTGCTAGATTGAAACTTCCAAATATACTGTTTTGGGACTAGTACATCACAGATCAGAGTGTTCCAACTTCAGCTGAACAGTTGATCTAATACACTACATGCTAGGTAGAAACTTCCAAATGTACTGTTCTAAAACTAGTACAGCACAGATCGATTGTTCCAACTTAACCTGAACAGTTGATTAACGAGGTAATTATAACTGGCAGTGAGGGACATGCTTTAGATGTAGAGTTGATCCTTGTGGTGGACTAAAGCTAAAGTGAATGATATGCTTAGGTGCCCTACATGGAAATGTTAATTTGTGATAGACAGGCTTTCTGGAGGGTAGCAGACTAGCAGCTAATTATTCATCCTAGTGGTTCACACTGGGATGGCTTGTGCTGCACACTAACATAAAGCCTTTTCCTTTGTTGGGGAATATAACTGGAGTGCTCTACTGTGACAATATAGCAGAGATACTTTTCATGGTTCTAGATAATATGAAGGCCTAGAAATTATGATTTAGGAGGGTTTGAATGTGGCATACCAATTTTCCTAGACTAAAAATCTCAAAAAAAATCCTAGACTAATATAAAATTCTCATCTAGACAGTTAGCTTGTAATGTGGTGGCAGGAATTCAGCTAGTGACCATATTGAGCAACCCTTATTTTTTTTCAAGTTGTTAAGGAAGCCTGGTTGAGGGTATGCTATACTGACCACATGTAGGCTTTCTAGCTCATAAATGTTTTAATTTTTGTCAACAAACTAACAATAATTTAGAAAGGGACACTAGAAACCTCTAAATTATACTAGAAAAACATAGAACTGATTTTTCTCCTCGGCCACCTGCCCACCTATCACTTCTGAACCATGCAAAATATTAAATGATGTTTACATAGAACAGCAAACGTTGTTTGTTTATAGAATTGTTTTCTGGGCCTGTGACATCGAAAATAACATTGCTTTCTATCTCATATAAGTAGTAGAACATCTTAACTTTGTCCGGATCATAGTTTTATTCATAAAGCATGGTGCCTCCGTTGAAGATACATATTAAGTAAATTTAGTGTCAGGAGAGAAATACAATATGTTTATGTGGGAATTCTATCCAATCTGAGAAAAAATGCTTGCTCTGGCTTATTTAGTGAAAACAATGTTTGAAATTTCTGAAAGGAAAAAAGACAATATGTAAAGGATTCTATATGTTCTACAAATATGTAAAATTTTAACTTTAAAAAAAAATTCATTTGGGAGATATTAAAAAAAATCTGCATAACTTTATAGAACGTAGAATTCTATATACCAGATATTTTTCATATTTTTTTAAAGGGATTCTATGCATAACTTTATTTTTCCTCTTACCGCCCAAATAATTATGAGCTTGAACGTCAAGTTTCACATATTTATAGAACGTCACCTTTATAATATACCAGATTTTTTTTTTTTTAATTGATCGAACAAGGTTTCCACAGAATTATTCATTGTAACTTGGTTTTGCACCGAAAATGCAAAAGTGAGTCTGGGCTACATGGAACCTGAGTTTTTGAAAAAATCGAAAACAGTATTTTGTAGTTTCAAAAAGTCTGAAAATAAACTAACATGTACATATGGATGTGATCATTCATATGTGATGTGCTGTAAACGATCATCAGGAATACAATTATCAAACTGCAAACTGTTAGGCATAAAACTAGATCGAAATATAATGATGGTGATTGTTCAGTTTATGCATACCCTTTCAGCATCGTGCAGTATTTTATTCTGATGATTTATTATTTGCACAAACATCTTGCAACAACAATATTCAAATATCTTCCGTTGCTACCAACTACCTGCATTAAAATTATTCAGTGAATGGATAACATTAAAAATAATAGTCTTGGAATTATTTCATATTGACACGTACTGATCATTCAAAGTTGGTGATCACATATTATTGCTGAACAGGTTCAGCGCCATACACCAAATGCACACCTCCATCCAGCACGACGGTCTGTGACCTCTCCAACTCTCGCTTCGACATATGTGAGCTGTGCGGCGATGCTCGCACCATTGGTCAGTCGTCCACTGTCATGTATGTCCCGCACACAGAAACATTCGGCGGTGAAGAGTGGAGTATCCGGGCCCAGTCCCGGAAGAACCTTCCCTGGGTCAAGAAGGTGACCGTCAAATCTCTGAATACCTCCCAACCAGCACCAAGGTGCACCTCCAAGCATGCCATGCCGGCCATTGTATTCGCCCTTGGTGGGCTGACAGCAAATGTGTGGCATGACTTCAGTGACGTGCTCGTTCCACTGTTCCTCACCGCCCGCGAGTTTGACGGGGATGTTCAGTTCCTCATCACCAACAACCAGCCCTGGTTCATCAAGAAGTACTCGACAATCCTGAGCAACCTCACGCGACACGACATCATCGACTTTGATTCAGACGGCCAGGTCAGGTGCTACCCGCATGTCATCGTCGGTCTGAGGAGCCACGGAGACCTCGGCATCTACCCAAACCTGTCACCTCAGAACTACACGATGATGGACTTCCGGCTGTTTGTCCGGCAAGCCTACGGTCTGCCCGCGGCCAAGGTGGGCATACCCTACAGGGCCGACAAAGACGACCCCGACAAGAAGCCCCGGGTGATGCTCATCGACCGGGGCAAGACCCGGAGGTTCGTGAACGCGCCGTACGTCGTCCAAGGGCTGGAGTGGTTCGGCTTCGAGGTTGTCAAGGTCGACCAGAAGAAGGCCGACTCCAGCAGCCTCGACGAGTTCGCCCGGCTGGTCGACTCTTGTGACGCGATCATGGGCGCGCACGGCGCGGGCCTGACGAACATGGTGTTTCTTCGGTCGGGAGCGGTGCTGGTGCACGTGGTGCCCTACGGGGTGGGTTCATGGCCGACGGGTTCTACGGCAAGCCGGCGCGGGACATGGGCCTGCGGCACGTCGGGTACGACATTAGCCCGGAGGAGAGCACGCTGCTGGAGAAGTACGGGTGGAACCACACGTGATCAGGGACCCCGAGGCGGTCAGGAGCGGCGGCGGGTTGGAGAAGGTCGGGGAGGTCTACATGTCGAGCAGGACATCGTGCTCAACGTGACCAGGTTCGGACCGAGCTTGCTGAAGACGATAGATTTCATCATGTAGGCGTATGATGGGGTTAGGTTATGATTTTTGGTTAGCTACAGTTTTTACTAGAAAGGAAGATTTACACTTGAATTGTTTTGTTTTGGGGAGATAGTGATCATTGTTGTTCTTATAGAGCTGCTGTATAGGATTGGATGTGTAAGACTTGAACCAGGATGTGGAGTGCTGAGTTCAGATCTATTCTACCAATCTTTGTCTTCAGTCATGTTCAACTGTAATCTGTAGAGTATTTACCAACCAAGAATGTGTGCACCAAGTTCATTTTGGATACAGTTCCAATGGTGTTTTGCTCCCTCGAGAATCGTTGTTTTCGTGTGAAACGTTGCGAACTGAAACTTACGTGGATGTTTCATGTGAAATGTTGATGTCTCCGCCTGTATGCTTGGCATCTTCTGTGATATGTCCGAAAATAGAATGTAGTGAAATGCTAGTTACTACTGAGAAACCCAAGTTCCTGAAGTTATACCCACTTCAAATTGTCCATTCAAACCAAATCGAAGTATTAACTGCCCAACTTGAATGAGGGACTGCATACGTGGTGTACTCCGTCGGTCCCTGCCACAGGGTTCCAAGGTCCAGGCTAGCGCATTAAACCCCACGGTGTCCACCACCCTCATAAAACCCTCCCGCAGCAGCCAGCAGCAGCTGCTGCAGCACAGCTCCAAATTAAGCTGCATCTAGTACTACATTTTTTTTCGATAAAAACTGCATCTACTACATACAGATCAACCACCAATCATCAGCACAACCTTGTGATCTGAATCAACCACTGGATGATACAGCATGAGTGATGCAGGGCAGCTAGTAGCTGCACCTTGGATCATGAGCCACTGAGCATTGCCACTGTACTGAAGGATTCAGGGCAGCTACCTACACCTTGGATCGTGAGCCACAAGGCAGTTACCATCTTCCGCTGAGTTGTGCCATGTGGTGGAGTGCCCTTCTCTCTGGAAGATGAATGAGGATTGAGGTGTACTGTGCTGCTGCTATTGATGTTATTTACCATCCATGGACCATGAACCTGTGGTGCCCACATTGACAATTTGATGCTAATCTACTCACCACATGCAGGCTGACTAGTGATCACCTCCTTAATTCCTCACACGGCCACACCTTAAACAACACTTAAGACTACCCAGGAACCTGGTTATCCATCCAGGACGAAACCCTTTTTCCTTGTTTGAAGTTTTGCAGTAAAAAGTTTGGGAGTTAGTTGTTTGTGTTGAGGTACAGAAATTACTGGTATTTAACCCACATTTCCATCCTCTTAGCTGAACACCCCACATGGCAGAAGCAGAGTGCAGGAGAAGACGCGATAGATGTAGAAATCCATCGTCCTGAGATCAGTGGATCATTTGGTCTTTCACTTCTTGAAGCTGAGAGCGTCTGCTTCTTCCTCAATCCTCATCCTGCTAATCATATCTGACGATGCTTAATGGAGTAGTGGCAGAATTGTAGCGTTTCTTCCGGAGATGGGCAGGGCGGGCAGGTGGCTCAGAAGCTTCCTGACCGGCAAGAAGGGCAGGGACAAGGGAGAGACGACGACGGAGGGTCCTTGCCGGCCGCCAAGGAGAAGAGGCGATGGAGCTTCCGGCGCCCGGCGTCGTCGGTGAGCGGCAAGGACACGGTCAGCACGGCGTCCGGCTACCAGGTGCAGGGCAAGCGCGCGTCCACGTCCTCGTCGTCGCGCTGCTTCTCGGCCGCCGAGGTGCACGTGGTGGCGGTGCAGGAGTACCAGCATGAGCATGTCGTCGTCGCTCTGCCGCCGCCGCCCGAGGCTGAGATCGCCACGGCTACGGCGCCGTCGGAGGAGGCCGCCGCCGTCAAGATCCAGTCAGCCTTCCGATCGTACCTGGTACGTGGCGCGTCGTACTCCTACGTTCCCCGATGAAATGAAAGCTACGTTTCTTGTGGTGTGCCGTGATTGATGATTGAGGTGGAATCCATGGCGATCGATGCGTGCGCTTGCAGGCGAGGAGGGCGCTGTGCGCGCTGCGAGGGATGGTGAAGCTGCAGGCGATGGTGAGGGGACAGCTGGTGCGGCGGCAGGCGGACGCCACGCTCCGCCGCATCCAGGCGCTCGTCGCCGCCCAGAGGCGCGCGCGCGCCGAGCGGCTGCGCCTACGGCTCCTCGAGTACGGCGGCGCGCCGCGGCCGCCCACGAGCCGCCGGTCGCCGCAACACCTCCACAGCTCCCCACGGAAGCCACCGTCCATGGCAACGCTGCAGGAGGAGGTGGACAGCGGCGGAGGCGTGCGGCGCAGCAGCTACTGCTCGACGCCCGGGAAGGGGGAGCTGTACAGCCACACGCAGAAGGCCTCGCCGTCCGGGCAGACGTCGGACAACGCGAGCGCGCGTACGTTCAGTGACCGGTTCGAGGAGGAGCATTACTCGGCGGCCTCCTTCTCGGCTGCGTGGTCCGAGGCGAGCGGGCGCCACCATCGCGGCGGCGGCGGCGGCAAGGCGTGCCACGCCGGCGCCGGCGCGAACTACATGGCCAACACGGAGTCGTCGCGCGCGAAGCAGGCGCGGTCGCAGAGCGCGCCGCGGCATCGCCCCGAGCCGGTCTCACCGTCGCCGAGCGGGCGGCGCAGGGCGTCCCTGGACCCGCGGGACCTCGCCGGCCAGGCACGCGCCCCCTCGCCCGGCAGGAGCTCCATCGACGCGGCGCGCGCGAGGCCGTCGGACAGGCCGAGCGGCAGCGAGTGCGGGTCCTCGTCGAGCACGGCGCTGCTAATGGCCTCGGCCGCCGCGGTGCGCATCGGAGGATGATGTGATCTCGCAGCGTAGAGTGGATTCTCTGAAGTTTAAGCGAGAGAGGACGGCTTCCGCGTCTGCCACGGATGGTTTTGGTGTTGAATTGGGTTACTCGAACTGCTTCATTTGAAATTCGTACAGAATTGATGTACAAATTTTCGCAAATCAAATTGGCTCCGGTCTATGAACTGGGCACTATCATGGACAATAAGAAGCATTTTCTGCAGTAAATTATCCTGCATTATTAATCAAGTAGGTCAATTTAGGGGCTTTTGGATTGTAGAATTTTAAACGATTTTTATACGGTAGGATTCTAATCCTTAGATTTTATTTCCTATGAATTGCCTTTGAATCAAAAGAATGGTGCTACCAATTTTTTTATGGCTTGGAATCATGTACCTCAGTCCATACAAATTTGAACATCCACTCCAACCTCCTTTTTTAGACTCAAATGTATAGTGTTTTTTCTGTGTTTTATCCAAACGAGTGTTCCTACTGTTTTTAGTGTTTTGCACATGCAAAATTGTGAGATTGATGTGTTTTTTCAACCCTGCGATCCAAAGAGGCCCTTATAAGAAACATAGGCCTGACCGTTATTAACGCACCATACATTAAATAATTAATTCTACGACTACACATAACACAGTTTGGCAGATATTTGAACCAAGTGATATTTGTACGATTGTCCCAGCTTTCCTCCATTAGCCGTATGGTAGACCACTAATGGTGTGTGGACCTCACAATCCAGCGGTGGCGTGGAAAAGGACGAACAAATTTAAGGTTGGGCGAGCTATAAACATAAAAACTTATATAAAAATTAAAATAGTCCAGACACATTAATACTAGTCCTATATATAATTACTTAATACAATAGGAAACTTATTTAAATAGATATAAACTGCAAATATATCTTAATGAATGTTTAATGTCGTCTAATGGTCAAGGCAATGGTAAAGCTCTGTCCTCTTTTAAAAATCTTACTTAATTCTACTAAGATTAAGACTTCTAAATATCCATCACTCGATGCACCACACCATCAAGTCATTAAGCCGCCATCGGACATTTTGTTGCACAAATCTGTCTTGATGATCTTCGTAACTGAGAAGCACCTTTAAATTGTTGGAATGGCTACTAGGAGATTTTGATTTGTTTGATTGAATTAGAAGAGAGTTGTGTGTGGATGCAAATTTTCCCATGAAATGTAGCGTGTATATGAAGAATTTCTATTGGGTTTAACCCTACAAATCGAACAACTAACATAGAAAAATCCCTATGGTTTCTAATCGTCTGAAATTTATACAAAATTCCTTGAATTGAAGGGGGCCCTCAAGGCAACAAAGGCGTATTTCGGTAAGTACACAAACCATTCAACAAGGCGCAATACAACACGAAAGTGTCAAATATGCAGAAGACTCGGCCGAGGCCACTCGACTGGCGCTCCGCGAAATCCTGGGAGAGGCCGGAAGGAGAGCGAGCGAGCCGCGGCGCTGGGCGGACGAACCGACCGACCGCGTTACCCACCGATCGCCTCCGTCCAACCCATCCCACGAACCCTGCCGGCGCGCGTCGGATCGACCTGAGATGGCGGCGGAGGAGGAAGCGGCGGCGGCGGTGCAGTTGATCGACGGCGAGGGCGGGTTCGCGGCCGACTCGGCGGAGCAGTTCATGGCGGCCGCGGGCGTCGCGGGGTGCGGCCTCTCCTACGCTGTCGTCTCCATCATGGGGCCCCAGAGCAGCGGTACGTGCGTGCGTTACGTACCTGCAGGCGCGGCGCGCACGCCCGATCGATGGGAATGGCGTGCGCGCTGGCATGCCACCTGTTTGATCAAATGCTTGGTATCCGCATGGCGGCCGATCTGTTGCGTGCTCTGTGTATGGGGCATTAGTCGATCGGTCCGGTTAACCGCTAGGCTGACGCGGTTGTTAGATACACCTCGGCTGGAGTTCGTGCGCGCTGCGGTTGGTCGTTTTCAGATGGATTTCTGACGCTCCGCCTGTAAACTAACGGGGTCAGTTGATTTTATCAGTAATATTAATAATAACATTGTGAACTCAAAATGACAGCATTAGGCTGATTGGGGGACGATCGATTGCTTCAGTAGTACATTGTGGTAATCCGCATTGCTATCGTAGTTATGGTGGCATTTGTAGTATTTGTAAGCCACCATGGTATTCCCTTTGGTACTGAGCCCTGGCCAATATGCAGCATTAGTTTGATAATTCAGGTACCTTGCAGTCTCAACTGTGTGAGTGTGTGACACACTGACATGAGTGTTTCATCATTTCCTTTTTCGGAAGCCCTCAACTTGTTGACACCACTGATAGATATCAAGTAAATGTAGATCACGCGTGTTCATATAGCAGCTGTATTCAAACTCAACAGATTAACTTCGTGAGCAATGAATAATGATATGCACATTTTATGTCCTTTTCATTGGAGGTTATCTGTTTGTCTTCTCTGATATTGAACCGTAAAAAATGTTATCCTCATCATTTGGCTGACTGCCTAACTCTGATCTTAAACGCGTAGGCTGGTATATATGGATTTTCTGCCCTTTTCCACAAATTGGCAGTACATATGTTAGAATTTACTTGGGATTTGTTTCCATCATACTTTTTTATTTTGAGCAGGAAAGAGTACGTTGTTGAACCAACTCTTCAGAACTAATTTTATGGAGATGGATGCATTCAGGGGAAGGTATAAATATTTTTGTTTACCAGACATGATAACTTTTTTTCGCCTTATATTGTTTATTTTTATTTAATCAATAAATGAGCAAATAGTTCTCTTTCTTACATTGCCCCTTATCTTATCATGAAACTGCAGTTTTCAAATGTAGTACACACTCTTAGATTTTGATTTCTTTTTTGGGTAAAAATGTTGATAGCATATTTCTGTCGTTAGGAGCCAAACTACCAAAGGTATCTGGATAGCACACTGTGTTGGTATCGAGCCTTGTACTGTTGTGTTGGATTTGGAAGGTACTGATGGAAGAGAAAGAGGAGAGGTATGCTTACTTACCCAATGAGAGTACCCTGTTTATTTTCTTTAGCAAAAATCTTTTTTTCAAAAACACATCTAAATGCGTGTCATATTGTATTATAAGGGCAGCAACAGTGTGCCAAATGCCAAATACTCCACGTAGTTCTGTTTGGCATGCGTGCCAAATTTGCTATTGTAGCTCCAATGTGCCAAATGCCAAATCCCCTCATAGTTGATAGTGCATACGTCTCATAGTTTTGGAAAAATGTTTCTAGTAGCAAAGTGCAACATTTGAGAGCTGCTGGGATATGTAACAACAATTATTTTATGATAGGGTTTCACATAACAATCACCAAAACACTGTCAGTTAGACCTTAAGAAAAGAAATAAATGACACTATAAAATTACCTCTTCGTTCTGTGGATGTTTAGTGTCCTGGACAAAAACACGGAAGCTGGAATGGCAGGACATGTTTAAGAAATGACACCAATGTTAAGAGAAGACTGCTTCCTTTCGTATTTTGTGACATGTTACCTAAATTACATACAGTCAGGGCATCAGGCTCAGTTATGTGCATGGAAAAAGTTTCGCAGTTAATTTAGTTTTCCTCCTGTTATATGGGAATTTTCTGAACAAATTGCATAATTTAGTTTACAACAGCTCTTTGCATTGTCAACTCATTCACTTTCCTGTCTTCCAAACAACAAATGTAAAACGTGGATGATTTTCCAATGAATAAAGATCAACGTAAGTTGCTTGATTAGTACTTTACATGGGTTGAAGCAAGTTGATCATGTCGTACGGATGAGCCTTATTAGCATATTGCTGCAAGGTTAGCGGGCAACTTTCTTTTCTGACGATCTGTGTGTTCTGCCTCATTTTAGGATGATACTGCATTTGAGAAGCAAAGTGCGTTATTTGCTCTTGCAATTTCGGATATAGTTCTGATTAACATGTGAGTCATTCTCTCTGATCCAACTGTATGGTACTGGGCAAATCTCTTGATATTATTATATCTAGGGCTTATAGCTTGATGTTTTAGTATTGCACACTAAGTAATGTCTTTGTATTATAGGTGGTGCCATGATATCGGTCGGGAACAAGCTGCTAATAAGCCGCTTCTAAAGACAGTATTTCAGGTACCACAGTGTATCCTCTCTGTTCTATCATCCCTACCCTTACTTTCAAATGCATATATAGTCCTGATGTACTTAATAACATTTGGACAACTCGGCACGTAGGTCATGATGCGTTTGTTCAGTCCCCGGAAGACGACACTATTATTTGTTATACGTGATAAAACCAGGGTTTGCTCTCCTTTGGTTTCTTCATCCTGCAAATATATTTACTACAATGTTTTATTTGTTTTATTATCTTTGGTCCATTTATTTTGGCGAATCTCAGACACAGCATTGTTTTCATGTAGACTCCACTTGAACATCTAGAACCAGTTCTAAGGGAGGATATTCAAAAGGTGCTTGTATCCTATTCTGTTTCAACCTTTTTAGCTTTCTTTTTTTCTCGAACATGCAGTTTTCAACCCTTTCATCTTTGCTTACTAGTTTGTTGTCTTTCTAGTTCTAATTTATCTCAGATTTTATCAGATATGGAACTCGGTTCCTAAGCCAGAGGCACACAAGGATACCCCTCTCAGTGAATTTTTTAATGTGAGCCTTTTAATTTCGTTATGCAATTTTGATTTATTTAAATATTTTAATGCTTATAACATTGTTTGTAATACAAAGGTGGAAGTCACTGCATTGCCCAGTTTTGAAGAAAAAGAAGAGCAATTCAGAGAACAGGTACTTCGAAAACCACTTGAAACTTGTCCTGCAAATATTTTCTTACATAAAAGTTCAACATATTTTTCCAAATAAAAAAAGGAATCTTGAGGCATTGCTAAGCACCTTACTTTTAACTCGAACAGGTTCAACAACTTAGGCAAAGATTTGCAAATTCAATTGCACCAGGAGGTCTTGCAGGTGATAGGAGAGGAGTAGTTCCTGCTTCAGGTTTTTTGTTTAGTTCACAACAGATTTGGAAAATTATTCGAGAGAACAAAGATCTCGATCTTCCTGCTCACAAGGTACACTTCTTTTTCTCCTATGCACTAAGAAAGTTGATGTACACTGGATCGGTATTACATGAATCATAAAGGATTTAAGGTTCATAAAGTTGTTGTGTGCATTGAAGTCCAAGTAAAATGCTGCATATCATATAAAAAGTACCTTATGCATGGAAATATTAATGCCACACCAATCCTCTAAACCAGTTTTTTTCATATATGCAAAAAAACTCATTCTCTGGTAAATTTTGTGGAAAATAGATGATATCAAAGTTGCCTTGTCCTCTCAATATTAATCCTGTGGGTACAATGTTTTTAAATTTTCTTGATATTCCTTAAAAGAATACTTATCTTGCTGCATATCTTAAATCCAACAAAAAATAAAAATTGAGAGTTTTAGACGAAACATGTCAAACATGATTAGTAGAAATAGTTTGCTGCGTGTATTCATCTAGATATGTTCTAAGGTGAAATAGTCTCTAGTACTTTAGTTGAAGAAAGCATAGACATGTTTTTTGTTAGTTTATTTTCGTTGACTTCATCATGCAAGGTAATGGTTGCTACAGTTCGGTGTGATGAGATCGCAAACGAGAAGTTTGGCTGCCTAACCTCGGATGCAGTAAGAACTTGTCACTTGAAGTTAATTTAATATTCATAGATGTTTCTGGTTCATTAATATGTTTGTGATTTTTTAGGAATGGTTGGATTTGGAGAATGCTGTTCAGTCAGGTTCAGTACAAGGTTTTGGGAAAAAACTTGGTTACATTGTGGACGTTCACATGCAAGAGTAAGCCCCTGTGTGATTGAAGTGGTTCATTCTGGTGGTTTGTTCAACATGATTCCTATTTCTTGAAACCGCACAAGAAGTTAGTACACTAATATAAATTTTGTCACATATATGCCTACTATGTTCTGTACATCTACTAATTGATTGATAGATATGTACTCCAGAGAGACATGTACCAAATAATTAACATTAGTTTACTTTTTATACAACTTGCATATACAAATCTTGGTATCTTTATTTCCTCTGTGATACAACCACCAAAGTACTGACATTGAAGCTAGAATTTTTGTTGTACAAAAAAAAGCCAGAATTTACTACTTTGCTGGTTGTCTTAGTTAATCCCATATTACTTAGTGATGTCACAGAATTTCTGCTCATGAGTAAAACTGATATGCAAATCATTATATTTTAGGTATGACAAAGAAGCTGTCTATTTTGATGAAGCTGTCAGGAAAGCCAAACGGCAACTGCTGGAATCTAGAATACTGAATGTAAGGTGCCCTTGTACATCACCAGCACAAAATAATAGTATAGATCTGTTTTCTTTGTGCAACTCTTGAAAATTCACCTTTCATGAAAACGCATACGATCTCAAGATTCTTTTCTATGCGCAATACTAGCAGTCTTATTGGGCATGCGTCCTTTCATGCTACGCCTTGCCCCATCATGTCGCTAAGTTTGTCCCACATTCTTGCAGCTTGTCCAACCTGCATTCCAGAAAGTGTTGAGCTATCTACGTACTAAAGCTCTTGAAAATTTTAAAACCGATCTTAATCTATCTCTGGAGAGTGGAAAAGGTTTTGCAGCATCAGTTCGAGAATCTACTGAATCCTCTCTTAACGAATTTGATCAAGGGTGTGCAGGTAAAATTATGCTATTTCCCAATGATGGTATAATCAATTTCTATGACATGGAAAATGTAATAGACATCAAAGACTTTTATTGAAGTGGTATGATGTCCTGCAAAGTACAAGTTGAATATACTATGTCGGAAGTCTAAGTACATTTAATTCATCTAGTGCCGGTGTACCTTTATGGCTGATGTTGCATTAATTATATCCCTATATCTACTTAAGTGTGCCTGTAACACCTGCAATTTATGAGTCATTCTTTGACTGTTTCTTTGGTGTACCAACCCGTTAAAGTGAAACTGCCATCTGACAAGTCTTTTGATTAGATGCTGTAATCAAGCAGGCGGATTGGGACTACTCTAGAATGCTAGAGAAAGTTCGGCGTGATATTGAAGAGCATGCATTTTCAATTCGTGAACGCAAGCTATCAGAACTAACAAGCCATGCTAAGGTTAAGTACAGCAACCTAGAAGGAAGACTTTTTTTGTAACATTTTGAATACATTACTTTGCATCTGAATGTTTTTGCACGTTTTATTCAGCATTTGATTACCGTGCAGTAACAATTTAAGTTCCATGTATTTGCAGGAGAAACTAAGAAAAGCACTTGTTGAACCTGTGGAGTCTCTTTTTGATGCCGCCAGCCAAACAACTTGGGCATCAATAAGAAATCTTTATAAACGCGAGACAGAGGCCATCCTGCCTGAGTTTCTAAATACCCTTTATGGGTTTGAAATGGAAGTCGAAGTGTCAGAAGGAATGGTGTCAAAATTAAGGGATTATGCCCGAAGTATCGTGGAAAATAAAGCTAAAGAAGAAGCTAGCAAAGTTTTGATGCATATGAAGGAGAGGTTAACAAAATTACTCATTTCTTGCTCCTTGTACCAATCAATTTTACAATCTTATGATAAATTTTCCTGTTATTGCCAGGTTCACTACAGTGTTTAGTCATGACAAGGATTCAATGCCAAGGGTCTGGACAGGAAAGGAAGATGTCCGTGGAATAGCGAAGGATGCTCGATCTGCTGTATAGAACTCGCGCCCTTCTAATTTGACAAACTATACTGTACCCCACTTTGTTTCGTTGTTATGTTCTCTTACACTCACGTTGCAGGCTCTCAAACTTCTGTCTGTACTAGCTGTCATTCGCTGGGATGAAAAATCAGATAGGATTGAAAACATTCTCACCTCAGTACTTCTGGATAGTCCTGTTGAATCAAAGAGTTCAAGTGCTTCTTCTGGTGACCCACTTGCTTCAACTACTTGGGAAGAGGTAGCTTTGTTTTTATTTGTTCTCCATGCAGCAAGGAATGAGAATGCGTATATCACTCTGTGGAACAATTGAAACAGGTTCATCCCAAGCATACACTTATTACTCCAGCTCAGTGCAAGTCACTGTGGAAGCAATTCAAATCAGAAACCGAGTTCACCATTACACAAGCAGTATCGTCACAGGTGTGCATTTAATGCATCTCCTTTGATAGTGTATCTGTGTATGTACTACTATTCAGAGGTTTTGTGCTAGCACGATGTTTATATCTTTCGAACGCCTCTTCTGAGGAACCATGGAAGGTGTGATGCCTTTGCATTAACAAGTGAAGAGCTTTAGCATGCCTCTAGAGTTGCATTCAGACAAGCCTGCAGTTCGAAAAATTTAGCGCCCTCTCCCTAAAAAATGGATCACTTGTGACTCTGTGCCCTTTTTCTAGTGGGTGAATTCGATTTCTATTTTCTGATGGCGCATTCTTTTCTCTAGTGGTTGAAATGGATTCCTGCTCTATTATCTTTGACTTGGACTATTTTTATATCACTCCAGCAAGCTCACAGGCGCGCTAATGGTGGAATGCCTCCTCCTTGGGCGATGGTTGCTATCGCTATTCTTGGTTTTAATGAGATCATGGCGCTACTGAGGTACCGCCATTCTTTTTCTGCAGTGTGTGCAGTGGTTTCTTACACAAACTGAAAAATAACAAGTATTAACTTGGTGCCGCCATTCTTTTTTTGCTATGCAGGAACCCCATATACCTGTTCTTGCTATTTGTGGGTTACTTAGTTGCCAAAGCTTTAGCAGCGCAGCTAGATATCGGCAGAGAATTCCAAAATGGCATGGTAAGGTTTGAATAGATGTTATTAAGAAAATTATACTATTTTTTCTTGGCACAAAAGTTATTGCAAAAATAATCTTACGAACGCGCGTTAAAAAATGTACAAAATGTCACTAATTGCATACTTACGGTACTTCCTCCGATTCAAAATAAGTCTCGCACTTTTGAACTGGGCTTAGTTAAAGACTGTGACACTTATTATGGATTGGAGGTAGTACATCCCTTGATAATTACTTACGTTACATCAGAAAGCAACAATTGCGGTGCAAGCGCTAGTTCAGACACCAGATAACTGCATTGTCTATTATTGAGTTACTTTACAAAATAAATAAATGCTGTAATTGTTTCCTCTTATCCTTTTAGGAGTCCAACCTTGGTTGTCTCCATGTAAATATGGTATGCTGGGTTTAATAAAATACTATAGGGGTTTTGCCCTACAGTCTTAAGGTTAAAAAAAAGATTTAGGACAGTGGGGGATTAGGAGGCATGCCTTTCTATGTTTGTAAAATCAGTTCCCAACATTGAACAACATCTTTAGGGTTACAGAGGAAACCTATTCATTGGCTTTAACTCTGTCCATTCTGAGATAAGCTAGTGACAAATTAAACTGAACCCCATTTATGTTACTCTGCAGGTTCCTGGGATTATTTCTGTTTCTGCGAAGCTACTACCTAGCATGCAGAACCTTTTAAGGAAAGTCGCAACTGACCAGCAGCCGCAACAAGGGCAGCAGCAGCAGCACCGCCCTCAGGCAGCAGAAACTCCGGAGCCACAGCCACCGCTACTGCTGAGCCCCAATAGCTCAATGAGAGAACTTCGGAGGCTACACATGCCACTGAGCCCGGCGCGAAGATCTTTATCATCTCCGTCACACTCCTCGTCATCGTCACCCTTGCATCGCCCCGGAAAGTCGCAGAGGAGCAGAAACTAAAACGAGCAGTAGAGCCGAGAACGAGTCAAGCAGTGCTTATTCCATAGTGTGACCCTAGGAGCGGGTGTTAGTGTGCACTGATCACAACAGTTCTTCGTAAATAGATACTCCGAGCGAATAATGTAGTACCCTTCTCTCTTGAAAATTTTGTAGAATGGACAAACCAATGTCAGCATATTGCTATTCCATCAGCATGTATAGAGCTACAGCCTACAGAATCATAGTTTCATAGATGAGGCTACTTCTGTTAAACCTATGGCAAAAACTGGAAGTATGCATCCTTGATGCAGAGGCTGAAAGATCGCACTTAAAAAAAGGTACGCACGGTTCATGCCACTGACAACGCAAGTACTATCTCTACTACTCCCTCCATCACACTATAAAGGGCAGGCTCGCAGTTTAAAAACAAGTTTAACCATTAAATTTGGTCAATAAAATATGAATTATATGTCACAAAAATTATATCATTAGATTTATATTGAGAAGAAGTTATTAATGATATAACATTTCTGATACAAAATTTGAACAAGAGCCAACACGATTAAAATCGATTAAAACTGAAGCCACAATTTCACTTATTTTTTTTGATACACACTAAGATGAGCCATGAGCCAATCTCATGGCTGAGAATAAGGGCATCTCCAGTCGTAGTGCCCCATCAGGCCGAATTCCGACGCTATATTGGGCCTCTTGCGGGGCATCGGCGCTATTCTATGCCATGGGGGCGCCGATTCCCAGCCCCCCCCCTCCCAGCCGGCGAATTTCGTCCCAAATTCACACACAAATCACACAAACATGATTTTCTACACGTAGTTCAACATACAAATCCACACATAGTTCAATATACAAATTCACACACAAATAGTTCAACATACAAATCCATACAAATAGTTCAACAATGCAAGCAAATAGAACACATCAAACTAGCCGTTTCCGTTTCCTTTGCGCCCCCACAAGTGATGCACCAGATCATTTTGGAGCTGTGTATGAGTTAATGGGTCTCGAATCTCCTGGCACATAGTGAGGAAGGATGCCCATGTTGTCGGCACCTGGTGATCTACATTTGTAAGAGGACCCTGTCTAGGGACGGAGCCAGGATTTAAGCATGAGGGGGGCGAAAGGAAAAAAGGTTCTATGTGGGGACATTTTCCTAAACCCAGAGCTAATTGTATTTTCTGTTTTAGAAGAAGAATTATGGAGATAAAACATCACAATACACAAAGTCTCCCTGGCAAAAAAATTGGAGATTTTCCTAAACCCAGAGCTAAATGAACGAAAGACACATCAAAATTAATAAATTAATCACTTGTGATATAAGCAAATTGAAGATTTCCTAATTAACTTATAAATTGATCCGACTCTTTTCGCCTTCATGTCTACAGAAGCAAAAGTACACAATAAATTTTTTCGTAACTAATATTGTAGGCACAAATTAATCCGATGTCAAGAGATGATCAAATGACCAAATAAGACACAATCCAATTAGAGAGATGAGTAAACTACTTTTCTTCCTCACCTCTCGTCGCTCATGCTCAACCGCGGCTGGCCTCCCATGCAGTCAAGCCAGGTCCCTGAGTCAAGCTATGAATTGCCGCCCTCGATTTATCGATCTTGACTCAATAGATTTCGATTGGAGCCCTCGCCGGCGGCAATCAGGTAGGCGCCCAACTCAGTAGAAACGAGATGTGGAAAAGCAACGATTTGATCTGTCTTTGTGTGCTGATGCTTCTAGATGGACTTTTAGATGCTACGTTTGGGCTTGCTACTGCCATTATGCTCATGCTAACCTGTTGTCTGGGCCCGTGCCTGCTCTACATGGGCTATTACTCGTAGCAGATGGGTTTGAGGGCTGACTTCATGTGCGTTACACGCGGAACGGGGGGGGGGGGGGGGGGGGGGGCATCCTCCGTCCCTGACCCTGTCGGTAATATGACTCAATGTTAGCCACCGGATCATCCTGCTCGCTATCAATAATCATGTTATGAAAGATCACACAACAGTTGATCACCTCCCCATATTAGCTTTCGACCAAGTCAGAGCGGGGTACCAGACAACAGCAAAATTGAGACTGCAGCGAACAAAATGCCCGCTCGACATCCTTCCTGCAAGCCTCCTGGCACTGAGAAAATCAAGTTTTCGTGCTTCCTGGCACAGGGTTGGAGATGGTCTTCACAAATGTTGACCATTTTGGATAGATGCCATCTGCAAGGTAGTAGCCCTTTGTGTATAATGGTGCCTATTGATCTCGTAGTTCACCGGGGGAGCATGAACTTCAACAAGCTTGCCAAAGACATTCGAGCACTGCAGAACATTGATGTCATTGTGAGATCCTGGCATGCCAAAGAACGCATGCCAAATCCAGAGATCCTGTGTAGCCACTGTCTCAAGTACCACACTGCAAGATCCTTTGTGGCCTTTGTACATCCCCTACCAAGAAAATGGTCAGTTCTTTCATGACCAATGCATGCAGTCGATGCTTTCAAGCATCCCAGGGAAGCCTCTTGCTTCATTCGTGGCTACGATCCGAGCAGTGTCTTCCACATTGGGTGATCGCAAGTAGGTTGGTCCAAACACTGCAACCACTGCCCGACAGAACTTGTTCAAGCAATCAATGACAGTGGACTCGGACATGCGCAGATAATCATCCTGCAAATCAGCGGGAGCACCGTATGCAAGCAATCTCATCGCCACCGTGCACTTCTGAAGTGAGGTAAAGCCCACCGTGCCGACGCAATCCTTCTTGCATTTGAAGTAGGAGTCGAACTCCCGGATGGCATGCATAATGTCTATGAAGAGCTTCCGTTTCATCATGAAACGGCGCCGAAACACCGTCTCGTCATGCACGGGATCATCGGCGAAGTAGTCAGAGTAGAGGATGCAGTAGCCTTCCATCCGCTTCCTCGGCTTGCTCTTTGCGGCGACCGGGTGCCGAGCAACCACGCCGCGGCGTCGCCTCGTTTGCGAGTAGGCTGGCAAGACAACGGAGGATCAGCATGTGCTCTTCATCATCGACGGTGGCAAGACAACGGAGAGGTGGTGCCGGCGGCGACAAGGGCGGCGAGGGGAATGGATAGAGGAGGGCGAGTCTGGGTGGGGAAAATGCGCTGTCTCACCGACAGCGCTGACCCACACGCGCTATTCCTTCTGCCGCCCCCCCGGGCGGAACCCAATGGGCTGAGTTTGGCCTGGGTGCGCCGGCGCAAACTTCGCTGAAAACGGCGCTATTTGGGCTCCTAGGGGGGCGAATGGGAGAATTTCGGCGCTATTTAGACCATCGGTGCTAAAAAAAGGCCTCCTGGGGGGGGGGGCTGTGGGGGGGGGGGGGGGGGGACGGCTGGAGATGCCCTAATGGGTATCTCCAAGATCCTAACCCGACAACCTCTACATTCACGATTACACAACCTTTTAAACCGTGACTCTCTATCCACTACGCCGACAACCTGACACAGACTTCGTGTCCCAAGAAGGCGACGTTATCATCAAATCACAAGAAGACCTTCCACCCAACTCTCTGAGTAACTCGAAAGATTGGGAACTACCGTTATGGATATGGGATACTGGTACCCTCACATAGGATAACGTGCCCATCATGGGGGTGGACCACTAGGCAGATCATCAGTGTGAGTAGGACTAGGACACCTTGTCTAGTTGAAGTACAAGACAAAGACTATTATGTACCAACTAGGACAAATGTTAACTTTAACCTGGCTGCATATAAAGCTGGGCAGGGACGCCCCCGCCCCTAGAGGGCACGGCTTAGCGAATAAGAGAAACCATACGAGTCACACCTTCTATCTTACTCATACGTTGACTTCAACATACGCACACCCGGATGATGTTTTCCAAGGACCGGAGTTTTGTAAATCGTCTCTCTCATGTGCTAACCAACCTCGTGATTCTACTGCTAGAATATCCTGTATTGTTTTATTCGGTTGATTCCCCATGGCACACAACCCCGACACCCGCTTGCCTCATCGCAACGAGGCTTGTACTGGGATTCGTAGCATAGAAAACAAAAAATTCCTACGAGATTCAAATGAAAAGCCAAGATCTAATCTAGGAGAATACTTGTAACGAGAGAGATTAGATCTTCATACCTTGAAGAACACGAGGGGAAACATTTTACAACGTGATCGACGTAGTCAAACTATATTCACGATCCAATCCGATCCAGCACCGCAACAAACGGCACCTTCGAGATATGCACACATACGCCTCAATGACGTCTCGTCCTTATTGATCCAGCAAGCGAGAGGGATATGTAGATGGGATCTACGCCAGCAACAGTGGAGGTTATAGTGGAGGTTTCACGTGGGCAAGGCTTCGCCAAGACAACACGCGGGAGGTGGGAGGATTAGCTGGAGCGCGATGCAGCTAGGGTTTGGGGTCACCTCCAAGTGCACCTCCCCCTACTTATATAGGCGTGGAGGGGCTGGGGTGCGCCCCACCCTCCCTAGGGCCGATGGCCAAGGGCGGAACTTGCCCCACAAGACTCCCCTAGCTAGGGTTAGTGTTGCCCCCCTTTTCCCTTAGCCGCATGGGCCTTGGGACAGGGTGCGGCTGACCCATTAGGGTTGTTGCACCACCCCTTGGTCCATGTGGACCCTTTGAGGCAGGTGGGCCCCATCAGAACCTTCTAGAACTTTATGATAGTTTATCGGAAAATCACGAACGTTTCCGAAACCCTGAAACCCACTTTCCTTATATGAAAATTTATCTCCAGACTCTTCCAGAGCTCCACGTGATGTCCAGAATCATATACGAGACTCTGAACAATATTCGGTCTCACCATTATAAATATCCCAGAGCTACTCTAGCGTTACCGAAGGTTAATTAAGTGTGCGACCCTACGGGTTCGAGAACGTGTGGACATGATCGAGACTCCTCTCTGATCAATAACCATCAGCGGGACCTGGATGCCCATGATGACTCCCACACATTCCACGAAGATCTTTGTCGGTTTGAACCACTATGTCAAAGATTGAAACAATCTGTATTCTATTTCCGTTGTCTCGTGATATTTTACTTACCCGAGATTTGATCCTCAGTATCAGCATACCTAGTTTATTCTCGTTACTGGTAAGTACACTTTACTCATTACGTAATATAACATTCTCTTTGACTAACTCATTAGCCACATGCTTGCAGGCGTTACCGAATGTGCGTTACCGAGTGAGCCTAGAGTATATATCTCTCCATCACATGAATGGATAAGTCCTACTCTTAATACATGCAATGCAATTCAACAAGTACTTTCCAAGATACGGCTAAGACATCTTTATGACCACCCAGTTACGAAGTGACGGTTGATGCCCCAAAATATTCTTCCGGTACCAGGGAATAACATAATCTCATGGTGGTCTAATAAACATGACACTTGACAATAAAAGGCACGGCAATTTAAACTCAGTGACACGATAAAAAACTATGCTTAGTTGGGAATGTCCATCACGTTATTCTCCCAATGATATGAGCCCGTTATTAATTTGACAACTAATGTCGATGGTTAGGAAACGGTAACCATCAATTAATCAACAGCTAGTCTAGGAGACTTACTAGGTACATGGTGTTGTTTATGAAACCACACATGTATTATGTTTTCGGTTAATTCAATTCTATCATTGAGTATAAAAATTTATAATAATTATTTAAATATGATAATAATAATAATTATAATTGGTTCCAGGGCATATTTCCAATAGCTTGGCTAGGCGGCGCTTGCCATATCCAATCAGAGTTCAAACTTCAGATTTGACACATGAATGTCTTATAAAAGCAGAATATTTTTTTCAATAGGAGGCAGTGCTCCTGTCGAGAGCGAGTCGCATGTGATCATTTTGTCAATCTCAACACCCGACCCGATCCGATGGTTAATGTTCTTCGAGATGCTCATAGGGTAAGATGTGTGTTTATAGGGTGAGTGTATTCACATGTATGTATATAAGCGTTTATACTGTGTTTCTAAAAAAATCCTTAAATTAAATTAGGTACATATACACTCTTAATTTATATGCATCGATGGATATATGGAAAGCGATACGACGACAATCTAGTTCTTTGCGTGCATATACATACTAATTTATATGCATCGATGGATATGGAAAGCCAGATACGACGACGATCTAGTTCTTTCCTTGTGATTTTAACAAGGAACGACATAGGATAGAACTAGGCGTCCCCGGGGGATCTTTCTGTCCGATCCCCCGGGTGGAGAGGCTGACACCGTGTACTGGTTAACGAGAAGAAAATAAGTCACGACTTCGTGTGAACCACTCGTTCACTTACGAAAAAACACCCAAAAAAATCCCTGCGCTCGCAGAACCTTTCCCCGTCTCTGCCGCTCCGCCCGCCGTTGCTGGAGCCAGAGAAGACGCCATCGCCGGAGCCGAAGAAGACGCCGTCGCCGGAGCCGGAGAAGACGTCGCTGGAGACGTCGTCGCAGCCTGGCTCTTGCACACCATCACCGCGGGATTTTAGTAGCACCGGCGCCGTCCGCTCGTAGCATCACCGCAGGGCTTTGGTTGCTACGGCTCGCAGCAGCACTGCCGGACTGCCGGCCGCTGGTAACACCGCCTCCAACCAGATGGTAGCAAGGCCGACCACCAATGGCAGCAACATCGGCCTGCTTTGGTAGCAAATCGGCAAATCAATTTGTAGCAAAAAGTTCATCCTATGATGCAAAAATCCATAGAACTCATGTGGTGCAAAATCGCAGAACGGTTGTAGCAAAAATCTGAGGATTTGCATCGGAAGGAGAAGAAATTTGCTACAAAATTTGAGGATCCACCGCCCCCCCCCCCATGGAAGCGCCGCCCTTGAGTGCAGCAGCACCGCTACACGCAGTGGAAGCACCGCCGCGCGCCGCCGGTAGGCATCGGACGTCGTGCTGCCCACCGCCTTAGTGTCCCCTCGACTCCATCCTTCAGGGAAGCTCGACATCCTCGATCTCGGTGGGCAACGGAGAGCGTCGTGGCCGGGTCGCGGCGCGCGACGGCGGTGAGCTTTCTGTCTCCATGACCTTGGCTGTGGATGGGCAAAACGCAGAGGAGGAGAGAGGAGGGGGTATGCGGTGCGTGGTTGCATGGTTGGGAAGGGATAAGAATAAGATGCAGTTGGTGTGGGCCCAAGGGACACGTGCCGTAAGCAGGAGGCGGAGGACGCGTACAAGAGATCCCCGGGTGATTACCAGGTTTTTCCAACGACATACGCGCGCTATGGAAAGTTTTCCAAGGAAGGACATAGGAACCCATCATCCGGGGGATCAACGCGCTGCGATCCTCCGCCTCGTCCGCGCGACGCGTGTCAGCGACAGGTGTGGGGTCCACTACAACCTTATCCCCATCCCGATTCTCCTCCTCCATCTGTTCCTTCCTCTCGAGCCCATCTCCAACCACGCCGACGTGAGCAGCCCAGCTCTTGCCCCTGCTTCTCCTACCGGGACTCCGGGAGTGCCGCCCGTCTCCTCCCCGGCGAGGTTGCCGCCCCCGCACACCTCGACGGCAAGGTCGTCGCCCCGCGCGCCTCCACGACGAGGTCGCCGTTCTCGGGCGCCTCCACGGCCTGGCTGCCGCCGCGCGCCTCCCCGGCGAGTTTGCCGCCCTCGCGTGCCTCCGTGTTGAATTCGCCGCCCCCGTGCGCCTTCTGCTCCTCTCTGGTCGACGCGCCGCCCAGGCTTCGTAGCTTGTGTGCGTCCATGGCGCGTGGCCGTGCAGCGGCCGTTGAAGTAGAAGACGATGCCTAGGCGTGGAGGCCAGAGCGCGACGGCGGGCGCTGGTGCATGGCCGAGGCCAAAACGCGGAGGACTCACAGGAGGCGCTGGCTACACCTCGAGGAGCAGCTCCTCCCCACTGCTAGCTGAATGCACATCTACCGAATCCTTGATGCTAGCTACTCCTAGCTGATTATGTGCTGAATTTGCGCGCACAACTGTTTGTGTGTTGCTACTTGTATTTTTGCTATAAAAGATATATTATTTTGCTACAATAGTATAAAAATCAAAACTTGTATCTTATCCCATGGTGAAGATATTTGGCTCGTCAAGACAAGCATGAGGTTAAGGATATTCACCAATATGAGTGCACCAAGATGTGATAAAATAGGATAGGCACTCATAAGCCAAATTCATTCCGGGGTCACCAAAGAATAAAGAAGAATAAATAGGTGACACCGAAGATTAAGACATCAAGTAAAGATGCAACTTTTCTCGTGTATATAAGTTTCTAAGTAGACAACAATTATGATGATATACATCCACAAAGAAATATGTATACACAAAATTAGTTAAGAAAGAAAAGACACAAGATATCCAAAAGAGAACTCATATAATATACACATATGATGTTTGTTTAGGATCATAGCTCATAGCTCAATATTCTCATATTGTATAATAATGAACTTCAAATTCAACCTCAACACAAGCATCACAAATATCACTAAGGGAAAAGGAGATAGTTGGAATGCATTGAGGAAAGCAACAAGTATCATAAGAGCCGAATAGAATTTGCAATAGCTACAACAAAGGCAAATAAATACTTTTAATGCCATGATGAAACCTTCACAAGGTTGAATGCTACAAAAGTATGCATGAGGGTGGATACTTGTTACCGAGATGGCATGGGGTTGATGTAGTAGACAAGAGTTTATTAACCATCCTAGCTTGGCTCCAATAAGCATGTGGTGAAGACACTTTCATTGTAAATGAGACAAGCATCCAATGCATCTCCATGTACCTAAAACACATTCAAGTAAAATTGTTCCCAAACTAATTGGGTCCAAAGTAGTTAGTCAAACTACAATACATAGAAGGAACTCCACATAAATATGTGCATAGAGATATGAAATTGAATTTCATGCACATCTTAGCCGATTTAGGATTCCATGGAGTTTCACCTATATATTGGCACAAAGAAGGAAAGCATGCCATAAAATAAACATGTAGTAGATATGCATGCCTATTAACTTTAATAACCAAATTGAGATACAAGTTGGACAAAACACAAAGAAATCAAGAAAGGTCCAAATTATATCAAAGATCCAAATCAACATATGATTTAGAGATGCCAATTGAAACTAAATCAAAACAACACATGATTGAAAAGATACCAATTAGACAAGATACCAAAATTTTAAAGATATACCAAACAAAGGATATATCAACGAATGATATAACCAACTACCAAAGAGAGTGATCAATTTAGAATAATTCTCAAAAAGGGCAAGGTTCCAACAACTAAACCAAACCCTCTACACTTTTCATGACGGCACAAAGTACCAAGGCGAAAAGGTTTGTCTTCCATAGAGACATGTCATCGGGATCAAATTCGAAAAGAAAGGATCAAATACCAATAGAAGATAAATAGTGTACCAAAGGATAAAGAAAAGCCCCCAAGAATAGTGCATTATCTAGAAGTAGCCGTAGAAGGCAATGTGCACAAGAATGGGATCAATGCCTCTACTATACCAGTTAAATTACTAAGAAGGTTTGAGTAAGACAAAAGGATCCATAAGAGGCAAGGAAGACACCGAGAGTTATAACACATCAATTTTTGGCAAGAGTTAAGATAATAAGATCAAGAGCCAATATGAAGACGATCTACAAATTCCACCAAAAATATGTGTATCACTTGTCAAGGACAAGGAATATATGGAGATATATTTCTTGGTGGTATATTGTAATGAAATTAAGTTCATCTTCACAATAGATAAGCATATGGCAATGTATAAGTTTTAAGTGAAATGCTTATGTAGATAGAAGTTCTTGATAGCTTCAAATATTCACGCGATAATGCAAAGCAACTACAAAGAGTGCTTTGAAGCAATCGGTTTCCCAAAGAGATATATGAGAACATATTAGAGGAAAACCTTACCAAGAACATTCATCACAAACAAGATCCAAAGTGTGAGTAAGTAAAAACATTTAAGCAAATGGGAACTTGTTTGAGAAACATGCCACATAGGAATAAGATAATTAACAATATCAATTCTAGGTGGCAATACCTCACATGTTCACATTGTCTAGGTTTGTAATATGCACATAGCTTATTACTCCCCCATAATGTGATAATCCATTTATTCTCCACAAGAGGCAATAAAACCCAACTAGAGATAATTAATGAACATTATAGAATTTGAATTTCTCATGAGAAGGACATACCATATAGAGACTAGATAAAATTGATATATCAACACTAAGTGGTAGTACTCATGTACATATTTTTAGGATTGTGAAGTGCGCAAGCATATCACTCCCCCAAAATGGGATAGTCCATTAATCTCTCAAAAAGAGCCAATTAAGATATAAGCAAGTTGATACAAAAGGCTCAACACAAACTCACACATACATGGTGTGCAAACCAACATACACATACTTGATTACTCAAGAAAAGTAAGTAGAGAGCACAACACATACAAACATTAGCAAGGTACAAAACCAAACACATGCAAGGTGCAAGCAACTTTCAATGTATATGATTTAAATACAAGTTACCGCAAGGAGGAACATTGGATGTGAGATAGAACATAATCCAAATGACTTGGCTTGAGAAATATAATTGATGAAGATCCTTAATTCTTCATGATGTAGCCAAGTCTCCAATGCCCTCCACCAACACCTATTGATCAAGTTTTAACTTGTTGGTCCCCAACCAAGTTGGGTCCTAAGAGGTTAGTCACAATAGGCTTGGCAACCCAAATGGTCTTTTCTTGACACCACTTTGAGTACCAACATATTTGGCAAACACATTGCCAACCTTATCCTTCCTAATAGAATAAGCATTATCAATTATTATGGGGTTGGATAAGTTACCACTAGTGCATGAAGAAGCAAATGACCCTTCTCACGACATATGTAGCAACATTTGCTTCCTCCTTTCTTCTTTGTTGAAATCTCATGAGGAGGCATGCATGATTCTTCTTGGGAAGGGACCGTTCTTCATCTTGATGAACTTGAGTTTGAACTTGAGGCTCTTCCCTTGTTGCTTCTTGCTAAGAGATTTCTTCTTCAAAGGGCAAGATCTAACATGGTGCCCTTCAACTTTGCACTTGAAACAAGTGATCTTGGCCAAATTCTTGACTTGTTCTTGGCCCTTCTTTTCTTGTTATACTTGGACTTGTTCTTACTATTGGAGTTGAATCCAAGTCCACTCTTGTCATTGGGGCGTCTTTGCACACTCAACATGTTGTCAAGTGTGGGCTTCCCATCATGACGCTTTTCCAAGTCTTTCTTCAAAGAAGTGACTTGGGCCTTGAGCTCTTTTAATTCCTCTACATGGTTAGTATCAACAAAACACTAGAGGAAGTTGAAGCTTCATTGTTAGAGCAACAAGGCATGGAAAGTAATTCATCACAAGATGTAGCAATATTATGAGTGGATGAATTACTAGGACTAGCACATGGCAATAAAGCATTTTGAGTAGAGTTGTGCCATTGTCCACATGAGGCTCACAAGATGTTACCTTTGTAATAATAGCCTCATGAGCTAACTTTAGCTTATCATAGGAGACTAGAAGTCCTCATGAGAGCTCGAGAGCTTTCATGGCTTTCTTCCAATTTCCCATATTTGCTAGATAGCAACTCAAGTTGAGCCCTTAGCTCAACATTCTCCTTCACTATTGGTGCTTCACAAGAAATAGAGTTAGTAGCACAAGCATTATCATTAGTAGCAATAGGAGAAGATAACTTGGTAAGCTCTTTTGAATATGAAGCTTGGAGTTGCACATGAGACTCGGTGAGTTTGATGAGCTCACTCTTAATGACCCTAGAGCCATTTTGAGGTGCGCAAAATCCCAAGGAGTCTAGCATGAGCATCCACAAGCTCACCATTCTTTATTTTGAATTCATTAGCCACCTCAATAGCTTTATCATGGGATTCCTTTACCATAGAGAGTTCTAGAGTAAAAGTCTCCTCAAGAGACTCTTTAGTGGTTTGTTCTTCTTCAAGAGCTTCCTTGAGATCGGCGATCTCATCCGCGTACTTATATTCGCGGCTGCATTCATCAATGCGTGCTTCAATCCACTATGGTAAGTTGCGCTCAAAAATAGTCATGATTTCTAAGAATTTAGCACGAGCATCTTTATTCTTAGCAATAGCATGAAGAACCATTTGACCCTTCTCAATAAGGGAAGCATCATTATCATCTTCTTCATTATCATCATCATATCATTTTGAGATATATTGGGAGTCAAGGTAGAAGTTACCGTTGATCCCCTTGCCATAAGGCAAAAGTGCGAAGTGGTTGATGATGATGAAGCAAAACTTGAAGCACCATTCAAGTCCATGTCTTGTTCCATGGAGTGTTTGGTTTCCTCTACATTGTTAGCCAAACAAATACTAGAGGAAATAGAAGTATTTTTATCAAGGGAACAAGACATAGAGAGCATATCATCACGAGGATTAGTCAAGCAATTTGCACATGATATGCAAGGACTATCAACACAAGCATGTGAATCATTTAAGTCCAAAGATAAATCATTGCAATAAGATAGAGGTGAAGGATCATCAATTATAAGCTCACTATCATCATTGCAATGTTTATCACTACTCACCATTGCATTACTTTGTGGCTTGCCACATGTAGGTGAGTAGAGAAGTTGAGAACTCATCACGGCCGGAAGTGGAGGGAGAACAATCATCTCCACAATTCTTGGACACATCATATTTGTCTTGAAGCTTGGTCCAAAGCTCATGAGCATTCCGAAAAGGAGAGACCGACATAATAACTACATCGCTCAAAGCATTGAAAATCACATTAGAAGCTTGAGCATCTAGATAGGAATTATTCTTATCCAATAAAGATAATCTTTTGGGATTCTTTGGAGGAGAATAACCCCTATCTAGAATTCGCTCTATGTATGGGTCCATGACCCGAAAATATCAAGCATGCGAATTTTCCAAACATCATAATTTGTGCCATCTAATAAAAAGAAGCATTGTGCACTAGTTCACTAGACGACATCTTTACTCTCGAGGCGGTGAAGCCAAAAACGAGAGAACCCGCTCTGATACCAATTGAAAGGACACGGATGTCGCCTAGAGGGGGGTGAATAGGCGATTAAAATTCTTTACGGTTTAGGCTTGAATAAATGCGGAATAAAACTAGCGTTTAATTTATCAAGCACGAAACCTAAACAAGCTAGGTTTACCTATGTGCACCAACAACTTATGCTAAACAAGATAAGCAATATGTGATAGCAAGATATATTACTTCAAGCTCGATGGCTATCACAAAGTAAATTGCATAAGTAAGAAGCTCGGTATAGAAATACCGAGGCACTTGGAGACGATGATTTATCCCGAAGTTCACTTCCCAATGGAAGCTACGTCTCCGTTGGAGCGGTGCGGAGTCACAAAGTGATCCCCGAATAGCCGTCAAATGGCACACCGTAATCTCCTTCGTGCCTCCACCAATGCGGAGTGCCACGAACCACTATGGGACACTTGAGGGTGGTCACCGAACCCGTACAAGGATGAGGCACACTCCACAACTTAATTGGAGGCTCTCACCGAATTCCCGCGGCTCCCAAAGCCACAAGAATCACAAGGTTGGGGCGCGTCTCCACAACTTAATTGGAGGCTCCCAACTATCCCGCGAGCCACCAAAACTCCGAGATCAACAAGGACCGTCTAGGGCACTCCAAGTACCCAAGAGGACAAGCTCTAGGGCACCCCAAGTACCCAAGAGTAACAAGCTTCTCAACTTCGATTTCCACGTATCACCGTGGAGAACTCAAACCGATGCAACCGATGCAATGGGCAAGAACACAAGAAGTGCTCAAAATCCTTCACTCTCAAATCCCACCAAAGCAACTAATGCTATTGGGGGGAGAAGAGAGGAAGAACAAAGAGGAACACCAAATCCTCCAAGATCTAGATCAAAAGCTTCCCCTCACTTAGAGGAGAGATTGATTGGTGGAATGATAGATCTAGATCTCCTCTCTCTTTTCCCTCTAATTGGAAGCAAGAATCATGGAGGAATAAAGAGAAAACAAAGCTTCAAAAGGTCAACAATGGAGGTCAAAACCGTGCTCAAGAGTTAGGGAACCTTTGGGGAAGAAGACCCCATTTTATAGTTCCAAAAAATCTGACCGTTTGGTACAGATTCGTGCCGTTCAGAATGAATCCGGATTTGGCTCGGAATTCCCAGTGGCTCGGATTAATCCAGACGAAAAACGAACTGATTCCGGAAGGTATCCAGTACAGAAAAAGCCAGTTCGGATCCAGTTCGGAATTGGTCCGGAAAATTCCGACCCGTTCGGAATTGGTCCGGAAAATTCCGACTGGCTCGGAATTCCTGGAACGCACGGAGGAGAAACACAATATCTTATGCATACGAACTCTGTTTTTGATGTTCTTGTGCTCGTTGGAATCACCGCAACGAGCACTACAAGTTTATGCAGAGAAACATCATAGTCGAACATGGGAGGATAAAACCAAATATAGAAAGGTAAAACCTCTCTATAAAATAAGAACCGGTAAAACCTCCAACATCAAACACTAAACAATTTTCCATACGAAATCCGTTTTTGATGAACTTGAGCTTGTTATGAAGATCACAACAAGCTCCAAAACCCCACACAGAGAAAATCCAAATAAGTACCAAGAAA
Source organism: Poa pratensis (assembly GCA_947311845.1). Taxonomy (NCBI): domain Eukaryota; kingdom Viridiplantae; phylum Streptophyta; class Magnoliopsida; order Poales; family Poaceae; genus Poa; species Poa pratensis. Next base: position 13,738,358 of record CAMZMU010000116.1, on the reverse strand, counting down.
GATGATGAAGGCAAGTATGCAAAGCTTTGAGCTCTCTCCAACTGATACGCTAAATCTCAATGAGAGCCCCTCTTGATAGTACGGTATCTATCCTATAACCGGTCTCCCAACTAGCACCATGAGACGGTAAAATAGAAACCCTATCAAGATCATACATTTTCCTTGCGCACTACACTTGATCTAGATAATGTCGACCTTGATCTCTTCAAGTGGACCACCTTTCTTGATTGCGCTTCGCTTGGTGAAGTCTCACATATTGCTCCCCCATACTCCACTATGGGAGAGCCTCTCATAGGCACAACTTCACTTGACCATTATCTCCAAGAAGGTGGCAAGCATCAAGCATATGATATCTTTGAGATACTTCTCTTGAACTTGCACGTCTCAAGCTTGATGACGATCACCACTTGACGTCATCCTACATGGGCATACCAAGAGATACATGATCCCACTTGGTACATCTTGTAGCTTGTGTGTGGAACAATATCTTGATCAACCTTGTATATTTTCTTCTCTTTTCAATAGATGATGTCTTGAAGATAATAATGAATGATCACATAATCCTTTTCTTCAAGACATACTTGCAATATGCTCAACTCACATATGACCAATCATCGGATAACTCCTCGAATAACAACTTGGTCATCACATACTCTTCTTCTTGATCATATCAAGTATATATTCATACACCTCGATGATCTTGATGCCAAATACTTCATTATATCAATATATTCATGGCATCAACCTTGAATCCAACATATGGAGTTCAAGCATTGCCTACGGGCAAACACTACAAGGATAACTCATTGCAACCATTAGTCCATATGTATTGTCATTAATTACCAAAACCACACATAGGGGTGCCATGCCCTTTCACGTTGCTACCGACGAGCCGACAATGCTACTGATGACGCATAGCATTGCTACCGACGAGCCGATGATCCTACCAGTGTGCGTCACGTTGCTACCGACGGCTCGCATTTTGCTTCGTAAAAGCATCTAAGATGGTGCGAGCGGGCGATGACTCGCCGGAGCTCTGGAGGAAGATGCTACCACGGACCATCCACGTTGCTGAAGTGCCTACCATGGTGCTGCTGCATCGGCAACACCGCGTCGGTGTTTCTCCAATGTTGCTAGCGAGTTCTCGTTGGATTTGCTACAATAGCAAAAAAATGCTACAAATAGAACTATTTTTTTCTTGCTATGAGCAGCACAAATTTTTTGCCACGAATGAAACTTTTTACTCCGTAGAAGTATTTTGTGGGATTTGATAAAAAAATTAGACTTTTGCTATAGTAGTACAAAATTCTTGTTACAAATGAACCTTTTTTTGCTTCATAGAAATATTTACGAGGTTTTGGTGAGAATTGGACATTTTGCTACAATAGCACAAAATTCTTATTATGCGCGAACCGTTTTTCCTTCATAGAACCATCTGCGGGGATTTTGGTTGAAATTAGACTTTTGCTACAATAGCACAATTTTTTATTACGCGTGAATCGTTTTTGCTTCATAGCGGGACAGGTGTCAGCAAGAGGACCCGGGCATTTTTTCCCAGATCCCTTGGGGATGCCTAGTTCTGCCCAAGGACATACGCGCGCTATGGAAAGTTTTTCTTTGCCTGGTCTGACTTAGACCCTGATTCATCGATGATTTGCCTGGCGATGTACTTATAAACGTATGATCGGTAGCCTCCTGTCCCATAGGATGGTGTCAAAGATGGAGCAACTCTTCGCGATCCCCGGCTTCTCTAAGCTGTGGCTTATGCCCCCTGGTTCCCCGTCGATCCTGATCCGACCTTGTTCTTCCGCGGTCAAGTATGGGATGTCAAAGTGTTGCCCTGTGATTTCGTCGGGGGCGTCCCTGACAGTGTCCTGGTTATGATCTCTCCCCATCTCTGGGACGGCGAGATCCACCCCGCCCCATTCGTCAACGTCTCCATAGGCATTGAAATCCTGGACAACACCTGGTAGCGCACTGTCTTCCACGAGGAACGCCTACCCGGCGACGACTATGACTTCCTCTCGATCAAGAGGAGCGAGCTGGAGCTAACATCCTGCGTGCACAACGACAGCATCCCCGTGAGGTGCACCCTCACCTTCGTCGACATGAAGAAGAAGAAGAAGCACAGGATGGAAAAGACTGGATCCAGGTGGTGGCGCCAGCTCACAAGGCGCATATATCAAAGTCTGCTACCTCCACCACTAGAGATGAGCAACTCCAGCAACCTTTCTGATGAGATGATGACCGCCGCCGACGTGATACCGCCCGACAAGCCGCAGCCAATTCACCACACGATCACGATCCCCGGCTACTCAAAATTGGCACAGATGCCCAACGCCACGTCGTTGACCCTCCGGACGTTCCCCTTCCTTGGACGGAGTTGGGCCATCACACTCTACCCAGCGGCCGGTGCGTCGAACCGTCAGCCGACTCCATGTCTATCATAGTGGTGACATACCCAGATCTAAGGAGCGTAGATTCATCGAGATATTGGACAAGAGCCACAACCACGCTATCTTCTCCAAGAAGCAGATGCTACGCAACGACACCGTCTGGTTCGGCTCCTCCTTAATTGTCAACAAGACAGAGCTAGAGGCGGCGGCGTGCATAGATACAGAAGATAGCTTCACCATCACATGCACACTAACGTTTATCAACACGAAGCAACAGCAGCAGCAACAAGACAAAGAGAAGATCATAAGAAAAATCGCCGACGAGTCAGAGTCTATCCGTGCTCCTTTGTTGAGCACCACAAACTTTTAATAAACTTATAAGGCCGAGTATTCGCGCATTGTGTGGAACACATGTTCTTTCTCCCGATTATTTCAGCGGATTGACTAATTATCAATCTGAGAATTAGCTAAATCTCAGTCACCTTGTCAGTCATTAGATTTCTATGTGCCAAGATTAGTGCAGCCGTTAGTTGATTTCTTATCATTGTGTCATACAGCGATCGACAGTCGTGACGCCCTGCTTCTTCTTCAGCGTGCCCGTGGGCTGCAGGCCGCTCGTTGCCATGAGCAAAATGGGCTTTGAGGTACGTGCCTTTTTGTTGGTTTTTGTTTTCTATTACTCTTTTTCTTCTTCTTTTGGTGCCTTTTCTTATTGTTGATGGCGGGCATGACAACTATTGACTTTGGGAAACTACAAAATATGTGCAATTGAGATTCGGCTATATTCATAAACAGAGGTTCAGGTAAACGCAATACCCATTCTAAGAAAAAAAGTAAACGCAATACGCAACAAGACAATGACTTCACGCAACCGCCAGGAAAAAAATGATATAGGGCGCCGTCTTTTCGATGCCGAGTTCCGGTGCCTCTCCTCCACTGACAACCTCCTGGTGGTAGGTAGTGTGGGGGTCACCGTACCTCGTGTGTGTGGACGTGTTTGTGCTCGAGGGTTAGGTCCTCCATAGTTTAGGTTCTTTGTCACGCGGCGTAAAAATCCTGCGAAGACGACGAAGGTAATGAATAAAAATGTCCCAAATCCTTCTCTGATGCAGTTTTCTACTTTGTTGGTTTTTGTTTTCTATTTCTCTTTTTTTTTCTTTTGGTGCGTTTTCTTATTTTTGATGGCGTGCATGACAATTATTGACTTTGGCAAACTACAAAATATGTGCAATTGAGATTCGGTTATCTTCTTTATCTAAATAGGAGCACCGATTTTCTAGCCTTCTCATGCCTCCACATCATCTTTTAATCCCGACGCGCTACATTGTCGCGCCTCCCTTTTGTCGCTTCCTCCGCTACATTTTATTTTTGTTGAGAAACAAACTGAATGATTGCAACTAATTCTATTCCATCAATGATCACAATATATATACAAGGGGAACGGACGCTTGTAGAGTCACGTCCGTTCGTGAGGGGGCGTGGAGAGAGTCGTGACTGTTGGTTATAGGCAACCGCACGAGAGTTTTACAAGGAAGGATTATGGTGATTCTTACTGACACATAGGGTAAGCCTTCCGCAAGAAGATAATCACCAAATTGTGCAAGTATCTTGCATAATTCTCTTCATAGCATAATGTGCGATATACTCGCCACCAATGTCATGGATTCCACTCGTGAGCATGTGACGCTAGAGTCACAACCAATGACAAATGCTATGACATTCCCCTTGAACTCTGGACATAGTTCATCATCCTTCGAAGCCATACACACTCCCGTGATGCTCCGTACAAAGCAATTATCTTAGAATGATTAGTGGACGTAACCACTAGGTTTTCCTTGGGATTTTACTCCCCCTAAATTTTGCAAACCTCAAGGGAAGTCTCCCAACTATTCCACGAATTTAATTCTGGAATATAAACGTTGGTAGAGACATTGTGAATATCACAATAGTTTGTTTCAAATTATCCTCTTACATACATTTCTTTAATTCACGAGGATAAATATAACCTGTAATCAATATAAGTGACATTATCTTGTTAGATAATGATAGGTGCTTCCAATGAGCAAAATGGGCTTTGAGCAAAATGGGCTGTGCATTCTTCTTCAGCGTGCCCGTGGGCTGCAGGCCGCTCGTTGCCATGAGCAAAATGGGCTTTGAGGTACGTGGCCTTTTTGTTGGTTTTTGTTTTCTATTTCTCTATTTTTCTTCTTTTGGTGCGTTTTCTTATTGTTGATGGCGTGCATGACAATTATTGACTTTGGGAAACTACAAAATATGTGCAATTGAGATTCGGTTATATTCATAAATAGAGGTCCAGGTAAACGCAATACCCATTCTAAGAAAAAAAGTAAACGCAATACGCAACAAGACAATGACTTCTCCACGCAACCGCCAGGAAAAAAGCGATATAGGGTGCCATCTTTTCGATGCCGAGTTCCGGTGCCTCTCCTCCACTGATGACCTCCTGGTGGTAGGTAGGGTGGGGGTCACCGTACCTCGTGTGTGTGGACGTGTGTGTGCTCGAGGGTTAGATCCTCCATAGTTTAGGTTCTTTGTCACGCAGCGTAAAAATCCTGTGAAGGCGACGACAGTAATGAATAAAAATTTCCGATGTTGTTTTCTACTCTGTGGTCGGCGATGGAACTGGGTCGAAGTCTGACCAAGCAGGGATGGCGTGGCGGCAACGACATCCTTGTTGTAGACTTGTGTCATCAGGCTCTGTCGCTGCGACGACGCTCACCCCAGCATCGGAGCGGAGCTCGGGAGGTTGTACAAGGGCATGTGCAGACGGTAGTCTGCATCGTAGCTGGAAGTTGGTGAATCATGTGTTGGGTCTTTACCCTAAGTGTGGATGAATCGGATGGATGGAATCCTGATTACACTCAATAAACATAATGCCAAGACACGAGTTCAAGTATATGACCGGATGTTATTCATGAAGAGTATATAGGAGGTTGGGACATTAGGATGGTTTTTCAACCGCCTAATTCTTCTGACACAAACGGTTTGGAGATTGGTTGGTTTACTCAATTCAGATCATGTCTTGGAAAAATAAAAAGCCAAAGGTCTCCGACATTGTTACCAAAGTTGGGCAATCTCTAACAATACACCATAAGACATAGCGAAAGTTGTGAATAAACCCATGACACCTACACCCCCACATTTTTCTTAGTTTTTTATCTCTCAAACAGTACAATATATAGATTTTTTTTTTAAACAATGCCACTAGAACATTATAATTAGAATCTGGGATTTTTTTCTTCAAAAAATTCATTTAATGGCGTAAAAATCCCGAACTATTTTTTTCTATATTGTATCTCAATTCTCAAACGTTTCGGTGAAATGTAAGTTTCAAATTACATATTGTATTATTTGAAGATACAAAAAAGAAAAGTTGTTTGAAGGGGAAAACACAGATCTTTATGCACTATGAACATCCAACATAAGGTTGTGTAGCTGACTGAGAACAAATCAACTCTCACATAATATATTATTCAATATTGTAGTTCTTTATATTCTCTTTATACGATGAAATTTAGTAGAGTTTGATTTAGACTAAATTCTATACACCATGAATGTATTGTATTTTCGGACGGATAGTCAATTCATTAGACATCGAGGTGAATCGATCGATGGTAATTTATTAACGGAGTGATAAGTCAGAGCCTGCCGTCGCTTGAGGTCCATCTGTCGAGCATGGCAAGGCACTCCTTGGGACGGTACTCGGGCGCTGTGTGGCCGCCGCCCTTGACGGTGGCGAAGGTGAGGTTGTATGCGTACTCGGTGGTGTACCCCGCGACCTGGCGGTTGGCGTACCATGGCCTCCATGGCGCCACCACTGGGTACCCGAGCGTCCTGATCCATGCCTGCGTGCCGACAAAGGTCATGTCCAGGTCGTGGTCGCCGTTGTAGACGAGGCCCCGGTAGCCTCGCCGCGTGAGGTTTGCGTGGTACGGTACGGTGCTGCGCACGTCGTGCCGGAAGTGCGTTAGCGTGGTGCACCGGCTCCAGGCGCCGACGGAGCCTGGCCTGATGCCCAGCGTCTCCCTCACCTCGGCGTCGTCCGCCCAGGTGTAGGAGAGCCTGTACCCGTTGTCCCGGCACTCCACGGGGAGCCGCAGCATGTCCTGCTCCTGCACCAGCATCCGGGCCGATCTTCTTGTTGCCGCGGAGAAGACGTCGATCGTCGGAGGCCGGAGCGCGAGCCCGCACTGGGGCTCCAGGATGTGCACCGGGTTGATGTCCGGGTGACCTGGTCGATGTCCTGCAGCGCGTTGGCGCACTGCGCGTTCGTCTTGGGCGTGGTGACGAAGTCCCCGGCGCAGCTGCCCTGCGCCGCCTCGTAGAGCTCGTCGGAGATGAGCCCCATGCCGTGCATGAAGGGGACCTTGCCGCCGGTGTCGTACGTGTCGTCCGTGGCGGCGTTGCCCACCAGGTACCCCACAAGGTTCAGGCCCCCCTGGTCGGGCTGGTTCGCGATCTCGAGCGCGGTGACCGGGACGGTGTAGCCGGAGTAGGAGTCGCCGCCGATGTAGAGCGGGTTGGAGGCGAACTCGGGGTGCTCGGCCATCCACCTCTGGAGGAACACCCGGAGCTGCGTTCCCGTGCCGGTGAGGCTGACGTCGAGCCCCTGCTCCTCCCGCGCGTAGGAGAAGCCCGTGCCCACGGGCGCGTCCAGGAAGATGACGTTGCTCACCCTGGTCCAGGAGTCCTCGAAGTAGACGAGGCGCGGGAAGGCCTGGCCGGGCTCGTACCCGGCGACGTCGAACTTGAGCGGGCCGATCTCGAAGAGGAGGCCGGAGAGGGCCGAGCAGCCGGGCCCGCCGGTGATCCAGAGGATGAGGGGGTCATCCCGCGGGCTGCGCTCCGACTGGATGAAGTAGTAAAAGAGCTCCGCGCCGTGCGCCTCGTCCACCTCCACGTACCCCGTCTCCAGGGAGAAGGGCAGCGGGCCGTCGAACCCCTTGACGTGCGTGATGGTGTTCCTTCTCACCCCTGCCGCCGCCGCCGCCACGCAGCGGTAGCAGCTGGCTGTGACTAGGACTGCGAGGAGCAGCAGCAACAGCCTGGCCATGCCCATCTCGATCGAAACAAATCAGTTACCTGCACTGGCGAGCGGCGCTAGTGTAGCGTGGAGGCAACTATATAGGTTGTAGCTGGTGGCGACGCAGTCCGGCCAGTTGCCGCCGGTACATGCATACGCCAGGTACTATCCGAGCCTCCAAGCCAAGGTGTGATGAAATGGAAAAGGCCAGTGAGATTGACCAGGCTAGCTCTAGCAAAGCGATTGAGACCTTGATTTCATCGAGAGGTCTCCAGGGAGCACAAGGAAATGCGGTCACGGATCACGTAAGCTAGTCGGTCTGTTTTCGGAGAGTCCGATCGATACCGGCAGTGCACACGTAAGCTTGAACGACTGATGATAAGACGGCATATAGCAACGACGCAATTTCTATGCAGCTCCTAGGATACTACTACAATTCTTACCTTTTTTTCTTCCATATGAAAAACGTTTTCTTTTTTCCTTTTCGCGCTCTTCACTTCGGTTTCCCCGCCAAAGTTCAATTAAGTTTGATCCCTTAAATCCCTATAGATGTTCTTCAGCCCTCAAGTATAAGAAGCTTAATCTCACATGCACATGGTAGCCAAGTCAAAAAAAAATAGTCGAGAAACTCGGACAAATTAACGAGGTGAAAAAAAAAGAAATTTAGATGTTTTTCTTTATAAATAATCACCCAAGTAAAAAATAAAGCAGAAAAAACTGATTTAGTTTTTATAATTTTATAAATATGAAAAATAAGAAACATATTCAGCATTAAATGTAAATTATAGAAATAAGATGTTCGATTTAGAGATTGATAAAAAATACACAAAGATCTAACAAGTTTCACAAGTTAAGAAAAATGAGGAAACATACCACAAAAGTTTTTCAATAATTTAAAGAATAAGTAAAATAAAATGTGGTAATGTACTTTTAAACAACTTCCATTAAGTTTCAAAACATTTGTGTGCATTGGGGATTTTAAATTCATACGAGATCACTAGCGTTTCAAATATACTTTTAGTATTTTATAGACTTTTCTAGTTTCTTTTTGTTCATTTTTTCTTCCCGGCCAATCCATTGTAATCTACGTCAAACCACCGCTACCAGTCATAATGAAAAGCAAATTTATTTGGGTCCAATATGAAATCTAGATGGTTTCTATATTTCAGAAACAAGGATATCGTCATACGATTTTCAGATAGCAAACTTAGACATGGCTAAAAAGTAGAGGGACCTATCTTAATTAAGAAAACAGTTACTTATGAACTTTCCATGGTAAAATCATTAATATTTTTTCGGTTGACCAATCTAATTATCGAAAGATGTTATGTGTCTATGGTCAAATCTCTAGAAGTTTAACTTCGGAGTATTTCCATATCATCATGCATTAGATACGTAACCGGGGTATATATTGTTCTTGTTGTCTCTCAGTGATGTTTTTAATTTTTATGATGTTACTTCATAGTTCTTACTACAATGGGAAATCAGATAGGAAACTATTTGATTGGTTCCGTGAGGATAAGAGAATCGAGGGGGAAAACAAGTTGTATACGGCCGGCCGGATGGGCGATGAAAGTTGAAAACTATGGCGCGAGGATAGGATATGTATGGCCCGGATCAATCAACGCATGCATAGAAGAGGGCATGCATTTGTTTGGCTTTTCTGTCAATTTTTCTCCTTCCTAGTCGTAGCCTCCTAGGTACGAGAAGCTGCCGGCCACCTAGGAACCGAAACGGCAAAATGTATGTTTGTCAGCTAGCAAGCTTAGCTTAGCTAGGGGCTCCGGTCGGTCCATGAACAGATTAGCGTTCCGTATGCGTCACTACCGCTGCCTCGTTTTAGTCTTGCCGAGGTAGGAAGACCTTTCGAGGCTAAAAAAGTCCTGGGAGCAAATCATTTCTAGGATCTTGACAATGGACGTTTGATTGATGCGCGGAACCTCCTCTCACTCTCTCACGCGATGTTTCATTATTACTACTCCTCATTGTTGTTTGTGGTTAATAACAACATACAATTTTGATTATAATTGACACTTATAATAGGGTTAATTTGATCTCTGAGTGTGTTCTCCACGTGAGAGCCTTCATGGAAGCCGAGGAAGGACTCCCCTCCCTCGCGTCGTCTCTCCGGAGGCGACTCGGGGGCGAAACCCTAGCCCCCCTCGCCTCCCTCCTCTCCCCCTACCTACCTCGCCGCCACCGGAGGCGCTCCAGGGCAAAGCCCACGCGGCGTCTAGGAAGGTGGCGGCGGGGCCTTCGCCGCTCTACCTTGCGTGGAGGGCTTCGGAACGCCGGGGCGCCGGCCTCGGCTTGAGGGACGGCGTCGACCCTGCGGCGGGTGACGGTCGTGGTTCGTGCTGCCTGCCTTCTCGGCCGCGTGGGCGGCGTGGGGGCGGAGGTCGGAGTGCACGGCGCGTGGCCACGACGCCGGTTCCTGCGCCAGATCTGAAGAAGAAGCCTTCCCCTGCTCGTTCCGCGCGTCCTCTCGCCAGATCCGGAGCTTCTGCGACAGATCCATCTGCGCGGGATGGTTGGTGCGGGCTGGTTCGGTGCTGGGGGAAACCCTTGGCCAGCGGTGGTGGCCACGTCGATGGCGACGCCGCGCGCGTCGTTCTCCTTCTTGAAAGCTTCGTCGAGGTACCTGTACTATCCCCACCCCCTCCCTTGCTTGGCGAAAGACTTGTTTCCTGTTTGGCCGGCGGCGGCGTCTCGACGTCGCGTTCCTTCCTAGAGGCGCCGGCTTGGAAATTGTGAAGGAGGCGTTCGTGCGGAGCGTGTGTTGGGTAGGCCGTGGCGGCTTGCCTCTTCGACAGCGGCATCTCATCGTGGATGAGCTGGTACCTTGGTTAGGTGCTCCTCGCTGCCCTGTCGCCCTGTTCGCCTGTGGCTCGACGCCCACGAACCTGGGCGAGAGGGGAAAGGGTTCCCTTCTGCGGCAACAGCGACGCCGGCCGATGAAAATCCAACCTTTGGTGGTCCCGCTCACAGCGATGGTGTGGTTGTCCTCTCTCTGCCGTTTCTTCTCTGGTTTGCGCCTTCGTCCTTCAGCTTCGGTCTGGTGTTGCAGTGCTCTTTGGTGGCGGTGGCCGTGCGATGAAGCTCCCGGAGCGCTCCTGTTCTCCTCCTATCCGGCACCCTAGCTCTGGCTCTCTCGGTCCCCGGTGTTCTCGGGTGAACTTTCTTCGCCCCTGACGGTGCGGCGCCTTCGAGCCTAGGCAAGGGACATGGGGTCCCTTCCGGCGACGAAGACGGCGGACCTTGAGGCTAGGTGTGTCCTGGTGAATACGACGACGTCCTGCTTCTCGGCGCCTCTCCTCGACCTGTTGCTTTCCTGGATCGCCCGCAATGTTGGAGGCTTTGGAGGCTCAAGCTGTTTTTCTTGTTTATCTTATAATAGGGTTAATTTGATAGATGACACTACAATTTCCGGCTATTTGAGAAACGCCACCATTATTTTCATCTTTTGAAAAACGCATTGCAATTCTGGATACAATCCATAGATGCCATTATGCCCATTTAGACACACATACCGGCCAATATACTCATGTATTGATGTATTCCTGTAGTATATACGTATACATGGTGGGGACCACCTAAACCAAGCAAGGAACCATGCTATGAAATTGTGCGAGAGTAACATTGGATAACGCATGTAATAAAATTGTGCCATTATAATACTGGAGAAAATAACAAGAAATCTTTAAGCTACAGGTTCGACATCTAAATTACTACAGGTTCATACTTCGTACAGGAAGATATATAGCTCAACAATGGGAGACGCCAGAGAACCAAAACCGATGACAGGCAAATACACACGGTAAAGACTTTGCCGTGTGCATGAACCCGGCAAAGCCTTCCGGCACAGAACTGACCGGCAAAGCCTTCTTTGCCATGAGTTTTCTTACGGGCGCACGACAAAGCCTTTGCCAAGTACTTTTTCACCCGCTCGGTAAAAAAAAGTGAATAACCCGCTCGGTAAAAAAAAGTGAATAAACGGCCGCGAGATGGTAACGGTGGTTCTGATATGTGGGACCCACCGTCAGTCCTTCACCGTGTGTATTATTTTGGTGCATGGCAAAGAGTTAGGATCTTTGCCGTGTGTATTACTTAGACGCACGGTAAAGACACACATCTGGGTCCCTCGTCAGTTTTTTTGCCGTGTAGGTGCACGGCAAGAGCTGGGTCATTGTCATGTGTATTATTTGGGCACACGGCAAACAGTTAGGTCATTGCCATGTGTACTATTTAGGCATACGGCAAAGAGCTGCGTAGGATGCTGCCACGTGGGCTTTTTGCCGTGTGTCAGACATGGCAAAGACCTGACAGAATTATTAGTTCGGTTTATTTTTGCTGAAATCTCTTAGATTCTGACAATTCAAATAAATATATTGCATATATCACAAATATTGTCACATAAACCACAAGTTCATCCACAAGGCCATCACATATATCGCAAATATTATCACATAGAGCAAAAGGCTCATCCACAAGATACTCCCTCCCAGGTCGACGAGGAGAGCCACCAAGCGCCTACCAGGTTGCTGTCGTGCTGCAGTCGCCGAGGAGAGCCGCTCTGCACAAGTCGACGAGGAGAGCTCCCGGCTGCACTCAACAAGAATATGAAAAAACTGGATTGTATGAAAACCACCATTGCTGGTTCAGTACATATACTGTTTGGTTTAGAAAAATGCTTGTCAAGTTCTTGTTAGTTTATGCATGGAGTAAAAACTGAATGATTAGGTTTAGCTTGACAAGAAATGTGCTTAACGAACTGTTGTGACACTTGCAGTATCTCAACATCAGCCGAACAACTGTATCTCTCTTAGGTGTAACCTGATTGTGTGTTCAGGTCTAGTTCATGTACTGAAACCTGAAGGTATGATGCAGCACATAGGCTTATTTAAAATATAATGGTCAAGTTAAGTAAGTTGTGTGGTACTGACGTACACATGTTACTCCTCAAGAGACCAACGCAGCCACCTATAAACCCCAAAAGATCAACTACTAGCAGTAGTTACAAAAAGTAGTTTTGAATTAAGTTCAGAATTACCCCTAGCAGGAGTATATGGCATTCTATGGCATAGATAGTGGATATCATCAATGGTGCCCAAGTTCTTCAATTAACTTGTACTCCTACCAGGAGTATATGTATGGAGTAAATTCTTAATGAACCAATAAGCAAAAATTCAGAGTACTCCTAAATTATTGGCGCGCGCTACGCGTCAGGCGGCTGTAGCTACAGCCGGTCTGCGCTCACGCGAGGGAAACGTCGCTTTCAGTTTTGGTGCGGGCTGGCAGGTCACACGCGACGAGATGTCGCTATCAAATGCTATAGGATGGTTTGCTCACCTGAGTGGTCCCAGTGAAGTTTCCTCTCATCGTTCACGCATGGAAAAGAACATGATGTTAGGTGCTGTCATATTTCAACTTTTCCTCTCGTCACATTTGAATGGATTCCATGCATGCTAGTGTAGACATGGTGTGTAATGCTGGTATAATATTTTTTGTACAATCTATTATATACTAAAAGCAAAATGAGTTAGCTAATAGAGTCACCACGTTAAGCCACATCATCTAAATTAATTTTAGTCATTAGATCTAAAATATGTGGCTAGGATTTTCTTTTCAAAAAGTTCGAGTTATGTAACATAGTTTGACACGACTAGGTTGGAACGTGACAGCTAAAAGAAAGAAAATCTAAATCAGAGACGTACTGGCAAAGGAGACGTGGCCTCCTTTTCCATGGTTTACCAAAAAAAAAAGTTAGTCCATCCATTAAACACGTACTTCCACATGATAATAGGTGGGTCCGTTTATAAACCAGGTCATGTACGAGACTAAGTTTTCTTTACCCCTAAAAAAGCTACCTTGGTTAAAACGTTATACCTGAAAGGAAAAGAAAAAACGAAAACGTGGTGGCAAAGGATATGAGCTATATGGATAGCTTACATATAATTAACTATAATTAAACTTATCACTATGTATTTTACCTGTTTTATTTATCCTGAGTTTCTAAGTTTATTTAAAATCCAATTTTCTAAATTGACCAAAGATGTAGCAATAAATATCAACACTAAACAAAATCAACATTCGTAATATCAAATTTGTATAATCTCAAAAAACTTTTTTACGATGATTCTAATAATAATCATTGTATATGTTAGGTGGTATTTTTTATATATATTTGATCAAAATTTATAAGCTTAAAACACATGTTAACTATGACCGAGGGAAATATTGTTTCCATGATTGAGTACACATAACTGACATATTTCTTTGACAGTCATGAGACCAACTCACTCAAGAAACACCTGCATAAGTTTATGAGTCGTGGAATTTTAAAATTAATGAAGCCACGACACTATTCACACGACGTACATTATTAATTCTTATTGAATATACATTAATGAAAAATATATTCGTCTACAATTAGATTAATACACCATGACTGAGTACACATAACTAACAAATTTCTTTGACAGTCATAAGACCAACTCACTCAAGAAACACCTCCATAAGTTTTTGAGTTGTGGAATTTAAAATTAATGAAGCCACGACACTATTCACACCATGTATATTGTCAATTCTTATTGAATATACATTAATGACAAATATATTCTTCTACCATTAGATTAATACTCTTACAAAACGCATGCAGGAGATCAGAGTTTCGAGTCGTTTTTAATATAAAAGAAGTGACGCCATTAGTCGCATTATCAACATGAATGTCACTCAAACTAAAAAACATTACCAGCTTAATGACAAAAACAGGGCTGAGTCAGCACATACTCTCCCACCGCTGAAGGAATATTCCGACTTAGTGAGACACAACGCGTAAGATACAATATTAGTCGACACACAATCAACATGAGAATCTCTCACACTATAAAATATTGTGGTTTAGCGATACACATAGGGCCAAGTCACCACATATTGTCGATCGGTATGTTCCATATTTAATATCCACATGACGATGAAGATCACGATAAGGGAAGAGTCCGGAAAACCTATAATAGTACTTCTCTTAATATGAATATCGATGTATGAATATGTTAACTAATATCTTTAGGAGTATGTTTATATAAAATAAAGGCACGGTGTTAATTTTTTCTAAACAAATGTTGCACATGGTGATATGGAGTGAGTAAACGAGAAGAAAGAAACATCAGACCACGATAATTCTCACTATGAAATAAGACCTACCTATTAAGGATGACACATTTTTGTTTTGATCAACGATTTTTCAAACAAAGATAACTAACCTCCCATACTGATCTAACATTGCGTAAGATTATAGTTCACTTTACCAATCCAATATCTCTTCCATGGGTGTTTCAACATATGGCGTGATAATGCATTGTCCACAAATTTTAGACTACCAAAGATGTTCTTGCACACGTGATATTTTTATTACCAAAACATTTGCAATAGTTGTAGAACAATTTTGCTGATGAAATCGATTAAAAATATTTTTATTTATTGAACACTTTCAACCAACGTCAGATAATGCCCTCGCACTTGCGAGGGCCACCATGCTAGTTTAGTATAATTGTAAAATTAATGAAATAAATTTCTGCGCCTAATATTTTTCAATGGTCATTGCTACGAAAAAAATCGTGAGTGTAACATATTTTATTCTGTGTAGATAGCATTTTCAAAAAAATGTGACATCGTTTCGAACATTTTCTGTGGATATGTAAAAAAATTGCAATGTGTAGCAAAAACAATAGTGTAGCATGTTGGACACATCTATGTTGCAAAAATCAATAATGTATCCAACAAATCTTAATTTCTTGTACCAAAGTGTCATTAGGGCGTGTCACTTGTGCTGCAAACAAAATCAACACATGCAACATGTTTTAACCACTCATCCAACATTTTAAAAACACGTATGTGACTTTGAAAAAAATTATGTAGCATACGCGAAGAAACAATTGTAGCATTTTACTCGGACTTACACAACAACAAAAATAGACGCATGTAGCAAATAGCAACAGCGTATGTAACATCAAGAAAATCCCCTTAAAGACTAACCTCCAAACTTGATCCTGGAGGCACCGCGGCAAACGATTCGAGCCCATTTGCAACACAACCGCCACGGTTGAAAAATGATAGTCGTTTGTAGCAATTTGAAGTACTCCCTCGGATCCGATTTAAGTGACGTACGAAAAGAACCACTCACGTACAATTCTTACGAGAACTAGCGACAAATATTTCGGATCGGAGGGAGGGAGTAACTTTTTTGCAACTTAAGAAATTCCCAGAAAAAGTGACCTCCAGCGTCTCTCTCATGGCTCCGGAAAAATAATTGTGCACTGTGCAATAATGGCACTGTGTGAGCAAAGTCGTGTGCTACCCTGTGTGGACAGTGTAGTGCTACTGTGTGCACAGTGTTGTGCAGTACTAGTACTAGGCAAGCGGTGCTGCTAGGCTGTGTAGTGCACAGTGTAATGCAAATTGGTGTTCTGCACAAAAATACTCCGTAGGTAAAAGATGGAAAAAGCGTGCCCTCGCGACGTGCGCGTAAAAAGATGGAAAGGGTGAGCGGTCAGCACGAACCGGCTGTAGCAACAGCCGGCTGACAAACAGCGTTTTGCTAAATTATTTGCTCTTGTGAGTACAGTATTTTACAAGGGTGAATCAGAAGCATATACTCCATGTAAGGGTAAGGGTGGGTATGTTCAAAAATTATTTGATCAGTATCTTGTGACAAGGTAAGGATGGATATGTTCACGAATAATACAGGCTGACAAGCAAAAGTCTAGTACCTTGGAGGCTCAAGTGTGATCTCGCCGACATATGCGACAAGCAGCAAAGTGCATGGCAGTACTGTACAGCATCAAAAACTGCATAACAGCAGCAAATGTTCTTTCTGCAATTTATCAGGAGTAACAAATTCATACAACTTGTACAGTACTGTCATCATAATTGGAGTATTGAAGATTCATTTTTTTACAGCTACAGGTTGATGATGCTCAATAATTCCCAGAGATCAAGCATCATCTAGCAGAGGATACAAATAGGAGCTTTACATACTAGTATACTCGGGTTGAAATATAATTCGAAAACTAACCACAAGTCATGGTTCAGCTTTGAATCATGACAGGTGAAAATTCAGTGTTGGTGGCATGGCATCATCAGCTACGAGAAGTGCTTAGTATCTATCACTAGTGCTCTAGGCAGTTGCAAAATAAAGGATACGGGTCATCTCTTGTGTTGTGGCCTCAAGACACAAGATTTATACTCTTCCCTGCAGCCACGTATTCACAGCGTTATTCGCAAGAACATGCATAATGATAAAACACACATGGATGAGCATCTGCATTGACCAACTATGCATACGAAAAACCAGCACAGGGGTTGTAGATTGAGATAACCTTGATGTTGTACTACACGGTGATGACGCAGGATGCCGGCAGCGTCTGTTCCGACGATGGGGTGGTGCAGGTGTGGTGCAGACTGAACCAACAGCGGGAGCCCTTCTCTTCACCATTGAAGAATAGGATTAAGCATCTACTGAGTCATTGCAAGCGGAGGACACAAACAAGAGCTTTACATACTAGTGTTGGTGTTGAAATATAACTCGAAATCTGACGAGAAAATATAACCACAACAACACGGTTTGAGTTCAGCCTTGTACTATGACTAGTAAAATTTCGTTGTTTTGGTGGCATGACAAGTAGAGGCAAGATTGTAAAGAGAAACACATGTGTGGAGCATGAGCTGAGCTTGTGAATCATACTCGGAGATCCCATGAAAGGCGGTAAAATTTAAGTACATAAACAAAACTCTATGTTATCAAATGTGATAATATGAGTGATTTACTTGATTATGGTAAAAAAATGTGGTTCACCCGACAAAAACTTATCGTATTTGAGGCGATTTCAGACATGAACATTAACTTTGTTTTTCTCCTGTAGAGATAGGCGCGGCAAAGCGCGCCTATCTCTTCTAGTGTTTTGTACTCCGTAGTACTTTTAAATTCCGTCACAAATTTCGGTGTGTTCAACCAAAGCATCGAAACCAACCGCGCCTGTTCCTCCACAGACCACAGGTATCGGATCCGGCCGCATCAATCTTCTCCCTTCCTTCCCATATGTAGCCAGCCGCCGTGAGTCCGTGACGCGACGCGACCGGATCCCATCTGCATGGACTCCAGCAAGCGCCGCCGCATCGAGGTCATCGACCGGCTGAGCGACCTGCCGGACAGCCTCCTACATGACGCACTCTCCCGCCATCAGGCTGTGCAAACGAGCGTCCTGTCGAGGCGGTGGAGGCACCTGTGGCGCGAAGTGCTCCGCGCCATCGTCGTCATCGACGAGCACAAGTTCGCCGGCAACCAGTGGGAGCTTTTCGAGGACTTCACGGACAAGTTACTGTTATCAATCCCGCCGGAGAAGAAGCTCGATTTTTTCCATCTGAATCTGGTCAGCCGCAGGGGCACCTACGACACCCCTTCGTTCGAAACCTCCGACAGGTGGATCCGCCGCGCTCTCCGACACTGCCCGACGGCCGTCCACGTGCGCACCGCCCAGGAATCCACCATCTGGAAGCCGCACAGCTCCTACTTCTCTGCCCACCGGCTGCAGCCCGACCTGTCTGCCAGTGGCGCGTGCGCTGCCGGCTTCACTCGCCGCCTGACAACGCTGCGCCTCGTGGGAGTTGTCGTGTCGGCCACCTTCGCGGAGGACCTCGGCAAGTACTGCCCGGTGCTTCTGGACCTCCACGTCGAGAGGTGCGAGATGCTGCACCTCACCACCGTCTCCTCGCCCACGCTCAGGAGTCTCGCCATTGTAGAGCCCCGGCGCCCCCTCACCTGCGCCCACCTCAGGATCGTGGCTCCCCGCCTGGCCCAGCTGCGCCTTGAGTTCGCCTATGATGGCAAGAACTGCCAGTGTATCGCCGCCGCATTGGCCACTAGGACGGAGCCGTCGCCGCTGATGGCGTGGCTCGCGGTCGTGGAGGTATCCATCCGGCTCACGGACACAAGCTACGACTGGGAGGCAAACGAGCCGGCGCGGAAAAAGCGTAAGACGGAGTTCTTGAAGTCCATGGGCCGCTTCCTGGCGCTCATTCCCAACGTCGTCAAACTCCGACTCTCTGGATTCACGACGTCGGTACTCACGACAGCCATGATCCATGCATTTTCTCCATAAACTTTTATCCCTCAACATTGTTGTATATAAAAACATCAATATATCATGTGTACGTACATGTTTCAGGCATTGGTAGAGCAAGAATCCCAAGAACTCCCAGTTCTCCATCGCTTGAAGACCTTGATTTTGGAAGGACGTGATCTTGAGTGAAGTTTCAGGCGCTTACAGGCATCCTCCGGAACACGCCTGACCTGGAGAAGCTTGGGCTGCACCACTGCAGGGTACTGTATTTACGTGATTAACGCTCATGGCAGTTTCGGTCATTTCGTTTTGGTTTGCCTCTTAACTAATCTGACATGCACTGCCCCTTGTAAATGATCCACAGTTTCTATGTCCTTCGGTCAAGAAGAGGAGCAAGAGGGGACAACAACCTTCAGAAAGCCATATCTTGACTCCGCCGCGGGAAGATGAGCCACGTCTTGCCAATGTTTTGTCAGAAATCTCGGAGAGAATGCAGCCAGAGCTATGGCGGAGGGTGAACATATCGAGTACAATTGTTTAGATCTAGTCTAATTACAAATCTGCTCTCAAGAAGCCTAATTAGCATGCTGCAATGCTAGATGAATTTATGCTTTAATGCAGAATGATACGTGGTTTGGTTCCTAGACCTGCAGGTGCAAATCTTGTGACTGGCAAATGGGTGTATCAGCATAAACTCAACCCTGATGGCTCTTTGGCGCGGTACAAGGCAAGATGGGTCGTTCGAGGATTTATCCAGCAACCCAGTGTTGATTATGGAGAGACATTTAGTCCGGTGGTCAAGCCAGCAACAATTCGTGTGGTGTTTAGCCTGGCTACCTCTTAAAATTGGCCTCTTCCTCCACGGTAATCTTGATGAAACCGTGTATTGTCAGCAACCATCTGGTTTTGTGGATTCTTCTCTTCCGAACCATGTTTGTCGTCTTAAAAAATCGCTTTATGGGCTTAAACAAGCACCTCGGCAATGGTTCCAAAGATGTTAGAATTTTATTCTGTCAATTGGCTTTGTTGCTTCCAAATGTGATTCTTCACTGTTCATTTTCAACAAAGGTGCTTCCGTTGCCTATTTGCTTCCTTACGTTGATGATATCATCCTCACCGCAAACACCACACAGCTTCTTCACTCTATTATATAATCTCTCAAGCGAGAATTCTCTATGAGTGATCTCAGAGACATCCATCACTTCCTTGGCATAAATGTTCACCGCACCAATTCTAGTTTGTTTATATCCCAGCAGCAATATGTTCCTGAAATCCTTCAGAAGGCTCACATGACTCACTGCAATCCAATCTCCACACCCATAGACACCACCAATAAGCTTTCAGCTAGCGATGGCTCTCTTTTTGCAAACCCTGCTCTTTACCGCACCATAGCCGGCGCCCTGCAATATCTTACACTCACGCGCCCTGATATTTCATATGCAGTACAGCATCTGTCTCTTTATGCATGCACCGCGTGATTAACATTATCAGCTCATCAAACGAATCCTTCGGTATCTCAAGGGCACCTCCCACTTTGGTTTGCAACTTCATCGCAACTCCACCAGTGATCTCATTGCTTATTCTGACACTGACTGGGTCGGCAGCCCTGACACACGGAGATCCACGTCAGGCTTATGTGTTTTCCTCAGCTCGAACTTAATTTAATTTCATGGTCGTCAAAGCGTCAACACATTGGTTCTCGCTCGAGTGCCGAAGCAGAATATCGTGTTGTTGCCTGTGTTGCGGAGTCATGCTGGCTTCGTCAGATTCTTGCCGAGCTTCATCCTCCTCCTCCTCGAGCCACGGTTGTTTTCTGTGATAACATCAGTGCGGTTTACTTGTCATCCAACCCGGTTCAGCTCCAGCGCATGAATCATGTCGAGATTGATCTCCATTTTGTGCGTGATCGAGTGACTCTTGGAGAGGTTAAAGTGCTGCATGTTCCAACTACGTCTCAGTTTGCTGACGTTTTCACAAAAGAATTGTCGAGTTCAGTTTTTGCAGAGTTTCAGACCAGGCTCATTATACCATTGTAATACTTGTAACTAACTGATCCTAGTCCTTAGCAGTAGCTAGCTATCCGGGCTGCATGCACCTACGCGTGCCTCTGCACGACCTGCACACGATCTACACGATCGTCTCATCCTAACCTCGGCAATGCAATACAACAGTTGAGCCACAATATTCAGCTTCTTGATCCTTCATTGGAACGTTGGGGAAAACTCGGAAGTTCGCGAGCACCAATAGTTTCGTACCCTTGCCGGCCAATATTCTGGCCTTTCCACTGCCAAAATTTGATGACGTGGAATATGTCTGGAACCTCCAGGCTCATTCTAGGGTACCTGAATTCCATGGCTCCTCTAGATAAAGTTTCAGGTCGTGTAGTAGCAACACTGGACAGTCGGGAGTACATGGAGCTTTCATGACTTCTCCGGGCCGGGGCACATGGCCAGAATACCAGCAACTATTCTAGTGGTATCTTTTGGTGGAGACTCTTGAGGCTTTTGAATTCATTTAGTGTGTGTTTAGGCATTGATACCCACTCCTAGTCATCGATCCAACCTCTCTTAATAGTAAAACTTCCCTATGACCCAAACATAGAGAAACCATGCATATATTTAAGCACATCGTCTTCTGCTTCACTTTTTGCATCGGGGTCTTCTACTAACTTTCATGGGACAAAAAGTCCAAATAACTCATGAATGCAATTGGTCCATCAATTGCCAGTGACACCAAAACCATTTAGGGGTAAACATGTCCTTTCAAAAACCCTTTTATATGCAACTGCCAACCCCTTCCTCCGCTTTCACCTCAAGCTATCTGCTACTGCAAAGGCTCTGAAATCATGGAGCGCAAAGAACGCCAATGACATCAAGCTGCGTTCAGAGATGGTAAATGAGCTGATCTTCCAGCTGGACAAGGCGCTTGATAGTAGGCAGCTCTCGCCGGCTGAACACTCCTTCCGCAAGTTTCTCAAGGTGCAGTGCTTGGGCCTCGCGGCGATTGACCGCTGTAGATGGCGACAGCGATCGAGGTGGCTCTGGTTAAAAGAAGGCGACTGCAACTCCCGCTTCTTCCATGTGAAAGCATCCGCAAGAAGAAGGAAAAACCTCATCCCACCTCTGTTGCTTGATGATGGATCTGTAGCCGCTGAGCAGGACCAGAAAATGAATGAACTTTGGAAACACTTCCACAACCTGCTTGGTACAACTGGACACAGGGATAGAACTCTGAATTTCCAGGAATTGGGGTTTGGAGATAACAGCGAGCTGAGCCATCTCTCTGACCCAATTTCGGAAGAGGGGGTGGAGAAGGCACTATTCAGCATTCACCCTGAAAAAGCGCCTGGGCCTGATGGATTCTCTGGACTGTTCTTCCGATCCAGTTGGGAGCTCATCAGGTCGGATTTGATGTCTGCGGTCAGACTGCTCGAGACTGCTAACTCCCAACACCTGGACAGACTGAATGCTGCTAATATGGTGCTGATTCCCAAATTCAATGGAGCAAACCGACCATCTGACTTCCGGCCCATAAGTCTTATTCATAGCTTCAGTAAAATCATCTCCAAGGTACTAGCAACAAGGCTCCAGCCTCTGATGAACAAATTGGTACTGCCTTGCCAGAATGCATTCATCAAGGGTCGAAATATCCATGATAACTTTGTATACGTGCAAAGCCTTGCGAAGGCATTCAAGCAAAAGAAGATCCCAGCCATTCTCCTAAAGCTAGATATCTCCAAAGCCTTCGATTCTGTTTCATGGGAGTTCCTCATACAGCTGTTAAGGTCTCGTGGATTCCCTCTTGCTTGGTGCAATCTTTTGTCAACCCTGCTGTTAACTAGCACCACAAGAATTCTGGTAAATGGACAGTTGACAGAGAAGCTGCTGCATCGCCGTGGTCTGCGGCAGGGAGACCCGTTATCTCCACTCCTCTTCGTGCTGGTTATGGATTGCCTGGCTCGTCTGCTTGGCCGTGCGCATGAAGATGGTATCCTTTCTCCAATTGGCAGTCAGCACATAAAGTACAAAACATCGCTGTATGCTGACGACGTGATGATCTTTCTGAAACCTTCAACGCAAGACCTCTCTGCTGCCTCCCAGGTGCTGAAACTGTTCGGGGATGCAACAGGCCTCCATCCTAACTTCAGTAAAAGCAGCATTATACCAATCAGATGTGATGAGATCGACATGAACCCTTTGCTGCAAACGCTGCAATGCCCGCTAGGAGCTTTCCCCTGCAAATATCTTGGCATGCCGCTCTCGGACAGTAGACTGAAGAAAAGTGACCTGCAGCCGATCGTTGACAAGCTGATATGCAAATTCTCGGGCTGGAAAATTGGATGGATAACCATTGCAGGAAGACTAATTCTTGTCAAGGTGGTTCTCTCGGCAATCCCCACCTTCCATATGTTGGCTATTGCAAATCCTAAGTGGCTGGACAAGATCCTTGACAGAATCAGACGTTCTTTTCTGTGGACGGGTGAGTGCACGGCTTTAGGTAGCAAATGCTTGGTTAGATGGACCACTGTCTGCAGGCCGTTCGAGTACGGGGGACTTGGGATCATTAACCTTGCTCTGCATGGTCACGCTCTTCGATTGAGGTGGCTCTGGCAGGATTACTCGCTGCAAGATAAGCCATGGCGTGGGCTGCCTTTCCCTACAGATAAGACCACTAAGAGCATGTTCCTGGCTAGCACTGAAATCATACTCGGCGATGGAGCCACAACTCTCTTCTGGCATCACCACTGGCTCAACGGGGCAGCGCCAAAAACCCTTTACCCGCACCTATTCAAGCACAGCAAAGGCACAAAGCTCACCGTCAAAGAGGCCTTGACGGCAAGCAAATGGATTAGCTGCATTAAGATAAACCCTACGGTACAGGTCCTTTCTGATTACCTGCGCCTGGCGGACTCCCTTCTGAACATGCCTTTGGATCCAAGCACAGCTGATGGAATTAGATGGAAATGGACTGCCAATGGGAAATACAGCGCTCGGTCTACATACAATTTTCAATTCCTAACTTGCCGGCTGTCCAACTTCAAGGAGCTGATTTGGCAAATTAAAACACCGCCCAAATGCCAGTTCTATGCTTGGCTGGCGATCCAGGGGCGATGTTCAACCGCCGACATCTTGCAGAAGAAAGGAATCGCATGTAATCCGATCTGCTCCCTTTGCCATATTCATCCTGAGACCGCACTTCACCTGCTTGGGCACTGTTCCTACTCAAGAGAGGTGTGGCAGCGTACCTTTGCTCGCTATGGTATAGCCTCTCCTATTCCAGCATCCACTGAGCCAAGTCTTGAGCATTGGTGGTGGAGGATCACCAACAAGGAGCCCAAGGAGCAGCGCAACAAGATCAGCTCTGTCATCATCTGCACTTGGTGGCGGTTGTGGAAAGAGAGGAACAATAGAATTTTCAACAAAATGGCTACCATTCCCGGGAAGCTCTGTGACACTATTTCTGAAGACCTCAAGGATTGGAGCATCGCTGGGCTGCCTGCAGCTCGGTGGATGCTGCCGGACTAACCGGCCAACACTCACACTCCCTTCCATTCCATACTTGTATAGATATACTTACATACTCAGCTAGCTGTCTACGGACATCATTCTTTGTAACACCATTCATTCTCCTTCTTAATTAATAGAAAATGGCGCTGCCTTTTTCGTCAAAAAAGGAACTCGGCCAAAAGTAAAATCATTTTCCTGAGATTGATCAACCCTTTTATAGCTAGCTCCTAATCTAACTTTAATACTAAACCCTTTTCCTGAGATTGATTAACCCGAGTATTGAACTTCATGAGAAGTGGCTAGACTTTGCATAACGTATCTAATTAATTCTGTGAAGGACGATTGGGGGTCTAGTTCATAAGGTAGGTTAGTCTCTTAGTTAGGACCTTGGGAAATATCTTAAAGCTATAAGTTATTGCCCTAAATTTTCATGAATTACATCGGCCTCCTCTGGGGCTAGAGAAATAATGGAAAAGTCTAGTTAAATACCTTTGAAGTTACCGTAATGATAAATCTTCAAAAATGGCTAGCAAATCATATCCCAAGAATGTCGAATGGAAAGAAAGGTGTCGTAAAATGAGTGTTCAATTTGTCATTGTCTTAGTTGGATACCGTCCAGTCGGAGAGAAGAAACCAATATTAAGAGTAAAATCATCCATACCATCAAAAAGAGATACCTGATCTGGAACGGCTGAACCATGGAAAGGATGGCGAGTAACGGCTCTGGCGATCCTGGCGATCCGCCCGGCGCTCATGGCGCGCGCCCGGCCGGCCGGTTCTGGGATGACTCCGCGGACGCGCCGCCAGCTGCCAGGGGCTGCGGACGTCACCGGCGCACCCTCGCGCCTCCGTCGTGGGACTCGGGTTGCTTGGGATCAAGGTTCGCGTGCCTCGGGGAACTTTCCGCCGCCCCGTCCGGCCTCGACGGCCAGGAGGAAGATCACGTATCAGTACGGCTGGCCATGGAATCGCTCGAGGAGTTCAAGCCGCCGCGAGGAGGAAGGAGATCCGAGGCGGAGCTCGTCCAGGAGTTTTGGACTGACGCCGGATTCCCGACGCCGGAGAGTCGATTTTGGGAGGAGGGTTTGCACAAACCCGCAGGTGAGCTCGCTGATGTTTCTGTAGTGTGCAGGGAACCGAGGAAGGTGGAGTTGCCGCGCCGCCGCATCCTGTCGTCCTCGCCGACGGGGATGCGTATCTCCAGGCCGCCGCCGAAGATGGGTCCCTGGCGCGGTCCGCTTCCCCCGAAGCGTATCACGCCGCCACCGATCCTCGGGGCCTTCTTCGACAAGGCTGCGGAGGCGAACAGGATGCGGGCGACGTCCTCGCCGGTGAGGATCTCCGTCGCGGTGGGCGTGGCTGCGGCAACCGGAGCCGTTCCGCCATCACCGCCCCGACGGCGGCAGCCCGAATTCAAAATTCGGGTCCCACGTTGGGTGGGCCACCGCGCCAGGCGGCCGATCCTGGCCGACCAGATGTGTGGGCGCATCTGCGTCGCCGATACAGAGCCCTTTGGCTTCGCGACTGCACGAAATCGCAAACCCTCACTTCGTCTTCGACACCTTCGCCGCCGCCGCAAGCTTCTCGCAGTCCGCTGCCGCCACAAGCTCCTCCCCGACCTCGCCAGGACGCCGCGACCTCGCCAACGGCCGATTCTTCTGCCGGCGTTCCGAGTCCTTCGTCCGCGCCCATGCCTCCTCCCCCGGGGAGCCGCTCGTTCGCCTCCGTGGTCGCCTCGTCGACGGCGATGAGTGGGCCGGCTCCGCAGAGACCTCCACAAGGCCAAGCCCCCAGGATGGTAGCGCCGCGACCGCAGCAGACGGCGGGGACTCAGCCCAGGCCGCAGCTTCCTGCAACCTCCATTGGGAGCTCCGGCATGGGGCAGCCGCTCCTGGCAAGCTTCTTCCTCGGAGGAACTTCAGCGGGGTCGAGCTCTATGCCTCCGTACCAGCCTCTCCAAAGGCCGTCCATGCAATACGGTCCTCCGGCGTACATGCCGCAAGTGCAGCAGGAAGCTCCGTTCCAACCCCCGCCAATGGCGCCGTTCATGAATCCCGGGTACCCGACGTACCAGCCGCAGGTCCAGCAGGCGTACTAGCCGCAGGTCCAGCAGGCCGTGGGGGCTGTGAGTCAGGCTGCCCCTAGGGTTAAACGGAAGAAGAACACGACGGCTAACCGACAAGGCACTTCGCTGCCTCAGCCGACGCCGGGAGTGCAGCCGTTGACACCGCCGCTGATGATGCCGCAACCACCGTACCAGCAGCCACCGTTTCAGCAGAACCAGGCGTATGTTCCTCCTTTGGGGGGTGCTCAGGGACAGCCTGGTGCTATGTCGCCGCCCATCCCGGGTGTGGCTAATCCGGCAATGGTGGATCCGGGTCTGGCAGCGGCGAGCACAGTGGATGCAGCGGTGTCGCAGCAGCCAGAGGCAGGGGCAGGGGGTAAGAGCAAAGCAAAAAAATCCACTAAGTGTTTTAAGTGTTCAGCTGATTCTCATACAACAAAGGCCTGTCCGATAAAGCATTACTGTTTAGTTTGTAACAATGCAGCTCATCCTACTTTTCGGTGCCCTACATTGAGGCTTCCAAAGCCCACTGCTTTCACCACAGGCTATGGCATAGATGAGACAATGTTTGCGCAGTTTCCGGACAGTGTCTTCAAGCCCCACCTGATTCCGACTTGCTCACCTACAGCGCTGGTTACGATTGTGGGTGACCCGGTCCCCGCTGCGGCTATTCAGAGTGTGATGGACAGGATGTGTCACTCCTCACAGTGGACGTGGGAGGCTTTGCCCCACGGTGATAGTGCCTACCTCATTGGGTTCCCGTCTGCTGAGGATCTCAACAGGCTAGACAGCTTTCAGCTTAATATCCCGTCTTTTAACTCACAGGCCACTATCTCTGTCTGGAAGGCGCAAGAGGATGTTGCCTCGATCAAGGTGCTTGAGAAGGTCTGGGTACATGTCCAAGGAGTGCCGTATGCTCTAAGGCACTTCCTGGGCTTTTGGGCTGTCGGGACTCTCATAGGGTCTACTCTGGACATTGATCTTGTCACTTACCGGAGTCGCGGTATTGTTCGCATTTTGGTTGGGATGTTGGACTCAAAAGTTCTCGAAAACAGTATGGGTGATGATGGTCCGTATGTTGGGGCCTCGTGTGTGGTGAAGCTCAAACAGTACGGGTTTTACTTCAGCCGTGAGTCTGCGGAGTTTGTACCGGATCCAAACTTTGTTCCCTTTTTTTGGCGAAGGAAGGGTGATGACACTGATGAGGATGAAGGTAACGAGCATGGCTTGGGCGACTCTTTGGGACAAGATGGCCTGCATAGTAACCCCACCTGCAACATGGAAGTGGACGGCACTTCGTCGGCAGGGACCTCTGCAGCCAACAAATCCACGGCTCCCGGGGCTCAAGTTAGGACTTTGATAGCGATCACTCCTTATAACTCAAGCCCGTGCACCCCAAGAGGACGAGATATCGTGGAGATGATCCGCCGCACTTCGCCGACCCTGCTGCGTCCTATCCTGGAGATGGCGCCAGTGCATGAGTCGGCAGGAGTTAGTCTGCTTCATTCTGCAGTGAGGCAAGCAAGGCTGCAGGTTTCGGTACAGGGGCAGACACTTCTGATCGATAGTTGGCCAACAGCAGTGCTCCTGCAGCAGAGACTGATGCTGGGCTTGGCCGATTGGCTCCTCGCTGCGTCCTTGAGCCGGCAGCGTCAGCTCCTGGACTGGGCCGAGCTGAGGTTGGGCCTCCTGGCCTGCGGGTGCTCCTGGACTGGGCCTTCAACAGGCTGCCGCTGCTCCTGGGCCTCTCTCGCCTGGAAGGCTGGGAGATGGTGCGGAACCAGCACAGATGGTGCCAGCGGTGTCCTGGCCGCATGCTCCTGACGCGGCGAAGCTGGACCTGTACTCGAGCCAGGGCAGCAGTGCGGGGCCGATCTCCGGGGTGGCTTCTACTTCGCCACAGCCTACCCAGGATGGATTGGCCCATGACGCTGCGGAGGTGGGTGTGTCCTCGACCCCGACACGGACTCACCCACTTCACGACGCATCTCTTGGTGCTGCGCTGTTTGGGGGGTTGGCTGCTACCTCGACCATGCCGACCCCCGCCATTGCTCCCACGACTACTTCGCCATTCTTGGGAGGCGTCATCTCGCCGTCCACTCCACCGCCTCGCCGCAGCGGGAGGTTTGGGGTGGACGTAGAGGGGGCCTCAGGGACTGACGAGGACTCCATGACGAAGGCCATGCGTCGCAAAGCGACGCAAAACTTGGACTATTCTGGTATGGACAAGTCGTCGAAATCTTTTCTTTCTTTTTCTCCACAGTCAATTCATTCAAAGCTTAGTAGTGTAGGAGTTAACCTTGGTAGTAGTAAAAATCAAATTCTTGTTTCAACTAAAGTCTTGAGACATATGGAATTCGACCGGTGCACGGTTATTCCTAAAGTCTCGACTGGGTTGACAGCCACCTATATGGATGAGGAAGAAGCGATTGCCACATCAATGGTCAGCTTTTTTCTCATCTCATTGGTGAAGTGTTGGATGGTGGTTTGGATGACGATGGACTGAGCTCATTGTATGAGCTGAAAGCCTCTAGTCGAAAATCTAAATCGTCCTCCAACAAGTCCCGGAAACGGAACAAGTTATCCAAATCCCCCACGGTTTCCCAATGAATGGCATGTTTGCAAATAGCAGAGGTCTTGGTGACTTGGCTAAACACTTGCACTTTGCTGGATGTATTCGAGACCATAATTTGGATTTCTTAGCCATTTCTGAGACGGGGAGACGCGAGTTCTCGCAATCTCTATTGAACCGCCTGTCAGGTGGAATAGAGTTCGAGTGGTTCTCACGTCCCCCTCATGGCCGCTCAGGAGGCATTTTACTAGGCATCAGGACTGAATCCATGGAAGTATTGGATGTTACAGATGGTGATTTTCATATCAAAATTCACATCCGTAATAAATCCGACAATTTCATTTGGAGTCTTGTTGCCGTGTATGGGCCTGCCCAGGAGGCGGGTAAGTCCTCCTTCTCTGTGAAATGGTAAATTTGGCAAAAGATAATCCACATCCTCTAATCATTGGAGGGGATTTTAATTTGCTACGTTATCCATTTGAGAAAAGTCGTGGGCGTTTTGACAATCGTTGGCCTCTTTTGTTCAATGCGGTCATTGACAGCCTGAACTTAAGAGAAGTTACAATGGTGGGGAGACAGTTCACTTGGGCTAATTCGTTGCCTGAACCGACATACGAGAAACTAGACCGTGTACTGATGGATACTGAGTGGGAAGATAGGTTCCCATTAGTATCGGTACGGGCTCTAGAACGTATTGAGGGTCTGTCCGACCATGCTCCCATTCTGATGACCACTGGCACCCCTAGACCACTGTGTAAACCACGTTTCAAGTTTGAACTTGGCTGGTTACACAGAGAGGGGTTCCATGCGATGGTTACTAGAATATGGGAAAGTCCGGTAGTGGGTGACACGCCTATCCAGCGATGGAACAATAAGATTCGTGCTTTACGCACACACCTTGTTGGTTGGGCCCGTCATACTACTGGTTTACTTAAGAAAGAGAAAGAACGACTTTCCTCCATAATTGATGCTCTTGAAGCACTAGCAGAAGTTCGGTTACTATCCGCGCAAGAGATTGAGCTAAAAAGCCAATCCAATGCACAGATAGCAAAACTACTGCGTGAGGAGGAGTTAAAATGGTATCAACGTTCCAAAGCTCAATTTATCCTAGAAGGGGATTCGAACACGCGATATTTCCACGGTGTTGCCAATGGCAGACATCGGAAGAAGCGTATTCATACCCTAGTACAGGATGAAGGAACGATTGAGGGCCATGAACAACTAAAGTCGTACATAACAAATTACTATAAAGGTCTGTTCGGGGCCCCAGAGGAAGGAAACTTCTCTTTGGATGAATCTCGGACAGATGATATACCCCAGGTTTCAGTCGAGGAGAATGGCCTACTCACAAAACCCTACTCGGAGGAGGAAGTGAGAAAGGCGGTCTTCCAAATGAAACATAATTCAGCTCCTGGGCCTGATGGTTTCCCAGCAGAGTTCTACCAGAACTTCTGGGATGTTATCAAGTCTGATCTAATGCAACTGTTCACTTGTCTCCATAGGGGACAACTCGAGTTGTTTCGGCTTAACTTCGGCGAGATTATTTTATTACCTAAGGTTAATGAGGCAGAAAGGATTCAGCAATTTAGACCTATTTGCCTTCTTAACGTTAGTTTTAAAATCTTTACCAAAGTGGCCACGATTCGTCTAAACAGTGTAGCAGACCATGTGGTTCGTCCGTCTCAGACGGCTTTTATGCAAGGGCGCAACATCCTTGATGGAGTTGCGATCCTACATGAAACTGTTCACAAGCTACATAGGAAGAAGCTGAATGGGGTAATTCTTAAAATTGACTTTGAGAAGGCCTATGATAAAGTCAAATGGTCTTTCCTCCAGCAAACTCTCAGAATGAAAGGTTTCTCTGAGGAGTGGCGCGCATTAATAGATTCTTTTGTTTCGGGAGGAAGTGTAGCCATTAAGGTCAATGATGACACTGGCAAATACTTCCAAACAAAAAAAGGTCTTCGACAGGGTGATCCTTTATCGCCAATACTATTCAATATAGTGGCTGATATGCTGGCTATCCTGATCGAGCGTGCAAAATCTGAGGGCCAAATTGAAGGGGTGATTCCTCATCTAGTCGATGGTGGTTTATCGATACTTCAATATGCCGATGACACAATCCTTTTCATGGAACATGATATCGAAAAAGCCCGTAATTTAAAGCTGATATTGTCAGCTTTTGAGCAACTTTCGGGTCTTAAGATTAACTTCCATAAAAGTGAGTTGTTTTGCTTTGGCGAGGCTCAAGAAAATGCCACCTTGTATGCCGACCTCTTCGGATGCGAGCAAGGACAATTTCCCATCAACTATTTGGGTATACCGATTCACTATCGGAAACTTACAAATGCTGAATGGAAAAGGGTGGAGGAAAGACTTCAATTACGTTTAAATAGCTGGAAAGGCAAACTACTATCCCTTGGTGGAAGACTGGTTCTCATTAACTCAGTACTAACGAACATGGTACTGTACATGATTTCCTTCTTTCAGTTGCCCAAAGGAATCTTGAAAAGACTGGATTATTTCCGGTCTAGATTCTTTTGGCAAGGTGATAGTGAGAAGAAAAAATACCGACTGACTAAATGGAGTGTGGTTTGCTGCCCTAAAGACCAAGGAGGGCTTGGAGTTCATGACCTTGAGGTCAAGAACAGAGCCCTGCTAGGTAAATGGCTCTTCAAGCTTCTATCCGAAGATGGAGTGTGGCAATCCCTCCTTAGGAGAAAGTATGTGGGAGATCAAGCCGTTTCTCAGGTTATTTGGAAACCAGGGGATTCTCACTTCTGGGCTGGCCTCATGGCTACCAAGAAATTTTTCTTCCCACAAGGTTCTTTCTCAATTAGGGATGGCTCGGAAATTCGTTTTTGGGAGGATAAATGGCTAGGCCTAACCACTCTCAGAGAACAATATCCGGCTCTGTATGCGATATCCGAAACAAAAGCGATACGATCGCCAAGGTGTTGGGTTCCTCCCCACCAAATGTTTCGTTCAGGAGAAGTTTACTTGGAACAAGACTAGCATCTTGGAATGCTTTGCTTATCCGATTGGATTCCATCCAGCTGTCGGAAGGTCCAGATAAATTTCAATGGAATCTTACGAAGAACGGAAAATTCTCGGTCGATTCCATGTATAGAGCACTAATCGCTCCCGAAATTCCAGTTGATATTAAGGATAATAATAAGATTTGGAAGATGAAGATACCGCTTAAAACTAAGGTTTTTACATGGTATCTCCGTCGAGGTGTTATTCTTACTAAAGATAACCTTGCCAAACGCAATTGGCATGGAAGTAAAAAGTGTGTCTTCTGTCAACATGACGAGACTATTTCTCACTTATTCTTTCATTGCGAGTTCGCTAGGTCTATATGGTCAGCCATCCAGATAGGTTCTACCTTACATCCGCCCAGATCGGTTGCAAACATTTTTGGCAACTGGTTAAATGGTGTTGATCCTAGGTTCAAACTATTCAGTAGGGTGGGAGCGATTGCAGTTATTTGGTCGCTATGGCTATGTAGAAACGACAAGGTTTTTAACGATAAAATGCTTCTTTTATGCAGGTTATTTATCGGTCTACCGCAACGCTACGGACTTGGTCGGCCTGCAGCGTGTGGAGCACCAGGACTTGTTCTTGGAGGTGGCAGGTCGGTTGGAGGTGGCGGCCAGGGAGCTACTCTCGCGGCATGGATGGCAACATAGGCTCCGGATCGACTTACCACCCATCTAGACGGATCTACAATTTCTTATTATGATATGTAATCCGCCTTGTCGTTATTTTTTCTTCTTACTTTCGGTACTCGTGAATTTGCGGACTTGTGGCTGTGTACATCTTGTTATGCAGAGGCCGGGTGTAATGCATAAACTCTTAAGTAATAAAATCGCTTTATCTAAAAAAAATACCATCAAAATAACAGAGGTTATTATTAATGTTGGATCCAGCAACAACGACGCTCTGTGATTCATCTCCTTTGTCAAGGCTTTCTAGAGTACCATGATGCGTCAGGTGACCTCGAACTCATCTAGGGTTAAGTGAATAATAACTTGATTAACCACTTCTACATTAAGCACTTACCGATGCAAAGGTTGCTTGGCAAAGACTCTACGGTCGAGATCTGCCGGCCACAGGTAAAACCCCAATACGCAAGGGACAGGAAGACCGTTCTGTCGACGCCCTGCGCCGTTCCAAGACATGCCCCGTGCTCCCGAGATCGACGCACAGGCGACGACAACAGGGCAGGCACATGGAGAGATTCGGCTCCATGCCAAGCCCAGGTTTATGGTTTCTCATCGCCACCACATGGCCACGCCGCCCGTTTGGCAGCTAGTAGCTGAGAGAGATCTGTGTTGTGTTGCTTATTAAGGACAAAAAACATGGCTTAATTAATCTTGGAATCAACCTAGCACGAGGCTAGGCTAGGTACACGGTATTTGACATCCAATTTCCATTTCAGTATGTTTTATAATAAGCTAGATCAGGAAGAAGCATAGGATTCTTCAGCCAATGCTCAAGGAGACCAGGGGCAGGCAGGGGCCCAACCAGGAGACGGATGGATCCTGGAGTTAGGATCATGGCATGATCCATTCATTGCAAGGGGGCAGCATGGCTACAAGGGGTTTAAGACCTTGCCAGATCCAGAGTTCCAACTTGGAGTACAATTTTCTACTAATACTACTAGTGAACTAGGGGGTTACTACCTAACAAGTAACCTTAAGTTAGGGCAACACTGAGGTGGTGTCGTTCCCAGCAGCTAAACTTCAGTCCTAACACCGACTTAAACTCTACCTGAGCTGAGCTACGAGATCGTCGCGCATTAGCGTTTACAAAAATGGCGACCGTAAATAACCGTGCATGCTACGTCTCCATGAAGCTCTTGGTGAGCCAGATGGCGGTCTCCCGGGGTGATGCCTTCTCGGGGCCGAAGGGCTTCAGCAGGATGCCCAGCTCGTCGTACCGCTCCTGCTGCAGCAGCTGCGCGCTGAACTCCAGGAGCCCCTCCAGGGCCTCCGCGCGCTGCTGGAACGACGTCGTGTCAAACCGCTGCAGCCTTGAGTCGTTGGAGCCGCGGCTCGAGGCCGCCGTCGCGTTGCGGCCCGACGAGTCGCTGCCATTGTCACCGTTGTCCGTGCGCAGCACCTGGATCGTGCACTTGTCCTTGGTGATGGACCGGTTCACGGAGGGAGGGGTGGAGCACGAGCCGTGGGCCGACGAGAGCTTGTGGATCGGGTGGAAGGGGTCCTCCGAGGAAGCCAACGGGAACTCGGCAATCCTGTCGATGTGAGGCGCATTCACCGAAACGTCGGGAGAGCCTAGCTGGTCCAGAATGCTGACGGTGCGCTTGATTGGTGTTGTTTCATATGTCGACAGCGGGAGGGATACTCTCCGAGCTGGAGCGCTTTTGCTTAGAGATGTTATTGAGGGCAGCTGCAAACAAGAAATTTGGATGCTCAGTAAGGCACTTCAGAAATAAATGGATAAGCAAGCCATCAGTATTCAAGAGCATAAAGAACATGGCTAAATGTGAAAATACCTCAGTACGGCTAGTTCTGGTATAAGATGATTTTGGAGTTTCAAACCGGTTTCTGCCTGTGAATGTCTTGGCTGGAGTACTCTTAGGAGTCCTTAGGATGCTTGAGGTCTTTGTTATCATGGCTTTACTAGTAACCTCGTCCTCCGCCTGACTGCTGTCAATGGATAACTCTCTGACACTCTGAGTAGTTGTATATTCTTTGATGCTCCGTATAGAGCTGACAGAATTCCGCTCAGGAGATGGTTTGCTAAATGTTACAGTCCTCTGACTCCCCAAAGAGTTTCTCCTGACTATTCTTCTGCGTGCAGAATCAGCGACATCATCAGGATATGTCATCTTCTTAACTTTGTCAGTCAGACAGTCATGGATAGGAAGTATATTGCGACTAGGACTAGATTTCAGTTGGACTTGAAACACATAAGGCTGAAGTTGTGGATGTTTGAGCAGTTCTGCAGCCTGTACAGGTCATTTAGTGGATATTTTATTTACTATCATCAGAGAACAAATTTGCATGAAAACAAATAATAGGTTAGGAAAGACTCTAAGAGAGTATCGAGGAATTACGCTTGGTCTGTGCTCTGGACTTTTCCGAAGCATGCTCTTAATAAGTCCTCGGCTGCATTAAGGAATTAAGACTTTCAGAAGCATGCTCCATTCAGGTAAGATGACGGGCAAAATGGAGTGAGAAACAAAAATAACTAGCTAACAAACTTACAAGGGACCAGAATATTTTGTGGGCAATGGTGATACTATTGACTTCGTGATCTTGTTAATCAGAGCTTGCATGTCCTGCAACAAAATAATGAAACCAGGCCCTCGTTAGTTTCTTGAGTCTTACATGATTATTAGGACAGAGGTAGTTGTATAAATATATAATCAAATAGAGTTGAGCATATATGCAATACTATGGGTGTCTAGTGCTAAGTGTTTCTATCCAGGTTTACTAGCGCATTAGTAGGACATAAGCATCCAAGACATGCCAAATAAATATAACTTAAAAGCAGAAAGTGTTCACTAGGTAAACATAACGTTATTTTGTAGTTTTCATCATCAAGCTGCAACAATGTATAAACCATTTACATCTATGGGCATAATAAAGAAGGCAGGGTAGAGACTTACAAAAGCTCTAAATGCAGGCCTGAGAGCAGTCATTTCGTATATACAACAACCTGCAACAAAAGAAATATAAGTAGTGAATCACAAGTTTCCTATCTAGGTTTAGGAGAAGTGTTTTGGCACATATACCTAGAGACCAAATATCGGACTTGCTACCATAGGGTATATCAGCAAGAAGTTCTGGGCACATATAACTTGGTGTTCCTACTACCTGGGTTGGGGGCAATATAGTACTAAGAACACAATGGGATATGTACAAGAAAGACAACAGATTATTTAATTACTTACGGAAGACGCCAGATCATCAGAAGTCAATATTTTTGCAAGCCCAAAGTCACCTGCATCATTAGATTTGTAATTACATCATTACCAGGATTGGAGAACGAATACATAAAGTGCTGCACTTTTCCTGGGACTAAGCTACATACCGAGTCTTATAGTTTGGTCTCTGGCAATAAAAATATTGGAGCACTGAAACAAATTAGCAGCTTCAGTATACATTATTACCACACCTTTGAAAGACAACTACCATTATATGTTCCAAATGAAGCACTGTTACTGACCTTCACATCTCGGTGAAGAATGTGATTTGCATGCAAGTAGTCTAGAGCCATAAGGAGCTGCACAAGCCACTTGCAAAGCTTCTGCAAAATCAGAAAACAGATGACGGAGCGTTCCTCAGCAGAACAAGCTAAGAAAGCCAAAATGAAAGCAAGACACGAACCGCACCTCCTCAGAGAAATAGGTACCATTAGCTCTTTTAATAGCGTCAGACCTGGAACAATACACGTTCTGTTAACTACAGGGACTTAAGTTGTGAAGTAACTACTTAAAGGACACCACGGCATACTTACATGTCTCCTCCCTGACAGTAACCTATAACAATGCAGACATAGCAACCCTGAAAGTTTAAACGCACAGAATGAGCAGAATGCTTATCAAGTAAATCTGAAGCGACTTCGTCTTCCAACTTGTCGATTTACTCTTTTCCTGTAACTTTTACCTACCTTTTCTACCCATGAATCTTTGTACTCCACGATGAACGGATTTCTCACTGTCGCAATAAGCTGCATCTGCATTCGGCGCGACTCAGTACAAGGACAGCACAGCACAAGACAATAATATATCTTGCAGGTTTAGAGATTGAGATCAGTTCATCACTAGCCAAACTAAACTCAATAGCATACCATGAGCGCAGTTATTTTGTACCAATTCTTGGCCACATCTAGTCTTTGTACAAAGAATGACAGCAACACAGGATTTTTTTCTCCGGCATACGTGGCAGCATATTAGACGACTTTCGTAGTATTCTATAGGTTTTGCTCCTGTCCGGTTGAGGCTTGTCTCAATTTCTTTGTGATCATTTGAGATGTAATAATTTACTTGAACAAATTTGTTAATAAAAGGCTGTGTGCATCACTCGATGCAGAGGCCGGGACAACCCCATTTCTAAAAATAAAAAAAAATAGGGTGGTGTTTATAAACAAAAATGTTTTTTCTCCTTGGAATCATAGCTAGGTAACAAACGATGAGGAATGGAGCTTATATCAAGATGAAGCAGAAGAGGATTTACCTCCTGGTGTGCAGACCGGCGAGTGCGGTCGGTTTGCCGCGCAAGCCGGATTTTCTTCAGCACATACCTGCACCAGACAGAGAGCTCCATAGCATCAACATGACTGAAACAAAACTGGTCCCAGAAAGTAAGTTAAGAAAGGGGCATTGTTAGTAAGCCTCACTTCTTCTTCTCCACCTTGTGCCTCACCAACAGAGCAGAGCCGAATGCTCCTTTCCCAATCTGCTCCAGCACCTCATACTGATCCATCCTCGTGGAGTGTGCAGCTCAACACACAGCAAGGTATGCTCCTTCTTTAACTATCCTGGGGGGTAAAAAAGAAAGAAAGAAAAAAGTCAGTACTTGTGTCAAGCTATGGTGAAGAAGGTGGAACATCAAGTGCATTTAAGCGCCCAAGAACTCCATTTTGTGGTTCAGGAGAGTGAAAAAAGCTCACATGAAAACGAAGCAAAATGGAAGGCCAAAGTCGCCAACACTCCCAAGACGAAAAGTGAACTCGCATGAAAACATAAGAAAAGATAAATGATCCGAAATTACGGACGCAGAAGAAAGAAAAGGGAAGCACTGGGTGACAAAACCTGCCGACAGCTCCTCCTAAACTGTACTGAAAGAAAAAGAAGATGAAATAAAGGAGGAGACGGTGGAGCTCCGGGGCCGCAAAATGTCACGTCTCCAGGAGCAAATCAGTATTCAAGATGAGGGGAGAGAAAAAAAGGGATCAGCCCCCAGCAAGTCCAAGCGCTACCAACCCCGATTCAAACCACTCCAATGATTATTTTCAAACCGAATCCCAAATGCCTGCTCCATCCGCGAGCACATTCGGCGAGAGCGAAATGATCCCCAAATGGCGGCGCGCAGGGCCCTCGATCCAATCCAAGGAACCGAGAACCCAATCTAGCTTTAAAAGAAAGTAGAGGAAAACAAAGAAAGAGCAGTCCAATATAGTCCGAGCTCTGGAGCCTGAAATGCCAGCTCCAAGGCCACCGGAAGGGAAGGAGCAGAGGCGCGGTGGACTTACCGGGTCACGCGCGCAGATCTCGCCGCATTTGATCGGAGACGGAGAGGGTTCGAGCTTCGGGCTAAAGAGGCGGCGGCGGCGTGGAGAGGGAGTGGGAGAGAGAAAGATGGGGTTTTGGGTGGGGTTCAAAACTCGGCGAGAGGCCCGCCTGCTGCTTTCCGAATCCCGGCTTATATAGCGCAAAAGGTAAAGTGGAGGAGGAGAGCTGGAGGAGAAGGCTCTTCCCGAGGAGAGAGAAAAGGAGCGAGGCTAGAGAGAGAGGGGAGCAGGGCAGGAGAAGGCGATGGCAGTGGAGAACAAGTGTGATGACTGATGAGAGTGATGACTGATGAGAGAGAGGGAGGGATGGTGTGGTCAACTTGGTGTGTTTATCTTACTTTGAAGGGTTATTATTTTATTTCTTGGATTGCATCCATGATATGATGAGAACAAAAAGGAGTCATTAGTGTGAGTGCATATACTAATGGGCTCATGGCATATATTCTACTGGTAAAATGAGTGTCGTGTCAATTTCAATCCTATAGGATTTCGGAGAGAGGACGGGCTCCAGCTAGCTCTTTATTTGAAAATTTTAAAAACAGCATTTTTAAAGTTTCCACAAAATCGTAGACATAGACAATCTTATATTCTACCGATGTGTGAAATCCCAACTCGAAACATCTTGTAGCAAAATTTCAAACATCCAAAATTTGTCAGACGTTGTCGTTTTTGTGTAGCCTGGAATATGACTTATTTTTGAGTTGGGATTGTGCTCGTTTGTAGAATGCATAATTGTCTATGGGAACGAATTTTCTTCGAGTTTTTTCAAAATTGGAAATATTGATTCCAAAATATTCAAAAAAAAGGCCTCGTGAAGCTTAGGCTCCATTTGTGGTTTCCGTAGGATTTGGGTACATTTGATTGAGTAACAGAAAATTAAATAGATATTTGTAAGAGGTTCGAGTGGATGCTATTTTTTACAAAATATAGTACAAAGTAATCCTAGGAGGAAATCATATGATTCGAGCCTACAAATCAAATGACTCGTATAGGAAAACTATAAGTTTTTAATTCTCCATAATACTTATGAAATCCTTTGGATCATAGAGACCCTCAAAGTCCTCCTTAGACTCGGTTTATGGGGTGTAAAATGTGTTGTGTTGTGATTATTTTATATCTGTTGTGGAAAATAACCACAAAATATGGTAAAGGTGAGTCAAACACAACCTCTAAATTAGCAAAAGATATGATTGGATAATTTGCGTTGTGACAATGCACTGTAGTACCAATCATATCTTTAACAATGTATTTCTTGAGTTTTTCTTCAGGGAACAACTTTAGTGCTAGTATTTAACACATAACTCCAGGGTCGTCCCTGCGGCGGGCAAGAAGGGCGATGGCCATGGGCCCAGATGAGTGAGGGCCCCAACCCAGGAATTCTCTAAGTACCGAGGGCATAAGCCAAAACAAACCGAGGTGAAAAAAGGGCCCCGTCTATTCACTTGCCACAGGGTTCCAAGAACATCAAGACTAGCCCTGCATAACACCAATAGAACAGTTTCTCGCTGACAGGGCACCTCCAACCGAGACCCGCATACGGAAATCAAAAGCGGACCGATTCGAACTGTTTGGGGCGGACCGCGGACAGAATTTGGGCCTCTGTCCGTTTGGGTGGGGGTGCCCCCAACGGCCCAGCGCAAAACAAATAAGCACAAAAAAAGACAAAAAAAATTAATATTACACATATTTAGGTTCGAAGGCTCCACAGGCCATTGACACAAACTAAAAAAAAGGAGCCTAGCTACAGGCTTCGCCGGTGGGGAATGGGCGGCGCCGGCGCCGTCGTAGGGGAAAATGGGCGGCGCGGGCTGGCCCCTTGGCGTCACGGCTTGACGGCGGCCTCCTAGTCATCCTCATCGTCGGAGAGGATGATGTAGGGCGGTGGCGCGTATAGCCACGACGGTGGCGCCACGAGAGGAGGCGTGCCCGGCGCCTCGGGATCCTGCGGCAACGCCGGTGGCGGCGCGTACGCCTGGCCCTCCCCGTGTTGTGGCCACGGTGACCACGGCACCTGCCACCGTGCGCGCTCGGCGGCCGCGGCCTCCTCCTCCAGACGGGCACGTTCCGCCGCCTCCTCCTCGATGTTGCAGGCGTCGATGGCCGCCTGGAGCTCGGCGTCCTCGTCGACGGGCGGCTCCGGGGCCGCGCCTCTGTACGCCGCCCAGTTGGGCGGCGCGGCTTCCTCCTCCATCTTCACGGGGCCGAGGTCGTCGTCGACGGCGCCGTCCTCCCAGTCGAGGTTCGAGTCCTCGTCTGGCTCGAGGCCGACGAGGGCGGGGTCCTCATCCTCCAGGCGCCCCTGGTAAGCCTCCGACGCCACCGCCGCGAAGGCCACCCGCCGCCGCGCGTCGTGCTCCAGCTCGAACCACCGGCCCCAGAGCCGGGAGTTGAGGGCGTACGCGGGGTCGTGGACCAGGTCCTCCGGCAGGAGCGACCGCCGACGCAAGATCTCCTCCGTGCGCGCCCTGCCGGAGCGCGGAATGGGCGGCACCGGGATGCGTCGCCGGTTGAGGTGCCAGCCGCCCGGGAGGTGCATGTCGCTCCACGGCAGTGGCGCTGACACCTCCCAGTAGATCTGGGCCACGTCGGGCGCGCTGGGTCAGGCGGCGCGCGTTGCGTCGGCGCGGGCAGCCGTATCGGATGCGGCCGCGCGGGAGGCGGCGGTGGGAGCGCGGGAGGCGGGACCGCGGGAGCTCGACGCCTCGTGGTTGTTCCGGCCACCCTTCCACCACGAGGGCTTCTTCATCGTGGCCGGCGACGAGCTCGAGCTAGGGTTTCGAGCGGGAGGGAGTGGACTGGCGTGTGAACTGGAGTGGATGGGGACGGCACTGGCCACCGGTCCCCATTTAAGAAGGACCCACCGAGGTAGCCGAAGCGGCCACTCTCGCTGGCAGGTGGGCCAGGGAGGACACGCGCCGTGTCCGCGCCTCCCCCAAACCTCGCTCAAATTTGGGCCGAGTTTGGTCTAGAGCAAGTGTCCGCGCGGACACTTGTCTGTTTGCGATGTCCCGTTGGAGGCCCTCCTTTGTCCGTCCGGACAAAATCGGACACAGCTGGTCTGTTTGCGGGCCTCGGTTGGAGGTGTCCTAAATCTTATAAGTTGAACCCAAGTAGAGAATAATTAATTACGCACATTAATTTTCGTAAATTGACACTCAATAAATAGAGAAGCATCAACTCGAATCGGTATAATTTGAACGCATGAACAAAAGGCATCATTATACTATCTTATTTCGCCTACACCCACTCCTAATTTGTTGCATATGATATATAGAAGATATGCCAAAAAATCTAAAACTCCTTTTTAAGGGCAATAGAGTGCGTAGGGCTGGGGGCTGGGGCTCACACTATGTAGGAAATCAATATTTCTTGCACATGCAGCCAATGCTAACACAACTTGCAGTATTATACAATTTACCCATAACTACTGCAGCATCTTTTTTTATGAAAAACACAACTATAAAATTTCATCTTATATGCAGGGACACTCCCCCACCGAAAGTCAGAACAATTTCCTTTGATTCCGTAACTTCATAGGAATTCAAACTGGCCCAAAATTAGAAGACAAACATAATGTGCGTAATGACCACTCCGTTTCTATACATAAGTCACCCAAGCATTTCACTATTTAAATATGACCAATAATTGGACTACGTGAGTGATGTGACAAAAAGGTAGTGAGAGGATTTCTTGGTTCCAAAACGATTTAATAGATCTGAGGGGGTAAAAAAGGGGATTTTGAAGGGGATTTAAAGAAATGCAATCCGTAAGAAATCCTGTGAAATCCTTATGGTCCAAAGAGAATCGGAGACATTCTTCCCTTACCTTTTCCTTTTCGCAGTCTTGTTCTCCTTCTACATATGCTTTTGGTCGCGTGGCATCTGCGCATGTATCTCCCGGGCTGCTCCGTAAAGCATTCACATTTGTTAGATCATAAGACTCCCTCTTCCCTCTGTTCCATAATATAACATGTTTTAGACATTCTAATGCTGACCAAATGCGGAACAAAATAAGTGAAATGTCCACTAAAATACGTCTAGATTCGTACGAATCAGAAAAATGTTCAAAAAATAAAAAAGGCTTATATTATATTTACAAACGGAGGGAGTATTTAGCCAATCGCAATTTCCTTTTTCTTTCCTTAATTGGCTTCTCGGTCAGTTGCTCTCAGAGCTAACTACTAAAGTACCTTACCTGCATTACTCCCACGAAGAAAGATAGACAGGAGGAAGAAAGTGGTACATGCACTACGGCTTGCAATCACGGGTTAAGTCGCCATCATCCCATAACCAAACAAGCGCCGAAATGGTTACTTATCTCCGTTCCGTTAGGTGTGGCTTTTCTTTTCTCCTCGCACGCATGCAAGTACCACCTGTCCATGCATCCAAACTCCCTTTTTTCATGTTCGTGTAAGCTAGGGAACAAACGATATTCCTCAAGGATTTATGTAAACATGGCATATGTGTTGGGAAAGGCGACCTTGATTTTATTCTTTTTGAGTTCGAGATGTTGATCTCTGTTGTCTGCATTCATGCAGCTATTAATTCTACTCCCTCCGATCCTAAAAAACGGTCGCCGGTTGTGCTGATTGATTGTACGTGATCAGTTGTTTGGTTCCGCCACTTTTTACGGACCGGAGGAAGTATCTTTTTTTCGAAGAAATGTGACGATTGTGTTAGGACAACTAGCTGCTTCTGAGAAAGGAAGGACTTTACTGGCTTCATCAAATATATTATTTTTGAGAAAACACAGATTTAGTACATGAACCTATCGAGAATGTGCGGTTTATTCACGAGTTGAGAACAAAAGCGGGTCACAAAGTTGCAACACGTGACCGATTTGGTCACCCCGTGACGGCGGCCGTGAGTTTGCATACGTAGCACACTGCTTTTTGCAAATCGTCCCTCAAAATTTAATTTATTCTAATTGCTAGGTTATTTTCAACTTTTTTGTTTACCTTTTTAGGGGGGCTTGTAAAAACAAAACTTTAGTGGGATTTGTAAAAAAAATAGTCAGCCACATATGTAAACTCATGGCCACGACAAAAATGCTCGCACATGGCAAATTTGACCCGCTTTTCACGTTTGGCAACTTCCTGACTAAACCACACATTTTCGGCAAGTTCTCTAATTTTTTTTTTCTCTTATTGTGATTGTGACGTGGACGTTGTTGTTCTAGTACTTGCGATGAGATATATTTTCTCTGTTACCTTGATATCTAGCATGATAATATTTAATAAGAGCACCCTAAATTCTAGCAGATTTTATTTTTAAGTCACCGCATGCACTAGATGGCTCAAACACCATCACTCTTGGAGTTGGAGTTGGAGTTGGAGAGATGGCATTTCCTTTTTCGTAGAGTTCCTTTCAGTCCAAGTATCCCAAGACGCGAGAAATGGCATTTCCTTTTTCACGGTGCTGCTAGTGATTTACGACCACCACTCTTCGAGGATGTTAGGTAGCCCAAGCTTGTGGCTGATAATATCAAATGGCAAGCAAAGGCGCAGTCTCTGGCTCCCTTTCACATAGCTGACAAAGCCTACAATTGAGCCATTCGTGCTCCTGAAAATGATTTGTCATCTAAACTCTATTATGAATGATTAAGCACGAAGAATTTGTACTGTGGGAGTTCCCTGTTGATCTTCCAAATGGTCTAAGATCCATGGAGATGGT
This sequence comes from Poa pratensis, assembly GCA_947311845.1. NCBI lineage: Eukaryota > Viridiplantae > Streptophyta > Magnoliopsida > Poales > Poaceae > Poa > Poa pratensis. The sequence goes on along the minus strand of CAMZMU010000116.1, from coordinate 13,694,718 downwards.
GCCAATGAACTACGGCTTGTAAGCGAAAGAACTCGAGTAAGATCTTCAAGTCCTCTAGCGAGATGGACCTCACGCAAGGTCGCCCAAGGGCAAATGAAAATTTGAAACCGTTAGCCCCTCATTTAATTTGACGTTGGCAATCCAAAAATCATCAGTCAAAGATAGCTATTTTGATGTGATGTTTGAATTATGATGAATTTTACTTCTCACATTTCTTAACTTTTATAATAGTGAATTGGAACATTATCATTATTTAGCCAATCCATGCTTTTAAGTTAACAATGATTCTTACTCTACTCGATATATGATATTTCTGCAAAATTTCCCAGGCTCCAAAGTTTTAGTACATATTTATTTCTGGCAAGAAAAAGTGAAACAAACTATCTGGATCATCGTCTGCACGGTGCCACTGTACATATAATTATACACACATATAGACGCACGAAAACGAAATCCAAGTCTCCCAAAACGCGAGCATTGCAAGAGATGGCATTGCCTTTTTTTCATGGCATCGCTAGTGATTTGCGACCCTCACTCTTCGAGGATGTTAGGTAGCCAAAGCTTGTGGCTGAAAATATCAAATGGCAAGCCAAGCCGCAAGCGTGTTCCAATTACACAAGGAAAATTTGCATTGCGACTTAAGGTGAGCCGCAGACTCCGGTTCCCTTTTGCAGAGCTGACAAAGCGTACAACTGAAGCACTCGCGCTTCTGAAAATGATTTGTCATTCAAACTCTATTATGAATGATTAGCGACGAAGAATTTGCACCGTGGGGTGCCCTCTTCTTCCAAACCGTCTGTCTAAGATCCATGGAGATGGTGTCGGTGAACTGCGCCTTGTAAGCGAAAGAACGCGAGTAAGATCCTCAAGTCCTTTAGCGAGGTGGACCTCGCGTAAGGTCACCCAAGGGTAAATAAAATCTTGAAACCGTGAGCCCCTCGTTTAGTTTAACGTTGGCAATCCAAAAATGACCGGTCAAAGATACCCATTTTGATGTCATGTTTGATTTATGATGATTTTTTACTTGTCTCATTTCTCAACTCTTATTATAGGATATTACAACATTGTCTCTATTTAGCCCATGCATGCATGATTTTAAGTTAACAAGGATTTTACTCTACTCGATCTGCAATATGTTTACATAAATTAATTCCCAGACTCCAAAGCTTTAAGATACATTTATTTCTTGCAAGAAAATAATGAAACAAACTGTCTGGATCATCCTCTGCACTGTAGTACATATAACTGTACATACACACACACACATACAGAAGCAGGAAAATGAAATCCGACAGGGACCGGATCGGGTCTCACATGCACGGAGCGAGGGAGCAGTGGAATCCAATGCGCAAGCTCGAGCTTAAATACAGCCACTCCACGATTAGACGCATCTGAAGTGCGATGATGATATTATTATTCACGCACGCACGCATGTGAGGGAGGGAGGCAGGCCTCATCGACGTGAGAGAACAGTGGAGAAAAGAATGTCAACTCAGGTCAGATTCATTGGGTTCGGTTGGGCTGGTTCGGAGGTGGAGTGAATTGTGAGTGCATCTTGCGTTTCCACCCTTCTCTAGTTTAAATGTTTGTTTAAGTTCCGTGATAAACTCGTTTGCCAAATGTCTTTTTTCCACCGTCCAACACCGCGCTCCGGATTCGCTGACTTCGTGAAGCAACGGCAGCGAGCTACAGTAATCCGCTGCCTTAGCTCATTTGTGACCACCAGATCGCAAACCAACGGTCCAAATCGGCTGCCACAAGACCACGCCACAGTACCTCTGAACAGTGGCATCTGAATAGTAATCTGTGAACAGTGATTCGTGAACAGTCGAATTCCAATCTAGACAGTTGGATTTCGATCAAATGGTTGAGAAGCAAAGTCACTCGCGAGTGACTTTGCATCACAACGTCAGCCAAGCCGCGCCCCCAACACCGAGGTGCCACTTCTACCCGACTTCAGATAGGCTCAACCTTATACCCCCACGTAGCGTTCCAAATATTTTCAACAATTGGCTAAACGGTGTGGCCCTAAGTTCAATCTTCTTATTAGGGTGGGAGAGATTGCCATTATTTGGTCGAGACGGATTTTTAATGATAAAAATTCTTCTGTTATGCAGGTTATCTACCGGTGCACTGCTACGCTCCTATCATGGTCGTCCCTACAGTGTGTGGAGCATCGCGACCTGTTTTTGGAGGTGTCTTCACGGTTGGAGGCTGCGGCGAGTGAGTTGTTTTCCCACCATGGATGGCAACATAATCTTCGGATCTGCCCTCCATCACCATAGATGTTTTTACAATGTCTCATTATGATATGTATTTCGCCTTTTTATTTTTGTTTGTCTGGAGACTTGCGAACTTGTTGGGGCTGTGTGCATCCTAACTATGCAGAGGCCGAGTGTAATACTTAAAACATTTAAGTAATAAAGATCCCTTTATCAAAAAAATGAAAGTCATCTAATTTAGAATGGAAGGAATACAACATTTCACTAGGGTTACATGTTGATGCAACTATCACTCAGTCAATCCGTCGGGGGCCATGTCCGGGGCAACCCTACCATCTTCTCTCCGCACTTGTGCTATCATGATGCCCTTTGTCGGGGAAAGTAGCATTTTTGAAGCGGATGCATATGCTCCTAGTTTGAAAAAACAATTTCTAAATGTTTAAAATTTCTAAAAAAAAGATGTGTGTAGATCTGTATGATCCATGTGTGCGTAGAAATTTTCGCGGAGAAACGACATTTCAGTCAGCCTATGTAAAAAAGACAAAAATATGTCACATGATTACTGCTATGTAGCACCGAAACTTTCAAAAATCCATTTTGACTTGTAGCACTAGATGCTCCTATTATGAAAAACATATTTCGTAATGTCAAAAAATTCTGGAAAAAAATTCGGGTGTACATATAGACATTTTTTGTAGGTACATAATTATTTGTTAAAAAAATATATCTTTCGTGCATTGTGTAAAAAGACAAATAAAATGTGTAGTAAAAAGTTTTTTTTGAGCACCTGATTTATATTTTTATACAAAACAAATAAAACAATTTTTTTCGTGAAACTTTATGTGCCAATATGTTAGGAGGGACACCGGAAATTTTATTTCAGATTTTTTTTAATTTTAAATATCATTAAAATGCGCTTTCCATAATGAGGCTAGATGCTCCTACGTGCCAAAACACCGTGTCCCAAAATTTTCTCTTTTTTACGGAGGTGAATAAAATAGTAATTTCGTCACGAAACTCATGTGCAGGGCGCATGTTTTGCGAGACCTATGCATGGATTTTTTTTGTTTCAGATTTTTGGACATGTTTTTGACATATTTTTGGCATTTCGAATAGGAGGGACCATAAACTCTCATGTTCACTATATTCACTTTCCCTTTGCCGCCCCTTCCCTCTCTTTGAGTTTAGTGGGCTCTAGCCAATATGGAATCCTAGTTGTGGCAAAGGAAAGCAAGTTCGTGAAACAAGAATTTTCGAGCAAACCACAAGTTCAAGCGGAAAAAAAACCCTCTTGCGCTCCCGTCGCCCCCCGAGGCGACGGAGCGCCGCCACCCCTCCCCCGGCTCGGTTCCCCCCTTCTCCACCCTCCCCCATCGCCGCCGCTGGCAGGGTCCGCCGGGCGCAGCCTGGGTGGCGCCGGCGGCGGTGGCCTGCTCTTCCCCGCGCGCTTGGAGGCGGGTCGGGGCCTTCTCCCTCCAGCGGCAGTGCTTCCAGGGCGTCAGCGGGTCAGACATGGCCGGGTGATGGCGTCACGGCGGTGCGCTGGTGGTGCAGCGGGGCGACGCAGCACGGTAGGGCGGCGGACTGCAGCGGGACGACAGCGCAACCCTCGGCCCAGATCTGGGCCCTTCGGGCCCATCTGGGTCGGGGCAGGCAGGCCTTTCTTGCGTATGGTTCGTTTTGCAGGTGGCGTCGGTGTAGCTTGTGTAGGGCCGCTGCGGCGACGACGACCGGCTTGTTGCTGCGTGGCGGCGGGCTTTACGGGCTCGATCTGGGCCCGGCCGGACCCTCTTCGGACTAGTGTGCCCCACGGGGCCTTTACGGGCCTGCTGAGCCCGGCCGGACCTATCTGGGACTGGTGTGCCTGCTGTAACGTCCGGTCGACTACCGCCTCCGGTGGTGGAGGCAGTTCCCTCCCGCGCGGCCACAGTACCGTTGACCCCAATTCAAACTACTCCTTGTCTCCACCTCGCAGACCTCGTGATGGTACCTTCGGTGAGACGGCGACGGTGGCTTCGTGACCGTAGTGGCGCATGTTGGTGGGCGGTGAGTCTGGTGGTGTCGAGGCTTTGTCCTTGCGGGACTCCTATGTTACGGATCACCCGGGTTGTGGAGAGGGTTTTTCGGGAGAAATCCTTGTCGGCTCGTCCGACACCGACGCGGTGCCGCCTTCGGGTGGCATCTTTCCTTCCTGGAGGGCGTCGTGGCTACCCTTTCTCCACTCACTCGGTGTGCCGGGGGAAACCCTAGGACCAATGCACTGGTCCGGGAAGCATCATTTGCTTTCCTTCTTGAAGGTGTTGCTTGGTACTCGACGAGTCGGTGTTAGGAGCGTGGTGGTACTTCGTCGGAAAGGGCGCAGCGGTTGTGGGTCACTATCGCTTAGTCAATCCGCCTTTGTCGTCATTTTGTTTCTTCTTTTCTTTCTTTGGGTGTATGTTTGCTGCCGCCCCAGCATTTTGAGACAGTTGGTTGTACCAGATGGTTGCTATATTAATATAGCGGGGCTACGGCCTATTTTGAGAGAGAGTTCAAGAAAATCGAGCAATAGTCTCAAGATTTTTAGTGTACCGTTACTTAGCAAATCGTGTGTTTCTATCATAGTGCTGTAGAAAACTTAATTAAATGTTTTCAGTACGGCGGATGTACATTCTGTCTGTGATCAACCTCGGCACTATACCAGGGATCGGAAGTTCGGAATGTTTGCAAAAAGAAAAACAACAGTGAAAAGGGAACGTTTACAAAGAAGCCCTTCACCTTTTTTGACTTTACCCGCACTTCACGAAAGCCGAGTAGCTAAAGAATGATTCTCAAGGTTTGACTGAACGACTGTGTTGGTCGGTCGCTTTACCTCCTCGGCCTTGTACTACTAGTAATTCGATGATAGACAGATGGGATATAAACCCAGAGTCACGGGTACTACTGTTTCACTGACATGTGGGTCCCACCAAAACCTTGTGCTGTTCGCTTCACTCTTGACGCATGCAAGCCTTGCATTTTCTGAAGAAAGAGAAGTGTGAGCTATCAAAAAATGAAAGGAAATCGATGGCCCCAGCGCTATCGTTAATCTGCAAGCAAAGCCGTTGATTCTACATTTCTACTACCTGCGTAGGGCGACGTTTGCAAGGAAGTGACGATCGACTGTGAGCGGAGATTCCGTTCTCTCAGATCCAGTATCACTGTTATTTGAAAAAAAATCAAAAATCATATTTACATGTTCTAGAAAAACTGAAAAAAGTTTAGATGTAGCAAATGGTATATCCCATAGACGTGCAAAATATTATTTCAAATACTTTGTATTCTGAACTACATAAAAATGTAAAAAATGTGGATCTGAATATCCATATTTTCAAATATCTAGATTTTATCATTTTTTGTGTAGCCTATAATACAAATAGCTTTGCATTGAGATTTACAATGCTTGTGGGATACATATCATTGGCTATGAGCAACAAAAAAAAAAGACACTTTCGGCGATCTAATCTACTACTAGTAGGAACAGCACAAAGAAGTGGAGCTAGCGGAGATGGATGGAGAGCACGACGACATGTCTTTCTGATTGCTGACGATCCTAAAATCTGATGGATAGATGTGCTTGCACTTCGCAGCATATGCGTATGCACTTTCATGGAGTACGTGTTATCATTTAACTTCTTCTTTCATGGAGGGCGTATGAAAGAGAGCGAACTCATCCGGTCGGCGCTGACGATCCTATATCTGATGGACGGACGATTTGGATGCTTGCGATTCGTAGCATACGCATATGCACTTTTGCTCAGGGCACGGCGCTCGCCACACGTCCGTAGCGGCATCCATAAATCCATCGGTTAGATTGTTCGTTTGGCGGGGAGTCAGTGGAGGAGCCACCTAGATGTGACTACACAGTTTTTTTTTGGCAATATAAGCAAAAAATTATGTGAATAATAATAAAAATATTATAAATACGTGTATTTGAATAAACTTCATATTGACTACACAGAGTTGAAATTCTGGCTCTGCCACTACGCGGAGTAGGTATGCTTTGAGCCTTTGACTGTCTCGGTTGGTCGTTAGCTTAAACTTTTTTTGCCTTGGCATTGATATATACTCCATCCGTACTTGTATAAGATGTTTTAGCTTTTCCTAAATTCACATGTATGTTTACACATTTTATTGCTTTTGTTTATCCATTTCAGTCCATATCTAGAACACGTTTAAAATTTTAAAATAGGCAAAACATCTTATATTTAAAAACGGAAGGAGTAGATCACGGATGATTTGCTACAAAGTATTAGGACTCCCGACAGAAGTTAACTTTGGCTCCAGGTGCACCAAAAATACACATTTACAATGTCAAAAAAATCTAGGAAAAAAATTCGCACATACATCTTCACATTCTATGTGTGCACACAAATTTTAAAAGATGAAAATTTTATCTTTTTTACACGTACATGCCACACAAAAAGTCGGTTCGTGAAAAGACTGTGCGCACATAGGATGTGAAGATGTAAGCATAAATTTTTCAGGAATTCTTTTGATGTTTTTAACATGCAAAATTCATGTTAAATAAAAGGTATGTACGCACCCGGGAGCCAAAACACCACCCTCGACTCCCGGGAATGCCATCTATTAGTATTACTTACTTATGATTATGATTGTAGGTGAAAACACCTACGATTATAAGCAAGTGCTTTGAAAAACAAGTTTGATGTTCTAACATAGTAATCTCGGTCAAATCCTTGTCTTAAAGAATCATGATACTATCATGACACCTACAATTATAGCTTTATAAGTAAGTACTTACTTTGAAGATCCTGTCACCGGCTACCAGAGTTATCCATGACACCCCGCCCCCACAGGCGGAGCTATGTAGCAGTCATGGGGGCCGCCGCCCCCCCAGCCCAAAATATTTTTCTTGATTAGCAGTTAGTAACTCGCTTAAGATTGGAAGGAATGGAAGCATTCGCCCCCCCCCCCCCCCCCCAGCTGCAGCGTATGGGCCTTGGGCCTGTTGTTGAAATACGAGAGAACGCACCACGGACGCACCATCCTGGACCTCCTGGTAAAAGACGCTCTGTTCTAAAATAAAATAAAAAAGGTAAAAGACTCTCTGTTCTCTCTGTATCGCACAGCCGCACAGGCAACGGTGAGCGCAACGGCGGCCCTCCCGCCTCTGCACCGGCTGCCGGCGACCAGCAGAAGCGAACCGACGTGATAACCCCCATGTGGCCCCATGCTCCCATCTCCCCCGATCCGGCGGCCGGCGTCCAGCAGCAAGCAGCAGAGACGGAGCGACCCGACGGCGAGCTGCCAGCGGCGCTAGACTTTCTCTACGGCAGCTGATTCTTGCCAATTTCGAAAATGGCACCGGTCCACCCCTTCCCCAGCTGTTCCTCCTTGATTATTGGCAATTGATCTTGTTGATTCCTAATTGGGGATTTTCCTGCTGTTTGAACCGCAGATTTGTCCAATTATCTTGTTGATTAGTTGATTTTTTTGAGAGTAAGAGATGGATCAGTAGTGTTAGAACTTGGAAATTAGAGTGAAAATGGGTTAAAAGGGCAACATTGAGTCATACTTCAAAAGACAAAGAACATTTTAGAGCGTGAAATTGTTGAAAAGTACAACTTTGAGTCCATTTTATCAGAGTTTAAGAGCAAGATGGATCGTGTAATGCCTCCATGGTTTGATAATGAGTCTTTCAAAGCTGGTCCGTACGATCAAGTAGTATATTTTGGTAGAGTTGTTCAAATTTGAAGTAGTTTTGTATGTCTATATTTGGATGGCATATACATGTATCTTGCAAATAATGTGGCCAATATGAATCTCAAGTCTACAATTTCTAGTTTGTTGCTGTGGCTTAATTTTTTTGTCTTCGCCCCCCCAGACCTTTTTGTCAAGCTCCGCCACTGCCCCGCCGTGTTACACGACATGTTGTGAGCGCGAACGAGCTCTGTCACTCCTCCTAGCCATGTAGACTATCTCGACCACCACGAGCATGCGCTGTCGAACACGTTCACCTCGAGCGTGTGCCTCCTCCTCGCATTGGTCCGCCCGGTTGCAGAGAGCCACCACACAGTGCTTGCAGCCTCCTCGTGGCACTATGTCATAGACGATTTTTGGTGACATAGTTTCGTGATGTTCCGTCATGTTTATTACTTTTTTTTTTGAGGAAAGGATCCGATTCAAATTCAGAATACACAGAACAACTTACAATAAGGTCCAAACAAGAAAGGAAAACACAAAAGGACCCCTGCAAATTGCACTAAGCACCCTGAGCAACCTGGAGAAGCTTCAATCGGATCCAACGCCGGCGCCCAAGAGCCTAGCCGCCACCGCTGTCGCCGTACCTCCAACCGCCGGGGAGAGAGGGCCGCCAAACTTTGTAGGAGGCCGCAGAAGTCGTCCGCCGCTGCGCGACGGCACCTAGCCGCGCTGAACGCGCACGGCCACAACGCCTTCTCCCCAACACCACCGAGCTTCTAGCCGACGCGGCAACGCCCAGGCCAGCCACCACGAACGCCCACCCACCTCCATCCACCGCTCCCCTCGCCGCCAAGACCGGCCAGAGCAAAGAGAAGGAGGGAGACCACCACCACCTGCACCAACAAAATCGGAGCTCCCAGCTGCACCTACCTCTCCCCTCGCCGCCACGGCCGGCCAGAGAAGCAGAAGCAGAAAGAACCACCGGACGCAACACCTTCACGGCCTCCTCGGCGACGAAAACGCCGCCGGAACGGGGAAAGGAGGGGAAGGACCTCGCCTCACACACCGACGCCATCGCCACCGTCCTCGATGCCGTCAGCCTGGCACGCACACCTACAAACCTATCTACACGCACGGCGAGCTCCCGGAGCTCCCCCCCACCTCGCAGTGCCTTAAAGGCAGCCGGAGGTGGAGGGGAGCGGCGGAGATCACCGGCGGGAGCGAGGAACTTCGAGTCGCCTCTGGATTCGCCTCTCTGCACTGTAGCGAGGCTTATCCCCAGGGCGAGAGCTGTCAGCCAGCCCGTCATGTTTATTACTGATTTGCCTCCTCGTCATGTTTATTTGGAAGCAATGTTTATTCTAACTGGAAGAAAAAAATTAATTATGAATTTGAAATGTTGTCGAATCGTGTGCACGGTCGAATTTGGAGTTAAATAGAAATGGAAGAAGATGAGATACATGGGTTTCACTTTTAGGGCGTCTGACAAAGCACCCTACTAACCACAGGAAACATTGATGGACGAAACAGTGGCCGGTGATATCGCTTACAAAGTCCGTTAATTTCTACGTACTTTGATGCTTCATGCATGCTTGCAAGGAAGTGACACTCAAACTGAAGAGCACGACATGTCGTAACTATGCGCAAAAAGAAGAGAAAGGAACCCTGCATGCAGGTTCGCGCTCACGATTGTCGTCGACGCATAATTCTGACCTTTTTCTTCTTCTTTCGCACATCGCAGCTGCATATGCATAATGCACTTCTGCACTGCACGGGTCACGCCACGCATCCATAAATCCATCGGCTAGTTGGTTTGGCTCCCACACAGTACCCATGCGTATGTATGGATAATGCGGGGTCTTCTTTTATCACGCTTTATTTACTTCTCCTTTCACTTTTCACTTGTACATATGTAGGGCTGCGCTCTCATCAAAAACTCATTTTGGCCCAGTGATCACTCTATTTATTTTTTTTTTCAAAAACTACATCTAAAAGTTTCAAAAAAAATCTGGAAACAATCTTGCATATCCTCAATGATGTATACTACATGCGTGCAAAATAATAATACAAAATTGTTTGTTTTATGGACTAGACAAAAATGACAAACTTTGAAGATTTGAAACTATGCATTGTTCCCTATACTTTGATATCTACAGTTCTCATTTTTCTATAACTCAAAATGCAAGGTACTTCGCATTGTGATTTTGCACGTTAGCAGTATGCATCAATAAGAACATGCAGGATGTTTCTGAAACTTAAAAAAAAAATTAGAGATCACTCGCGATCTCATCCATTACTACAGCGAAAGCTTCCTTAGCCGTAGCCACAGGCCGTGGGGTGGGCTACACCTACAGCTACAGCTACAGCAGCTGCAACACTGCACCGGTCGCGTGTGACGGCGTAAATACCACCTCGCCGGCGCCGCCCATCAATTAATACCAGCATCATACTCCACTTAATACTGCTGCGAGTTTTTTTTTACACAGCCAAACAACCACGTATATTCACCACCGAACCACGTACAAAGTACATAGTATAAAGACAGTACAAACAGGAAAATACGTAGAGGAGAAACCAGAGCTGGCACCGAGCACCGCAGCACCGCCGGCGATGGAGACGAAGAGCGGCGACCACCACCCTTCCGCTGCCTGGGAACATTTAATCCCTTGAGAGACGCCGCCGTGCCTCTCCGCCGCGCCGCGACGGAGTTCTTGACGATGAACAGCCGGGGCAGACGTCCCCCCGGCATCCCGACGCCGCTTTGCCACGGCCGCCTTCGGATCCGCCGCAGGAGGGAGCTTCGGAGCTCGTCCAGCACTGGTTTCCGGCCGCCAGACCCACCGCCACCGCGGATCTGGGGGGAAACGGTGGACCTCGAGCGCCACGCCGGGCCTCGAGCTCCAGCAGGTCGCACGCGCAGACGCCGGGCTCCATGGAGCACCACCGCCGAAGGAGAGCACGCCGACGCCAAACCAACCACCACCAGCACCACCTCCTCCACGGTGCCGCCGGCGGAAACACCACCCTACCCTACCGTTTGTACAAGCCGGCACCGGGGATCCCCCACCCTCCCGCCGCCGAAGCGGCAGGCGGAGGGGAGGAATCCCACGGCGCGGCGGCGAGCACGCGGTGGGTCGGCGGTGGGCGTCCAAAAATCGCCGCTTCGCCTCTCTCTTGAACAGTGACGGGGGAGGGGAAAGTGACTACGTTGCTTGCTTGCTCACATGCTCCTTGCTTGCTTGCTTGCGTTACTACAGTCTACAGCCGTACAGCGTTGCCCCCGCCGGAAACAAGCGGCCACCGAAAGCAGCAGCAAGTCGCCTTCCCAGTACTGCTTTGTTACCAATGATTGATCAGACATTAAAATTATAGTTTCTTGAACATATATTATCATCATTATTGTATTATAATTGTATAGTTGCTGGAAATCTAGAGAGGCCCACCGGGCTATTACAATGCAGGTCGACCAGATGGATCATTCTACATACAAAAAAAAAAAAAACACAGGCATAGTTTGTAAGCAAAATTCCAACACATAGCATTTCCGACGATAATCATTGCAGCTCTGTGCCATTAGAATCTGGACATTGCACTATAGTATCTGTTTTTTGGGTAAGGAAAAGATGGAGATATCATACATCACGAAATAATACTACCACGGATTTAGTTTGGTCCATGCAGGCACGGCTGTGTGTAGACTGTTACATCACATGGTGAGCCTGAAAAGCTACCGATGGCGATGCATCACTTGCCATCTTTCTAGGGCACCCTCATCATTATCCATGTAGATTGTCAGGAGAGAACAAGTACTACATGGGAAAAATACTTTCCTTTTTTTCTTCACATACAACTAAATTGTCCAGGAGAGAATTTCAGTATGCTTCGTCACAACAGCATGGGGCCAGCCACATGATAAAACACAAAATCATAGCACAAGCATCATAAAATATACTCAACATATTCTTACGGGTGAAAAGAAGTTCAACTAGCAAACCCCCACCAAAGCTTTCATGTATAAGAAATCACAAGTCAGAACAACAGAGCTGGAGAGTGCCTCGATGTCTACAGGATCTTCGATTCGGTTCACAAAATCTGGCATTCCGGTTCTTCTTCCAGTGTGAGAAAACAGACACCCGCCCCTTTTTCAACCGTTAACCACCGGGAGGAATACAGAGCATGGGGTAGAATCACCGAGTTTACATCGACTACGCATACATACACCGTTCAAGCAGCTTCGGTCTCTTTGAATATACGAGGAATGATTTCGTGAATGGTAATGTCCACGGGCTCGGGGCTCCTGCATGCAGAAGTGTTAAAAGGAGAGGCACGGTACACTATTAAAGCTTGTGATATTACCATAAAGAGCAGGGAAGAGTGGTGGCTATCCAACAGGTTCCAAAAGCAACCCCCAAAGGCATGAGTGAAGGTTGTAAAGTACTACTGAGCGGTGCAACAGATGATTCTAATAAGGTCGTAAAAGGTGTTGAGCGTCACAGGATATGGTGCCAGCAACTGGTACACACAACAAACATACTGTAGAGTTCAGCCCAACGGGATACATGGCAGCTAAATGGAAAGGCTAGTACTTTCCTTTTTCGTATTTACAGATGCCAGCGGAACTCTAAAAAGAACATACACATGAGCGCATTTAGCTGTTGTAAAAGGTGCCAAGCATCACAAGATAGTGCCAACAACTGTTGCACACAGCACACATACTGTAGAGTTCAGCATAACGGGATACATGGCAGCTTAAAAGGAAGGCTAGTACTTTCCTTTTTGGTATTTGAAGTCTAGATACTGGTGGAACTCTAAAAGAAGATCAACATGAGTGCATTAGGTCCACATAGTGGGTTATTTCATTGTCCGAGTCTTATCAATGAAATTAATAATACAGTGGTACGCATAACAATGAATGATTGGTGTGTTGACTAACCAATTTTGTGAATGGACAGAACTGGATATTCTAAACTTAAAGAGGAATCAAGTATCGGCGACACATTAGCACAAGTAACAACATTAATAAAAGCCTGAAATAAGTGATAGCAGCATGATATAATAGACAACTATTTGGATTTTAACATAGGAACCTACGAATTGGCAAGTCCCAGGTAAATGTACATACAAAGATCTCGTGTGAAAGGGAGAATTACCTGCACAGTGTTCGCCCTTTTTCTGATGTGCTAGGAACAAACCATATCTTCCGTAAAATTGGTGATTCAAATTGTACAAAGAACCCATCGCTCTGGTCAAGCTTCCATTTTCTTGATCCTTGCCCTTTCCACACCTGTATATGACGGGCCATATTAGCATTGTTCATTCTGGCACCAACTAAACTACGACATATAAATAAAATATCACAAATGAGACAGACTGATTTGTCAAGAAAAAAACTCTACCAGTACAAAGGATGGAACAAACAAACTACGGAAAACACAGATCACACCAACACACAAAAGAGGTGAATCGAACCTGTGGGTAGGAGATGATGCTCTTAGGTGCTATCATACAAGCAGCCTTCGAAAAAGATTCCTCAGTGTACTGCCGCAAATACTCAAAGCAACTGCTATGGGTGTGGGGTGACTCAAAGGCCTACGAAAAAGAGAACACATAACTGTTGATAAGTCATAAATTCACAATAGAAGTTATAACAAAAAAAATCAGCAAACAGAAATATAAAACTAAAACCAGATCCTTACTACTCAAAAACCTCAAGATTTGGCCTGTCAATGCAGTTTATGTGAGGCAGGAGGACAAAGCATCTTTTAGTAAAAACAGCATAATACCTTCTCGATGTTAACCACTGGGGCATATTTTTCAGTATCAGTCTTCTGATCATCGGGAAGAAAATTGACCCTTGCATCCACTTTTCCTGTGTCATGCCAAACCTTTACCGCTGATTCAATCACATTGATAACAAATGAGGAGATATTTCGTGCCAATTCTGCATCTCCAGACTTTGCAGCCTGAAATGAAAGTACATATATGATGAGACATACATGATGAAATATACTCTGTCTACAACAACAAAAAAGCCTTCATATTTTGTCAAAAGTCAAACTCAAAGTACGAAAGACTTATGCGCTCGCTGTAGTCTACAAAGGTGCATATGTATACACATTTACATTTATTTATTTTTTGCTTGATTAAACAAGTGCATATGAATTATCAAGGTAAAAGTGCAGACATAGAAATTTGAAAAAAAAAAGGATTCTCCATGGAATCCCATGCGGATACTTCTTATTAGCTCCTGTTTCCACACTTTTATACAGGTACCAGTGGCATTCTGGGTGAAATGTGATGCAACATACATTGGAAACAGGTGTGCGCCGCTGTAACCATAAAACTCACCAGCTCGGTTTTAAGTGACCCCAAGTTCTTCCCAACATCAATATTGGAACGCATGTTCTCCACATCAACAGCTCGTTTCTGTTCCCTTGCTAATTGAGTAAGCCTCTTGATTTTTCTCGAGACTTCAGTATTTTGTGGATTGTACTCCAAAGCTATTTGAAAAGCAGATATTGCCTGCACCAGAACATGATACAAGTGCATCAGACATAATCTTGGTTTTATGGACATAAAATAAATAAATGGTTCATCCCAATATAAATAACATAGGAGCTGAGCTCATATATGGAGAACTCTGTCAGATCAAGGAGAACTCAAGTCATATTTTAAACAATATAGCCAGACTATATGTGGATGGATGAAAGTAGGATCAAAGAAGGAAGACCATTGTAAACACAATAAATTTCAGACCGAGATTGTTTCTTCCATCATTTATCACGTTCTCTACAATGAACATCAACTGAGTAGTCATCTGATCTACATCTTCAGATATTTACTGCTAAAATTATGATTACTGAGCAGAATTGTTCTCAACTTGCTCAAGCAAAGTAGACATGGCCACATGGACACTTGGTCAAAGCTTAAATTTTTCAGAACAGAAAAGGAAAGAAAGGGCAGGGTGGAATGTCTCTCCCCATTGATCAAAGGTAACAAGGTATTTTTTACTCTAACCTCCTCATATTGCTCCATGGCCTCCAAAACACACCCTTTCCTGAAATAACCCTACATTACGAAAGAAGATAGAGTGTGAAATCTGATATCAGAATAAATGACACCGGAATGTAACTTGACATTTATATACCTTCTCCCACTGTGGCTTGAGTTTTATTGTAGTGTCAGCATCTGCAAGTGCCTTATTCAGCTTAACCAGCTGCAGAAATGCAGCAGCTCGGTTGCTGGCAGGGATTTTAATAATAAAGGGTAATCAGAATTTCTCAACAGCATAAAGATACAACATCAGTACATGACATAAATTATAGGACAAGTACCCTTAAGTTGCCATTGCCAAATTGTGTCAGCTTTAAGAACACATTACAATCCTACTTTACTATATTTATTACTAGCAAATAAGCCTTCCCGTTTGAATATTATATCCTACAATGTGTCTATAATAAATTCACCTTTGCCTTCTCAAGCAGCATTTACCAATGTTTTTTTGGGCACAACACATGATTGGTGTTATCTTTAATCTATAGGCGACAACAGATCCTCTTCCTCCTCCTGCAATGCAGCTACGTTGCCCACCACCATGTTTGGATGGATTAAGATTCAGTCTCTCACCTGAGGGCTGAGGTGCTAGGTGATAATTGTGTAAATCAGTGAATTGGGATGTTTAATTGTACTCCACGCTCGTTCTCATCATGTGCCTCTTATAACAATACTAGGGCAGAGTATGTGTTTATGATAGAATTAACAACATTGACTCCACCACGATCAAGATCAGTTAGGATTTACCCTAATCAGGACCCAGCATATGAACTAAGGAGTATTTTCATGATTATTCTGAACATTTTTTAGGCAATTCCTTTATGTGTTTGGAGCAGAAAGTACTATGAATAGATCGTGTTGATACATGCAGGAATATTAGTAGCAACTAGAACTATATCCTCCAGAGCCAATGACAGTAAGTGGATTGTCTCTGCCTTGGCATGGATAAAGGGCACTTTGGAGACTGTTCACCTCATCATGTTAAAGCTCAGCAACCAAATATAGTGCACCAATGTGCTAGTATATCACTGCAATAGATATCCAGGAACCACACAAGCCTAATTTTCAATGACATGCGAAACAACACAGCGGGAGTAGGAGGCTTAGCTATTTATGTAGTCTCAACACCAATGTAGTCATTTAAGCCTGAAAGCTCACAATTCACATCACATCCCTCAACATCCTATAACCGTTCCGACAGACAACAAATCAACACCACAGACTTGCAATGATCGTCTGATCGCTTAGAATACAGAGTTTGAGCGTAACCAAGAAATCGCTCACAAGTACTCACTAGGCACGAACTCGATCTTTCCACAGGGAACGCTAGGGGCACCATTTCACAGCACAAACCAGACAAATTAAGCGGCGCGGACCGTTCTCAAGTCTCAACTCATCACCGCCCTAAGATACCGACCAGAGCACTAGGGTTTCGCGCATTAAACGAGCGGAGAGGGGCGGAGAAGGTACCTGTAGAGGGCGGCGTTTTCGGGGTCGAGCTTGATGGCCTGCGTGTAGAGCGCGGCGGCCTTGAGGTAGCTCCCGGCCTTGAACTGCTCGTTCCCCTGGTCCTTGAGCGCCTCCGCTCGTCCTCCGCCGTCCGCCATCACCGCCGCCGCCTACGGTTGCAGGGGTTAGGGTTTTGGCGAGGCTGGGATCTCCACGGCCGTCGCGTTCCGCCGGGAACGTTACAGAAGATTCCAGTTCACGCGATCTAGTGGGCCGCCGCGCCACCAGTAATTGGGCCTCCATCGTGAGGACCTCTTGGGCCGGGCCTCCGGTCGAGGTCGATCAAATTCAAAACCAGCCTCCGATCAAGAACCCTAGACGCCGCTCCCCATCCTCTCATTCTTGCAGACGATAGGGGTCGTCTTCGCCGCAATTTTGGACCCGCTGGGCACGGTCATGCGGCTGCGGGCTTTTGAACTAGAAGCAGATGATCAGGAGCTGCGCACGATCACGCGGGTTGAAGACCGAGAAGCAAATGACAGGGATTATTTTACGGGCCTCATCGAAGATATGGAGGAGGAGCAGAAGAACGGTACAGCTACATACGAGATGCCGCATCCACACATAGTCAAGTTCCATGGTAAGAAAAGTTTATTCAGCATCAATATGTATTTGTTATTTATCATATCATGCTTCTTCCTTCGTCCATTATTGCTCAAATCTTCCTTGCGAAATTTCTTAATCAAGAGCATGCCACCATATCTATTCTGATGATGCTTTCTTGTTGCTCTGGTACTTGTTTCGGAAGATCTCTTGGAGAAGTTATGGGGATGGGACAGACTGCTACCAATCGGGGATTCTGTGTCGTGGTCACATTATAGTGCCTACCTTGAAGAGTACCACCGTCAGAATGCTGATGCAACTAGGAGCATAGCTGCTCTCGCTCAGACTGTAAGTAAACCTCCCGGCCGTTTACCTAACCATCCATTATATATCCTGACTCTGTTTAATTTTTATTTCGTCTGTTCTATTTGCTAAAGTAAACTTTGACGACTGTCTGTCCGATGGTTTCAAGCAGTGTGTCAACAGTGAGGAGCAACTTGTGTCTGAGTTGAAGATGCGGATGAAATCTGAAATCTTGCCGGTGAAGAAATCAATCGTTCTAAGTTGCCTGATTCACGAGCGTGTACTTACGTTAATCCGCACAGGTTGCAGCTTTTCTGACGTTCTCCGTGCCGCTTTGTTGGTACGTTCCTCACCTCGCCGTAACACACCAGCCATTTTTCTTGTTAAGTTTGAAAACTACTTTATACTTTGGGCAGTCGTGCAAACTACAACTTCATTCATATTGTAATCACCAACAACCTCAATATGACGTGCGCTACAAATTAATTGCATGGATTGAGTTCTCCTTTTTTGGCTACATGGTTTTCTTTTATTGAAGCTGACACTTACTGATATTGGTGCTTCCATCTATCTGACAGTCGGTTTTATTTTACTCAAACATTGCTAAAGTATTTGCTGTACTGTGTGGGAGTAGGGAGTAGCTGCATGATAGTAGATTTGTCCCGTTTCTTCAGTACTTATTGTTTCTTATCTTATCCATGTGGGTAGCTTGGACTTGCACTATCCAACTTTGTGCATACGCTGTAAGTAAAATAGTTGAAATTTTTTGGTACATTATAGGAGGAACTTGGCGGCTTTGTGTTTTTTGAAGGATAAATTGGCACCCAAATTTGCCTTGTTTTTGGATTTTTTTTACTTAGACTTATTTATTGTCATTGTACTAATAAAAACGATGGTTTCAAGTGTATTGCGAAGGAGGCCGACCTGACGTGTCAGTTGCTGAGGTGTGGCGCTGATCCCCTTGATGATTACTTGATCGACCAGGGCAGAGAGGTACGCATGTGTGCCTTGAGCCTTATGAACTGCACTTCGGACAAGTCTGTTGCTGCCTCCGCTGTCATGTTGGTAAGTGTCTGCCTTAAAAAACCCACCTAAGATTACCATCCATCAATCTGTCAAATTGATGATCACCTATGAGTCTTAGGCCCCTCCTGTAAAACTTAATATTATCATCGATACATTTGGCCTTACGAGCCGCACTTTGCACAATTTTGTTTTTATGGGCGCACTAACTGCAAACTGATGTGTGGCTTCAATTTAAGGGTATGGCAAAGGAGGCCGAAATGCTGTGTGATTGGATGAGGAAAAATAACAAGCCTGTTGATTTCTTTGAGTATCTCATACCTTCTGAGATTTCGGACAGCCAGGATGTCCGGTACCAAACCCTGAAAGTTATGGTCGACATACTAGAAGAGTCTTCTGCTGCTGGGCGCAAGATTGACAAGGAAGGACCTGCTAGTATAAATGGTCCTGGTGGTGATGGGAATGGCATTACTGCTGATGGAGCAGCAGACACCATAGGGTATGGATGTTCCATTCGTTTTTTATTCTTTCTTGATGCAGATATATGCGGTATTAAGAGAATTAGTTTGTTACCTGCTTGTAGAAATGGTCCTGGTGGTGATGGGAATGGCATTACTGGTGATGGAGCAGCAAACACCACACGGTATGGATGTTCCATTCGTTTTAATTCCTTCTTGATCAGCTATATGTGGTATTAAGCGAATTAGTTTGTTATTCCTTGATGATAAGCATTGTGATACTATAAAATTTCACTTTACTATCACCAGGGGTGGCATTTCAGATGTATTGAATTCTCAGTATAAGAAAAAGATTATAGGTGGTGAAGATCATTTGGAGAAACTATGGGGTGGAAAAGGCTGCTACCACTGTCTGGTTCAGTTAAGTGGGACGACTATCGCAGCTATCTCGAGGAGTATTACAAACACAATGCTTCTGAGTTTGTTGCTGGTGCTCTTGCCAATCAAAATCCTGATGATTCAAAAATTGCCAGTAATGCTTACATGGTTGCTGCTCTTGCCAAATCTGTAAGTAACCCTCTTGCTTCTTTACTAAACCATCGATTACCTAACTGAAACTGTTTGCACTAACATATTTCAAACTCACAATTTTTTCTAGTGTGGATGAGATCTTACCCATCAGCATTATCATTCAGAGTAGCCTTATCAAGGAGGTAGTACTTTCAATCTGCAGCACAGGGGGTGAATTATTTGCTCCTTCGGATGTTGCTTTTGTGGTATGTGCCTACCTTGCCCGAACAAACCAAACCAACCATTTTTTTGGTATTGTACCACTGGAATTTATTCCTGTCTGAATCTTAGTGATTGAATGTGTGCTGCTGAATCTAGTGACTAAATAAGCGTAAATTAGGCAAGAAAATGAAAAACCTTTTTCATCTCACTGTCCTGTTACCATTAAGACGTACGAACTAGTCCTACTCATTGTCACAAATTAAGGGCAATCATCTGCTCTCTGTCGGCAGCTGCAAAAAAAAATCTGGTGCAAACTTTGATAACCAGAGGTAAGAATTAATCCGCATGTTTCAAGGGTTTCCAGTGTTGGCTCCACACGTTTCAATGACTAACCAGTAGTTGAAGTCATTTGCCTATTTTGATGGCCAATCTATGCTGAGTTCTTTTGCAAGTTGACAAGAAGCATATCCAATTATCCAGAAATACACCATTAACCGGTGTTCTTGATCTGCTGCATTTTAAACAATGGTTAGTTGGTTACCCTTGAAGGCTTGACTGTGAGATTTGGTTCTAATTTAATGTGGCAAAAATATACATTATATCGAATAGTGTGGTGTAGGAGTAATTGCACAAGATTATGTCCTTATGAACGCAGGTCTTACATGCTTAATGTTTCACTTGTCTGAGTGGATAGCTTGGACTAGTTTCTATTCAACTCAGCTCATACATACACCTTCAGTAAAGCAGTAGTTCTTTGGGTAGAATATAGGGTATTTCGTTCGATCCTTTCTTTGGTCTCTTGACCGATGGAAAACTTTGATTTGAAGTGT
Source organism: Poa pratensis (assembly GCA_947311845.1). Taxonomy (NCBI): domain Eukaryota; kingdom Viridiplantae; phylum Streptophyta; class Magnoliopsida; order Poales; family Poaceae; genus Poa; species Poa pratensis. Next base: position 13,674,360 of record CAMZMU010000116.1, on the reverse strand, counting down.
ATCACCAAGGAGGCTGACCTGATGTGTGAGCTGCTGAAGCATGGCGCTAAGCCTTTTGATGACATTATCCAGCAGAGCAGCTTGATCCGTTATTGCGCCTTGGGCCTTGCGAACCTCAAAGGACAGCAATCTATTTCAGCTGCTGCTGCAATGGTGGTACGTGCCTCCCTGCATCCTGCTCTTGCCAAAATGTGCTGAATTTTAACACGCACTCCCTCTGTTCGAATGATTAGGCGTATTTTGTTTAGTTAAGACAAGACTTTGACCCTTAATTACTTCTTCTAATATGTGATTTATGTGATACAAAATCACTATCATAACAAAGTACTCCCTCCGGTACAGTTTATAAGGCATGCACGTAGTTTAAGTTATTACTGTTAGATGTGTATAGCCTTCTGTTCACCACATGTATATGTTACTGTTCACCACATGTATATGTACTGGCCTTTGGCCCCATTGGAATACAGTTGCTCATTCCTAACATGGTATCAGAGCTTAGGTAGCTCTCCTCCTCCCCGCGCGTGCAACTCCGCGTGCTGTCGCCGTCGTCGCCGCTGCTCCGGCCGACCTGCGCCCTTCTTCTTCCTCCTGCCGGCCTGCTGCCCCGGCGCCGCCGTCCCCACGGCCTGCTGCCGGCCCGCCGGCCGCCGCCGCTTCGGGGCGCCCTCCGGCCGCCTCCCACGGCCTGCTGCCGTCTCTCCGGCCGCCGCCGCTCCGGCCGCCGGCCCCGCCCAGCCCCGCCGCTGCGGGCTGCTGCCCCGCCGGCTTGCTCACCATCGACGGAGACGAGGTGAGCATCGCGACGGGCTTCCGGTATTGATCCCGGAATCTTCCGGTTTTCTTTCCGGTCGAAGAAAACCGGTACTGGACTCCCCAGTTTTCGCCCGGAGCTCACCTGGTGCTGACCCGGAATTCATTCCGGATTGATTCCGGTATGAAATCCGGTTTCAGATCCGGTATGAAAGCCTATGACCAGCAGGTATCAGATTACTCTGAGTCTCTCTCCATCTATCGGGATGCTCTGTCTGTTTACACTCAGTGGTGCAATGATGATGATCGTGCTGCTGCCGTGCTCACTGCTAGTGTTCTACCCCAGTTTGCCTCTGAGTTTATGGGTTTGGGCACTGCTGCTGCGATGTGGACTTATCTTTGTCAGCGCTATCAGCCCTCTGGTGATGCTCTCTACCTATCTGTAGTGCATCAGGAGCATGATCTTCAGCAGGGTGACTCTACTGTTGATGAGTTCTACACACAGTGCTCTGCCATCTGGCGTCAGCTTGACTCTCCGAGGACAGTTGTTTGTGGTACTTGTCGCTGCTGTCAGACAGTAAGGTCAGATTTGGAGTTTCAGCGTGTACATGAGTTCATGTCTCGCCTTCGTGCCGGGTTTGAGCCTCGGCGTGCCCACCTGCTTGCCCGTGGTCGGCGTGTTCCTATATCAGAGGTGCTTGCAGAGCTTCGAGCTGAGGAGACACGTCTCCGTTCTGCTGGTTTGCTTGTGGTGCCCACTGTGCTCTCTGCCAGAGCTCCTGTGTCGTCCGCTCCACCGCTGCTCCCCACTCCCTCAGGGGGTGAGCGGGCGCCCGCCTTATGCACGATCAGGTCGGCGCTCTCACACCTTCTGTGGCTACTGCAAGAAGCCGGGTCACCCAGAGTCTGATTGTCACCAGAAGCAGCGTGACCTGAGTCGCTCCTCTACTGCGGCTCGTGCGCCTCCGTCGACCCCATCTCTCACGGACCAGGATATTGTGCGGCTCAAGCGTATACTGGCTTCCTCGGGCTCTTCCTCGACAGGCGTTGTTGCCTCTGTGACTGCTTCCACTACTGCTGCTCCGCCACCACCGCCTACATAGTCAGGTACATCCGTGGGTTCTGGATTCTGGAGCTTCCTTTCACATGTCTTCTGATTCTTCTCCTCTGTCTTCTCTTCGACCTCTTGATTCTCCTGTCAATGTTCTTACTGCCGACGGCACACCGCTTCCTGTTTCTAGTCGTGGCACTCTTTCTACTCCGTCTTTCTCTGTTCCTGGTCTTTCTCATGTTCCTCGTCTTACCATGAATCTTTTCTCTGCCGCTCAACTTGCTGATTCTGGTTGTCGTGTCATTCTTGATCCCGACTCTTGCTCTGTTCAGGATCATCGCACCAAGGCTCTAGTTGGAGCTGGCCCTCGGCGCCATGATGCTCAGGGCCTTTGGAAGGTTGACTGGCTTCGTGTTCCTTCCGCTGCCACCACACCCGCCAGCTCGCATGCTCTTGCTGCCTCCTCCTCTGCGTCCTTCCAACAGTGGCATCATCGCCTTGGTCATATATGTGGCTCTCGCTTGTCCTCGCTTGTGCATCAAGGTGTCTTAGGGTCTGTCTCTGGCGATGTATCTTTACATTGTAATGGTTGTAGACTTGGCAAACAGACTCAATTACCTTATCCTACGAGTGAGTCAGTCTCTCAGCGCCCTTTCGACTTAGTTCTGTTAGAGAGATATTTGTATAATGTAGTTTCCCTGTTAGATAGGGGGCTCCCTGCATATTTACACCTGTACATGTACTATATATTGTGGCCTTTGGCCCCCGTGAAATACAAGTTGCTTATTCCTAACATGGTATCAGAGCTAGGTTAGGGTTTCTGCACGCCGCAACTCGTGCGATTTTTTCTTCTTCCGCCGCCACGTACAGCTCGCTCGAGCTTCTCAGGTTCTTCTTCGTCCTCTGTCCCCGGCCGCCGCAGACCGCCGGAGTCCGCCGTCTCGACCCACCTTCCGCGGCCACCGTCTTCATCCGCAGCCCACCGTCCGTGGCCGCCGTCTTCATCCGCAGCCCACCGTAGCCGCCGCCGTCGGGTTGCCGTGGCAGACGATCGTTGCCTGCTGGAACAAAGTACAGCAGAAGATTGCTTCCTGTGGAAAACGTCATCAGGATCGTTGCTATGGATGATCGTTGCTGAGCGTGCGCGCTCGCCATCAGGATCCGTGGAGCTGCGCAGACGTGAACAGCCTGATCCTCATCCCTCCGTCTCCAGGCCGTCCGCCCGCGCTGTCTTCCGGCCGCCCGTCCTCCCGCGGTGTCCTCCAGCTCCGGCCGCCGTCCTTCGGCCGCGGTCCTCCGGCAGGCCGTCCGCCAGTCGCCGTCGCCGCTGCTGTCCCCTGCGGCCATCATCCTCCGGCCGCCGTCTCCGGCCTTGACTCCAGCGGCCACTGCCTTTCGGTGGTTCCCGATCGAGTGCTCAGGTCGAGCTAGCCTGTCTCGATCGATCTGATCGATCTGATTTGATCTGCGTTGACTCCAAAAAAAAAAAAAGTCAAAAAAAAAATCTGATCTCGTTCCACGATGTCGCTGTCTGCTGCTGATCCCGTTCTAGGCTGTCCTGAGCTTCCGTCTTTGCTCGGTGCTGCTCCGGGGTCCTTGATGCCTATTTCGTCGTCTCCCTCGATGACGCCTGCATGTCGCTCTACGCCGACTCTCGCGGCTTCTGCCCGCAGTTATGGCCGCTCTACGTCGACTTCGTCTATGTCGACTCGCCGCTCTACGCCGACTATCGGGGCTTCTGCCCGCTGTTGTGGCCGCTCTACGTCGACTCCATCTATGTCGACTCGCCGCTCTACGTCGACTCTCGCGGCTTCTGCACATGGTTCTGGCTGCTTTTCTTCGACTCCTCGCGTGGCGTGTGCACGCACTTGTGACCGCTCTCCTTCGACTCCCCATGTGGCGACCACGTATTGTGATGATTGGTCCTCCTTGGCTGACGCATCTACCTCTTCAGTGGCGTCTTTCACTGCGCGTGAGATCGCGCAACTCCGATGCCTGCTTGCTACTTGGGACTCTTCACCGACAGGTTCTGCTGGTTCTGCGACTGACTTTTCTGGCACCGAGAGACCACCTTCTTCTCATTCAGGTACATCCCCTTGGATTCTTGATACTGGAGCATCTTTTCATATGACTTACGATTCTTCCGCCTTGAGCTCTATTCGACCTGTCGAGTCTCCTGTCTCTGTTCGTACTGCCGATGGTACTCCCATCCCCGTTGCTAGTCGAGGCACTCTTAGCAGTCCCGCGTTTCATGTTCCTTCTGTCGCTCATATTCCTCGACTCACCATGCAGCTTTTCTCTGGTAGTCAGATTGTCGATTCTCGTTGTAGGGTCACTCTAGACTTTGATTCCTGTTCTGTTCAGGATCGTTGTACGGGCGCTTTGCTTGGTGCTGGTCCCCGACGCCATGATGGTCTATGGGAGCTTGACTGGCTTCGTCTTCCTTCCGCTGCCACCGCCGCCAGTCTCTCGACCCAGGTTGCCGCAGCCACCAGCTCTTTTCAGCAGTGGCATCATCGTCTTGGCCATTTATGTGGTTCTCGTCTCTCGTCTCTAGTTCATCGTGGTGTTCTAGGGTCTGTCTCCGGAAACGCTTCTTTGGATTGTCTGGGTTGTAGGCTTGGTAAGCAGATTCAGCTACCATATCCTCATAGTGACTCTGTGTCCGAGCGTCCTTTTGATCTCGTTCATTCAGATGTTTGGGGTCCGGCTCCCTTCGCTTCGAAAGGGGGTCATCGCTACTATATTATCTTTATAGATGATTACTCACGATACACTTGGATTTACTTTATGTCCTCTCGTAGTGAGGTTCTCTCTATCTATAAGCGTTTTGCTGCCATGGTTCACACTCAGTTCTCTACACCTATTCGTGTGTTCCGTGCTGATTCTGCTGGTGAGTATATCTCCAAGCATTTGCGTGGTGTTCTTGCTGAGCAGGGCACTCTCGCTCAGTTCTCTTGTCCCGGTGCACATGCTCAGAATGGCGTTGCTGAGCGTAAGCATCGTCATCTTCTAGAGACTGCTCGTGCGATGATGATCGCTTCTTCTCTCCCGCCACATTTCTGGGCTGAGGCTGTCTCTACCTCGGTCTATCTCATTAACATTCAGCCTTCTGCCGCCCTTCAGGGTGGTATTCCTCTCGAGCGACTATGTGATCGCTCTCCTGACTATTCCATGTTGCGTCTGTTTGGTTGTGTTTGCTATGTTCTCCTCGCTCCTCGTGAACGCACCAAACTAACCGCTCAGTCTGTTGAGTGTGTTTTTCTCGGATATAGTGATGAGCATAAGGGCTATCGATGTTGGGATCCCGTGGCTCGTCGGATGCGTATTTCCCGGGACGTGACGTTTGACGAGTCTCGTCCTTTCTTTCCACGCTCGACCTCCTCGACCTCTACTGTGGAGGATCTCTCTTTTCTTACTTTTCCTGATTCTCCTCCCGATGTCCCTCATATTCCTCCTCCTCCCCCTGATCCGGTGCCGTCTACTCCGATGCCTTCTTCTCCTCCTTCATCGACGCCTTCTTCTCCTCCTTCGTCGCCGTCTTCTTCATCCTCCCCGCCTCCGCCTTCTCCTGTTGCTCCTTCTCATCCTACTTTTCCTTTCTATTATACTCGTCGTCCACGTGTTGTGACCGAGTCATCTGATGCACCCTCTACTTCTGGTGCACCGTCTCAGCCGACTTACTCTCTTCGTACTCGGCCTTGTCCTTCACCTGATTTCTTTGATCCCGCTACCTATAGTGTTTCGGCTGTCCCAGAGCCGACTACGTATCGTGAGGCTGTTGTTCATCCTGAATGGCAGCTTGCCATGGCTGAGGAGATTGCTGCGCTTGAGCGCACTGGTACGTGGGAGATCGTTCCTCTTCCTCCTCGTGTTCGTCCTATCACCTGTAAGTGGGTCTATAAGGTTAAGACCCGCTCTGATGGGACTCTTGAGCGTTACAAAGCTCGTCTGGTTGCTCGTGGCTTTCAGCAGGAGCATGGCCGTGATTATGATGAGACTTTTGCTCCAGTGGCTCACATGACCACTGTTCGGACTCTTCTTGCCGTGGCATCTGTTCGCCATTGGTCTGTGTCTCAGCTTGATGTTAAGAATGCCTTTCTTAATGGTGAGTTGCGTGAGGAGGTTTATATGCAACCACCACCGGGGTATTCTGTTACAGATGGCATGGTCTGCCGTCTTCGTCGCTCTCTCTATGGCCTTAAGCAAGCCCCTCGTGCATGGTTTGAGCGCTTTGCTTCTGTGGTCACAGCTGCTGGTTTCTCTTCCAGTGCTCATGACCCTGCGTTGTTTGTTCACTCTTCTCCTCGTGGTCGCACTCTTCTTCTTCTGTATGTTGATGACATGATCATCACTGGTGACGACCCGGAGTATATTGCCTTTGTCAAGGCACGTCTGAGTGAGCAGTTTCTTATGTCGGATCTTGGTCCGCTTCGTTACTTTCTTGGGATTGAGGTTTCGTCCACCTCTGATGGTTTCTTTATATCCCAAGAACGGTATATTCATGATCTTCTTTCTCGTGCCGCTCTTACTGATGACCGTACTGCTGAGACTCCCATGGAGCTCAATATTTCTCTTCGTGCTTCTGATGGCGATCCTCTCTCTGATCCGACTCGTTATCGACATCTTGTCGGGAGTCTCGTCTATCTGGCTGTTACTCGCCCTGATATTTCTTATCCTGTCCATATTCTGAGTCAGTTTGTTTCTGCTCCCACTTCGGTTCACTATAGTCACCTTCTTCGTGTTCTACGCTATCTTCGTGGAACGATCTCTCTTTGTCTCTTCTTTCCTCGTTCCAGCTCGTTACAGCTTCAGTCCTACTCCGATGCCACTTGGGCTAGTGATCCTTTGGATCGCCGTTCACTTTCTGCTTACTGTGTCTTTCTTGGTGGTTCTCTCATTGCCTGGAAGACGAAGAAACAGACCGCAGTTTCCCGTTCGAGTGCAGAAGCTGAGTTGCGAGCTATGGCTCTTTTGACTGCGGAGGTGACTTGGTTACGGTGGTTACTTGCAGATTTTGGTGTCTCTGTTACGACACCCACGACTCTATTGTCAGACAGTACAGGTGCTATTAGCATTGCACGTGACCCGGTGAAGCATGAGCTTACTAAGCATATTGGCGTTGATGCTTCTTTTGTCCGTGCTAGTGTGCAGGATCAGATTATTGGCTCCAGTATGTGCCTTCAGAGTTACAGTTGGCGGACTTCTTCACGAAGGCCCAGACTAGAGCACAGCATAGATTTTTCCTCTCCAAACTCAGTGTTGTGGATCCACCATGAGTTTGAGGGGGGGTGTTAGAGAGATATTTGTATATTGTAGTTTCCCTATTAGATAGGGGGCTCCCTGCATATTTACACCTGTACATGTACTATATATTGTGGCCTTTGGCCCCCGTGGAATACAAGTTGCTTATTCCTAACAAGTTCATTCTGATGTATGGGGTCCTGCTCCCTTCGATTCGAAAGGTGGTCATCGCTACTATGTTCTTTTTATTGATGACTTCTCTCGCTACACTTGGCTCTATTTTATGAAATCTCGCAGCAAGGTTCTATCTATATACAAGCGATTTGCTACCATGGTACACACCCAGTTTTCCACGCCCATTCGTGTCTTTCGTGCTGACTCGGCTGGTGAGTATATCTCCCAGATGTTGCGTGGTTTTCTTGCTCAGGAGGGTACTCTTGCCCAGTTCTCTTGTCCTGGTGCCCATGCTCAGAATGGCGTTGCTGAGCGCAAGCATCGCCACCTCCTTGAGATGGCTCGTGCGATGATGATCGCTGCCTCTCTTCCTCCCCACTTTTGGGCTGAGGCTGTTTCTGCATCCACCTATCTTATCAACATCCAGCCTTCGGCTGCCTTGCAGGGTGGTATCCCCATGGAGCGTCTCTCGGGTCGTTCTCCTGACTACTCATCTCTTCGCATGTTTGGGTGTGTGTGTTATGTTCTCTTAGCTCCCCGCGAACGCACCAAATTGACCGCTCAGTCGGTTGAGTGTGTTTTTCTTGGCTATAGTGATGAGCACAAGGGCTATCGATGTTGGGATCCTGTTACTCGTCGGCTCCGTATTTCCCGTGATGTCACCTTTGATGAGTCTCGTTCATACTATCCGCGTCCTACCGTCTCGACCTTTTCGGTGGAGGATATCTCCTTCCTTATGCTTCCCGACACATCTCCCTCTGTGCCCCATGTTCCTCCTCCACCTCCACCTCCGCCGAGTCCCACTGTCCCTCATACACCTTCGACACCATCCTCTTCTCCTCCCTCGCCACCTCCCTCTCCAGTGCATCCTATCCTCTCTCCCTTTCCTCTCCACTACACTCGTCGCCCTCGTGTTGAGGATGATCCCTCTGACATGCCCTCTACTTCTGGAGCGCCACCTTCCCCGAGTACACCGGTTCATAACCTTCGTTCTCGGCCTTCGTTACGGTCTCCTGATCGCTATTCTCCTTCCCAGTTTGGTCTTTCGGCTGTTGTTGAGCCCTCTTCCTATCGGGATGCCATGGCTCAGTCTGAATGGCAGCTTGCGATGGCTGAGGAGATTGCTGCACTTGAGTGCACTGGCACGTGGGATCTGGTTTCCCCTCCTCCTGGTGTTCGTCCCATCACATGCAAGTGGGTCTATAAGGTAAAGACTCGCTCCGATGGTTCTCTTGAGCGTTACAAAGCTCGGCTTGTGGCTCGTGGCTTTCAGCAGGAGCACGGCCGTGATTATGATGAGACGTTCGCTCCCGTCGCCCACATGACCACTGTTCGCACTCTTCTCGCTGTGGCTTCTGTTCGTCATTGGTCTGTGTCTCAGCTTGACGTCCAGAATGCTTTTCTCAATGGTGAGTTGCGTGAGGAGGTTTATATGCAGCCACCACCGGGGTACTCTGTTCCTGATGGTATGGTCTGCCGTCTTCGGCGCTCCCTCTATGGCCTTAAACAAGCCCCTCGCGCCTGGTTTGAGCGTTTCGCCTCTGTGGTGACTGCCGCTGGTTTCTCGCCTAGCGATCATGACCCCGCGTTATTTGTCCACACCTCACCTCGTGGTCGGACGCTCCTCCTCTTATATGTTGATGACATGATCATTACTGGCGACGACCCTGAGTATATTGCCTTTGTTAAGTCCCGCCTCCGTGAGCAGTTCCTGATGTCTGATCTTGGTCCTCTTCGCTATTTTCTCGGGATTGAGGTCTCTTCGACTTTGATGGCTTCTTCATCTCCCAAGAAAAATATATTCAGGATCTTCTTGCTCGTGCCGCTCTTGGTGATGAGCGCACTGCTGAGACTCCTATGGAGCTCAATGTTCAGCTTCGTGCGATGGTGATCCCCTCACAGACCCCACTCGCTATCGTCACCTTGTTGGGAGCCTTGTCTACCTAGCTGTCACTCGTCCAGATATATCATATCCTGTCCACATTCTGAGTCAGTTCGTTTCAACTCCTAGCTCTGTCCACTATAGTCACCTCCTTCGTGTTCTCCGATATCTTCGTGGCACGATCTCCCGTCGCCTTTTCTTTCCTCGCTCCAGCTCTCTCCAGCTCCAGGCCTACTCTGATGCTACGTGGGCTAGTGATCCTTCTGATCGCCGCTCGCTGTCTGCCTATTGTGTTTTTCTTGGAGGATCTCTCATTGCCTGGAAGATGAAGAAGCAGACTGCAGTTTCCCGCTCTAGTGCAGAGGCTGAGTTGCGAGCTATGGCTATGTTGACGGCTGAGGTGACCTGGTTGCGATGGTTACTAGCGGATTTTGGTGTTACTGCTGCTGCACCGACTCCTCTATTGTCAGACAGTACAGGTGCTATCAGCATTGCGCGTGACCCGGTGAAGCATGAGCTCACCAAGCACATCGGTGTCGATGCCTCCTTTGTGCGTGCCGCTGTGCAGGACCAGCTTCTTGCTCTTCACTATGTGCCCTCTGAGTTACAGCTGGCGGATTTCTTCACGAAGGCACAGACTCGAGCGCAGCATGGGTTCTTTCTCTCCAAACTCAGTGTTATTGATCCACCATGAGTTTGAGGGGGGGGGGGGGTGTTAGATGTGTATAGCCTTCTGTTCACCACATGTATATGTTACTGTTCACCACATGTATATGTACTGGCATTTGGCCCCATTGGAATACAGTTGCTCATTCCTAACAATTACCATTTTTTTCTGTAAATTACCTACTCATATTGGCACTGGTTGCAAAATGGTGAATGTCTTGGATTCAAGGGTATGGCAAATGAGGCCAAGAAGATGTGTGATTGGATCAAGAGAGAGAAGAAGCTTGTCACCTTCGGCTTGTCTGAGCCTCATGATCTTGAGGGTTGCTGCTTGATCCGGATGAAAGCCTTGGATGTTATGACAAGCATACTGCATCGGTCTTCCTTTCCCTGTCCCAAGGTTAGTGGAAAATACAGTACGTTTTCTCTTGATGGTGATATATAAGTGTACATAATTGTAGGTCTTTCTGACCAAGCAAAATACTCACCATAGCAGTGACTAGCCAGCACATGATTTTTGTTTGTTTTCCTTTCTGGACATTCGTTATTGTATTTGTACAGGTGCAGATACTAGTCATGTTTTTTTTTTGTGCACAATTTTCTTTTCTGGTATGTTAGAAACATGTATCGATTTCTTATTGTCTCCTCACTTGGAAGTATAACTATGGCGCGGGGTAATGGCAAGATCAACAGATGGACATCATATTCCTTTTTATTTTTATTTTCCCACTTGGCCCTGCTGTCTTGTTTCTTACTAATTGATTAGAAAAATTACAGTTAACATTTTAATGGCAAAACAATTCAGTTCCCTACTGTTCCTGGCAATTGCAATGTTATCGTGGCTCTTTATTTGCCCGGTCACATGAAAAATTGTCTAATTGATTCATGCTATTCTTTCCACTGCAGGCGAGGGATGATGATGCAACTGGCATTTGATTAAGGAGTAAATGGCACTGGCGGTCACACAACTCGTCCGCTATGTGCACTTAAGTCACACAACTGGAGAACGTGATTTTTTGGTAACACAACTAGACTTTTGGTGCACGCATGTCACAAACCCCACATGTCAGTCCGTTTTCCGTTGCTAATTTCTTAGAAAACCCCCTGTATTTTTGGACATTTTGCAGAAAACTCCCTGTAATTGAACCCAAATTTGGGTTTTTTGCGAAATATCTCAAAATACAGGAGGTTTTCTGCAAAATTACGTGTCCACGTCAGCACTCCTGCAACGGAAAACGGACTGACATGTGGGGTTTGTGACCTGCGTGCACCAAAAGTCCAGTTGTGTGACCAAAAAATCACGTTCTCCAGTTGTGTGACTTAAGTGCACATAGCGGACGAGTTGTGTGACCGCCAGTGCCATTTACTCTTTGATTAAGCAAAGGATGGGGCGGGGACATCTGCCTTTGGCCTACCACTGCTGGGTTATGTGAATATGTGGTGGTACTGTTTGCTTGTATATTTCCTACCGGGCCGAACTGTGCTACTGTTTCTCATGTGGTCGTCTGGGTCATTCAGACTTGGTTTGCCCATCCCCGGGTAAACGTGATGAGGATGGTTTCCTTCCTTTTAAAACGAGCCTGAGAGCTCCAGATGATAGGAAGAGGACAACTACGAGCGAGGGCTCGACGAAGGAGCAGCCACCTAAACAGAATAAGCAAAAGGGTGCACCTGAGAAAAGCTCTAATGCTGAACGTGACTCTGAGGTTACATCTCTCCTGAAAAAAGATTCTGCTAAAAATAAGAGAAAGGGTGGACCTCAGAAGCAAGTGTACAAGAAAATTGAGTATCCAATGATAACTGACAAGGAGACATATGGGTCTGAGTTGGTCTCGTATGATCGCAGTCAGCCCCGAGAGGGGGGATCTGAAATTGAACTTGATGAAAATTCAGAGAGGGATCCAAAAAAGAACAAACCGACTCCTACCAACTCAGAAAATTTGGCAGAGGCTGCGGCGCGGCCCTGCCCGTCCCAATGAGTTGTGCAGGTTTGAACTGCCGGGGGCTTGGGAACCCCGAGGCAGTTCGTGAGCTCCGCAATTTTGCGAAGCGGGAAGCGCCTGCTCTTCTTTTCGTTATGGAGACGAAGATAAGAGCTAGAAGGGTTGAAGATCTGCGAGCTCGTCTTGGGTTCGCAGGGTGTTTCACGGTTGACAGTGAGGGTTTAAGCGGTGGTGTGGGCCTGTTTTGGTCCGATGAAGTTCGTGTTGATGTGAAAAACAAAAGTTCTGATCACATTGATTGTGTGGTGAGAAAAAGGATTTATCCTCTCCCCCGTGGAGGTTTACTGGTTTCTATGGAGCCCCCGAGCAGAAAATCGCCACCATAGCTGGAGGTTCCTGAGGACTTTGGCTGGTATCCAGCATAATGCTTGGCTGGTGCTCGGTGATTTTAATGAAACAATGTATGCTTCTGAGCACTTTAGCAGATCGGCAAGGCCTGAATGGCAGATGCGTGCTTTTCGTGAAGCAGTGGATGATTGTGGCTTACAAGATCTTGGCTGGTCGGGTGTCCCTTTCACTTGGGATAACCGACAAATGGGACAAGCTAATGTCAAAGCAAGACTTGATAGGGCACTTGCGAATCATGATTTCATGCAGCGATTCGAACACACACGAGTTCGGCATGTCAGTGCTGTGGAATCTGACCATTGCTTTGTGATCGTGGATGTTCGAGAGACTGAGGTGGTACAGTATAGGAGGGGAGCTAGGCCATTTTGTTATGAAAATGTATGGCAAACTCACCCTGACTATGACATGTTTGTTCGAGAAAAATGGCAGCAGAACCATGATGGACAGGGTTTAGCAGGCATTGTTGATACCCTGGGAAAAATGCAGTCTGATTTAGGTTCGTGGGGATCTCAGGAGTTCGGGTCCCTTGCGAAAGCTGTTCGGAGTCTGCAACAGAAGCTTGAGAGGCTTCGACGCCAATCCATTGGCAGGGGACCATCCGACCTTGAGAAGGCAACAGTGTTGCAATTAAGAGAAGCTCTTCATCGTGAAGAAATCTGGATGCGGCAACGGTCCCGGGTTCAATGGTTACGTGAAGGTGATCGTAACACAGCGTATTTCCACGCCCAGGCTGCACAGCGAAGACGGCTGAATCGTATACATCGCCTACAGCGAGCTGATGGTTCTGTGTGTGAGAATGACGATGAAGATAAGATGGAAGTACAAGGCTTTTTTCAGAACCTGTATTCATCACAAGGCTTCAATGATATGGGACAGCTTTTGGCTCATGTTCCTGTACGTGTTACTACAGAAATGAATTATTCTCTGGATAAACCTTTTGAGTCCAAGGAGGTGCGAGATGCCCTATTCCAAATGGCACCTTCTAAGGCTCCAGGAGTGGATGGTTTCACGGCAGGCTTCTTCCAACGACATTGGGATCTTATTCATGGTGATTTGGTCCCAGCCGTTTTGGATTTTTTAAATGGTGGTGCTCTACCTGTGGGATTAAATGATACTTCCATAACCCTTATACCCAAGGTACGAAACCCACAGTTGATTTCTCAGTTCCGACCTATCTCCTTATGTTCGGTGGTGTACAAAATTGCTGCCAAAGCAATAACTAACAGGCTGAGATTGGTGATGGATGATATTATTGGTGTTGAACAGAGTGCTTTTGTTCCTGGACGTTTGATCACTGATAACGTCCTCGTCGCTTTTGAAAGTGTTCACGCAATGAGAAGGAGGAAAAAAGGAAAAAAATTCTCTTGTGCGGTGAAACTGGACATGATGAAAGCATATGACAGAGTTGAGTGGCACTATCTCGAGGCAGTCATGTCGAGGTTGGGTTTCAGTTCAGAATTTGTGCAACTTATTATAAAGTGTGTATCCTCGGTCTGATTTTCGGTAAAAGTTAATGGCGAGTACCTTCCATATTTCTCTCCTACCCGAGGTCTTCGACAGGGTGATCCAATGTCTCCTTTCTTGTTTCTGATGTGTGGAGAGGGATTCACATCATTGCTGAATTTTTTTGGTGGTGACTATGTTGACAGGGGCATCAGAGTTTCTCCGCGATCGCCCTGGATCAATCATCTTGTTTTTGCCGATGATAGTTTAATCTTCATTAGTGCAAATAGTCGAAGTGTGCAAAGACTGAATGACATTCTGCAAATATATGCTGCAAGCTCGGGTCAGTCTGTGAACCGGGAGAAGAGTGCAGTTTTCTTCAGTCCGAATACGCCTTTAAGTTGTCGTACAAATATCAAGAACTTATTGGGTATTCAAGTGGAGGCTTTTAGCGACCGGTACTTGGGACTGCCGACGGCTGTGGGCAGAATTACAAGTGACACTTTTGATCATATCAATGAAAGATCAAGAAGCCAAATGCAAGGGTGGTCGGAAAAGTTTCTAGCATGTGCAGCGAGGGAGGCTTTACTAAAGTCAATTATCCAGGCTATTCCTACACACAGTATGAGCTGCTTTCTGCTGACAAAAAAAGGTATGCAAGAAGTATTCTTCTGGCATGGCACGCTTTTGGTGGAGCTCCTCCCTAGACAAACGATCCTTGCATTGGGTGTCCTGGAAAGGTCTTGCAACGCCAAAAGAGAAGGGTGGAATGGGCTTTCGTGAGCTAGAACTCTTCAACTTAGCTTTACTCGGTAAGCATGGATGGAGATTTATTACAAATCCAAACTCTCTTTGCTCTAGAGTAATGAAAACTCGGTACTTCCCCAATAATGATTTTATGCAAGCAACGATACCAAGTTCAGCCTCGCCTGTTTGGAGAGCTATTGTTGCAGGAAGGGAAGCATTGGAGTTGGGGATGATCAAACGAGTGGGAGATGGTTCTTCTATCAATATTTGGGAGGATAGATGGATACCAGGTTCCCTCACTATGAAGCTGCTTTTCCGTCCACAAAATTCCAACTTAGTGACGGTGAATGAGCTGATTGATTCTGATAATTGGACATGGCGGTCCGATCGTGTCAGAGCGGAATTCATACTGCCAGATGCTGAAGCAATCTTAAATATTCCCTTGCGGAATGGTGGCGGTGATGATTTTGTGGCGTGGGCTTATGAAAGTTCAGGAATTTATACTGTAAAATCGGCGTATCGTTCCCTAGTGACTCAAAAAGAGCGAACTGCTCTAGAGGAAGGAATGAATACCGGCACCTCACAGACCGACAAACAGTTATGGATTTCTTTATGGAAACTAAAAGTTCAGCCAAAGGTTCGTGTTTTCTGGTGGAGGGTCCTAAGGGGAATTCTACCGGATGAATTTACACTAAAGAGAAGACATATCAAGGAGACTAGTACATGCAATGTTTGCATGGCTACTGAGGAAGATTTGATGCATGCGCTCATTCACTGCTCTCATGCTCAAGCTTTCTGGAGAGAAGTTCATACATGGTTTGACTTCCGTTTGCCTCAACTACATCCAGATACCTGGGCACGTGATATTTTATGTGATGACCGGTTCTCGGATCAGAAGAGGGCAGAAATTATCTCCGTCATGTGGTCTATCTGGCACTCCAGAAACAGACTGACGCATGATCGTGAGGGCTTGGATCCAGTGTTCTCAGTCCGACGGATTAGAGAGGACCTCACACTCCTCGATATCCCAAGGCAGCATGCTGCGATTCTTCCAGGGCATGGATGGCGTCCACCAGACTCGGGCTGGATAAAGATTAATACAGACGGAGCCATTGATGTTGATCAAGGTAATGGTGGTGCGGGCGGAGTTGTTCGGATGCCCTCGTCCTTTGTTGCTGCCTGGAGTAAACCTCTTCCAGGTGTCACGGATCCTCTAATTGCAGAGACCTTGGCAGTCAGGGAGGGTGTCATCTTCGCCAAACTTCGTGGTTTCACCCATGTTGTGCTGGAAACAGACTGCCTGGAGATTATCAATCTCTGGAACTCTCGGAGCAATGATAGATCGGTCATTGCGCCACTCCTAGATGAAATTGGAGGGCTAGTTGCTTCTTTTACTCATTTTGTATTTCAACATGTTTATCGGAACGCCAATCAATCGGCTCACCTGTGTGCGCGTCATGCTCTGCCGCTGCAGGTGACAGATAGTTGGCTTACTGCTGTACCCAGCTTTCTGGTCACCAGTCTGTTGGCTGATGATCCAGAAACTTTCTTCGTTGAATAAAGCTCTCAGTATTAACCCGCAAAAAAAAAGAACTGTGCTACTGTATGTTTGTGTGAATTTTAAAAGTGTCACCCCATCCACCACTAGCTAGATGTTTTCCTTCCCTGAATGAGTGAGTAAGTAAATAATTAATATAAATCTGCATTATATACATCCTTCCTTTGAGTCACCGGCACGGGAGCCACCTGCCAGCGGCTCAAGAGGATCGTTCGCCAATCCAGTAGAGAGGGTAGTGTTTTGGGTACTGAAAAAAATACACTAGAGTTTGGGGAATTCTAGGAAAAGTGGAGATAAAATCGATCTAATACAGTAGAAACAAACGATTTTTTGGAGATATGTGGTGATTTGGGATTTGACTGGGATAATCCTCACCAATCCTCACAAAAACTCTAGAAATAAACAATGCCTCATCGCGTTTTCTTCTGTCAAAGGCAGGATGCTGTTCCTGGTCTATGGTTTTAGAGCCGTGCGTGTTTGCATGTGGTGGAATGTGATAAGTCTGTTTGTTTTTTCAGCGAATGGGAGAATCCTATTTATTGCCTACCGCGGAGCGTATACCACTCCGCTTCCCTCCTCTCGTTTCTAGGCCTGGCCCATTTGCTCCAGACCACTCTCTCTTTCATTCTTTCACGTACGTGCTTCTAAAAAGACAAATTCCTTTACATACGTATGACTGTATAAGGTGGGCATTGCGCCTGTAGCATGCATCCAATCGGAAAGAAGACGAGAAATTTCTCACGTACGTCTGACTTCTCGTGTTTTCTATTATTTTTTGTTTTCTATTTAAAAAAATCGTTTTATCCTATTTTCTTGCTTTACTTTTTCACTCTTTTATTTTTTGTTTTCATTTTAATTTGTCTTCCATTTTTTTCTACTTCTTTTTTCTTCCTTTCTTATTTCTCTCTCATTTATTTTTCTGTATCTCTTTATTTCTGTTTCTTATTTTCTGTTTTCTTTTTAGTTTTCCTTTTTTCCAGTTTCTCTTTTTATTTCATGTTTCATTTTTCTATTTTATATTAAAAACCAATCTTTAGGTACCAAAACGCAATTTCACCTTTTTTATTCACTTTTAAAATTGTTCAAAAATAAATTCCGTTCACAGATTTTTTTGTTCACTTTTTAAAATCGTTCAAAAATAGATTTTGTTCACCGACCTTTTCTGTTCACTTTTAAAGACGTTCAAAAATAGTTTCTGTTCACCGCCTTTTTCCGTTGACTTTTTAAAATCGTTCAAAATTAGCTTCCGTTCACCGTCATTTTCTATTCACTTCTTAAAACCATTAAAATGAGGCAATGTTCTAATTGAAAAAAGTTCAATTTCAAATATATGTTCTTATTTTTTAAAATGCTTTGAAAATGTTCACATTTGAAAATGGTTCAGATTTTGAAAAGTGTTCATTTTTTAAAATGGTTCAGATTTCAAAATTGTTAATAATTGAAAACTATTCTTTTTTTAAATGATTCATGTTTTTAAAATGTTTATTTTTTAAATTGGTTCAGATTTAAATATTTTTCATATTTTAAAAATGGTTCTAATTTTGAAAAACATTTAAAATATCCAGATTTCAAAAATGTTCAGATTTTGAACTTAGAACCATCTACGTGACACCACCATGTAGAGCCGCGAGCTGGGAAACGGCGCGATGACAGTGGCGCGGGCGGCGGTGCAACGACGATGGCGGAGTTAACCGTGGCGAGCGACGGAGAAACTGGTTGGAGAAGACGCGTACAATGAGAATGAGGAGTGTAAACACGTTCAAACCTACAATACAAGATTATCTCGTATGACTATTGAAACAAAAAATTTACAACACGAAATTTGTACGGAACGGTGAAATTAACCTCCTCGTGAAATGATATTTCAAACGGTCAATCTAGTGCGACGGATTTGATAAAATTCAGCTAAAAAAGTTCTGAACATCGATTCAAAATTGAGAAGCTAAAATCGATGAAACTCGAAACTGAGTACAGCAATGGAACATACTCGTGGAAGCGCATAATTTTCGTGTACACATTATTTTATTGTAAAGTGCATGGCACTATAATTTTTTTTGTTGACCGAGAACGTGTAAAGAAACTGGAAAATGTGCACGACAGTAAACTTCTGTTGCCATTCTCTGAACGAAGTAGTGAAACAGGAAACAAACGTGAGGGAGTTCCCGCAAGGAAAGGAGATGATTCTCCCAGCGGCCGGAAGTGGGCCGAGCCCACTTGCGTCTGGGGGGGGGGGGGGGGGGGGGGGGGGGGGGGTTGCGCGGAGCGTTGCTCCCTCCGCGTAGCGCTCGGAGTAGGAGTTGGGTGCTCCTATTCTACGCTTCTTGCGTAGCTTAGCGAGAGCCAATGCGAACCCCGCACCACATCGTCTTCGTTTCCATCGACGTCCTCGTGCCCTCGCACCTCCGCCGGCAAGGCTGCCTGCTCCGCCGCCCCGGATCCCCCCGCCACCTCCTTTTCGATGTATGCCCAAAATGCAATGATAATTAACACATATGTTTCATAATTATATTTGTGATTCTATGCTATAACTGTTGAGACTGCTGAATGTGAGATTCAGAGGAAAACTCACACACATCAACCCGGGAGTTCGGTCTGTTCGGTTTGCTCGGTCTGGTCTTTTCGGTCATCCAGAAATGCTACCCATATTACCTTCGGTCTTTTCGGTCATTCTGTATTCGGTCTTCGGTCTGTTCGGTCCGGTCTTCGGTCATGACCATATAGACCGGATAAGAAATGGCGGCACAAAAAATGGCAACACAATATCTTACGGTGGCAGCTCAAACGAGAACAAAATGGCAACACAACTTGCACTAATATGTACATTAATGTCAGCACAAAAAATGGCACCACAAATACCTTTCTGTGGCAGCAATGCAACACAAACCAACATATTTGCACAAATATATACCAAAAAGGCAGCACAAAAAAATGCAGCACAACACCTCACGGTAGTGGTATGGTAGCACAATCCAGCACAAATAATAGTTGATAATCCAAAGCAAATATCCATACGTTACTGTCGCACACTCACAAAGTAACATGTCACAAACATAGCCAATATTAAGTCTGAATATCACGTAGTCTCAACTCACAACACATTGACCAGAAGCACAAGTGCATATATGTCATAGAAAGGTGCTGGACACTGGACAGTGCACAACTCTTCAGGCATTGTTGTGCTTGCTTGACTTGGCCGTGGCCAGGGATGATGCAGCAGCAGCCTTGCGCTTCCCTTTCTTTTGTTCATCCAGTTCTTCAAGCAACTCTGCATATGAAGCATATATAAGAATAATATGGATGGTTGTAGCAGCAGCAAACATGTAGCAGTAGCAAATAGGAAATTACCTTTTTCTAGCACTTCTAATTCCTCCAAGTTCTCCTTGATGTCGACGGGATCAGTGGACCATCTCAGCCAGTCTTGTGTACAAACTAAAGCTTGTACCATGAATGGAGTGAGAGATGTCCTGAAATCGTCATGTATATGTCCACTTGTGCTAAAGGAAGATCTTGTAGTACACCCTTGCCATCCAAAACTTTGGTGAAATGATCCCAAGCTTCTGATCTTGATGCCATGGGTTTCCTCCCTTTTGGTTTATCCTCATCATCTTCAATTTGAATCACCCCTGCATGATCAAGGATCTTGTTAGCCGCAGCTACAGCTATCTCTTCATCTGCTGCAGCAATCATTGCTTATGCTTCTGCATCTGCCTCCGCAAGCGTACGTGCATTCAACTCATTCTCATGGTTATATTCCACCAGGTCATCGTCAGATGTCATCTACAACAAAGAAAACAACAAGGAAATTTCTTATTCCGAATGAAAATAGCTAGCAGTCTTGTAAATATCTAAATACAAACAAAAATAGCTAGCAATGGCAGTAGTAGGCAGTAGCAATTCTCAGTTCATCTATTTAGTTCTTAAACAACAAATATCTAAATACAACAGCAAATAGTAGATCAGAACCGAAGCAATCTAGGAAGTCAATTTTCAGTTCAGCTTTCTCATTTACTAACTGAATAACTCAGAGCTGAATCGAAACAATCTAGCAAGTAGCAACAAGCAAGTAGCAAGTCAGGGGCTTGGAACGTTCTTACATTTGCGGACTGCAGGTGGTGCTGTACTGGTGCGGACGTGCGGCGCCCTAGCGGTGGCGGTGGCGGTGGCGGTGGCAGGGAAGGAGATGTGCCGGCAGCCCGAGCCGGAGATGCGCCGGCGACCAAGTCGGACATGTGGTGGCGCGGCGGCGGCCTGGGTCGGAAAAGTCGGCGAGGCGAGGTCGAACGTGAGGATGCGGCCGGCCGGGACGGAGTAGGGGCGAGCCGGGCAGCCGGCAAGGCGAGGACGACCGTGACTCCGTGAGAATGGCGGCGAGTCGGCCGGCGATGGGTGGAGATGTGGCGGTGGCGCCCGCCCTGCTCTGCGGAGTGCGGGGAATTGGAGGCTTGGAGCTAGGTCACCAATTGACTGGGATTGGGACTAGCGGACTGCGATATACACTAAATTTGCTCGCGGGATTGAGTTCTTCGGTGTTCCGGTCACTTCGGTCTTCCAGCAGTGACGACCGAACAGACCATAGTTATCTCGGTCAGTTCATTCGCGTAACCGAAGAGATGACCTAACACCGAATTAACCTGTATTTCGGTTTCGGTCCCGGTTTATTCGGTTTCGGTCTTCGGTTTCGGTTTTTTATGCCCGGGGTGACACACACACGTGTAGAAGCATGAACAATAAGATACCCTAGTCTTGTCTTTAGACTAATTTGTTGATTGCTAGATGACCGTGTTTTCCTGATCATGGACATAGTTAATGTCAACATCAATGAATAGCATATTAATTGTTGGTTGAAACAATATGGCTGGGTAGACCCAAGTCGTTGATATGCTAAAAGATTTATTTGCGATGTCTTTTGTCCTTAGTGACATATCACAGCAAGGTTATTATACAACACGTACTTAGACTATGAGGTTATTAAGGTTGTACATACACAGAGTTACTTTGGTGCTATCAAGTATTACGCCATAAACTGGGTGATAAAAAAGGCAGCTACTGGGTAATTTCTAAAGGGATGTATTAATCTTGATTCCAAGATGGGAAATTACTTCTCTGTCAAAAGAGAGATACATCGTAGGCCAACTCGGTATAAATGATATCCAATATGTTCTGCAGACAA
Source organism: Poa pratensis (assembly GCA_947311845.1). Taxonomy (NCBI): domain Eukaryota; kingdom Viridiplantae; phylum Streptophyta; class Magnoliopsida; order Poales; family Poaceae; genus Poa; species Poa pratensis. The sequence goes on along the minus strand of CAMZMU010000116.1, from coordinate 13,653,324 downwards.
TGCATGATGATGATGCATCGTGTGGGATATCTAGATACGTGAACAAGTAAAATGCCGGTTAACAAGATTGACAAAGATATAGTGAATCAAGGGTTGATTCACATATATATTGGAATATCTAATCTCAGGTACAGTTCAGTTCAGTATCATGAAGTAAATAGCCAATAGGTTCACCTGAGTATATTTCATATAACAGTGGGAGTCAATATGGACGTCCATGGTTCCGCTATTGATTATTGATCGGAAAGTTTTCTGAGTCATGTCCACTTGTTATCGAACCCGTAGGGGTCACAGAGTTAAGTTAAGTTAGGTCTGGTTAGTTGTGTATTATGGTAGGCCTGGAACAACGAGAGAGAATCACCAGAATGATCTTTCCGAGTGATCGGTATATCTACTATACTAGCACAATACCCGTGCGATGCAACGGGTCATCAAATGATACTCATAAATGATTAAAAAAATCAGCCTTCAGTTTACTTGGAAAAAGTGATTGTTTCTGATTTGTCGTGTTGGTACCGAGATGTCGCAGCCTTGCACAGGGGCGTTTCTTTATCTCACCCGTCCAGATAGACCAATCTGATTGAATCCTCGATCGATCTAATTTGCATGAGCCTTTTCCTATCTCGCCCAGTGACATCGATTTGTACGTTGGAGTTTTCTCTCCCGGTCTTTCTGATTTGTACGGTAAATGACCGATCCGATTCACACATTGGACTTTGAAATTATTTTTACTTTTATTCTATTGGATGCAGACGTGGTAAGAAATGACTAAGTGATTTTTGTATGACGGATAAAAAATGGCATGCACTATTGCTTGACAATATCTAAACAACAACGAACTGAAAGGCTGCACGTGCACTAAAGCCAGAAGGTGATCTCACTGCTCGTCCTTTGTTTAGGAGCTCATTTCCTTTAATTATCTCGTCCCCCTATTGATTATGTTGTGTTTTATCTGGCCGTTCCGTGCTTGACATGGTCGTTACTTCCGTTGAAAAAAAACATGAATGTTAATTGGGCTTATGCTCTAGCCCGTTCTAGTGCACAACCTGGCAACAGCAAGCAGCTCATGGTCCAGGAACGAAGACAGGCACCAGCAGTGAGTCGAATCCGTCGATGGTACCGATCGCCGATTTTTCACCGGTTTTTTTACCGATCGGGATCGTGCCTTGATGTTGCGGTTTTTTCGCTGATCGTGCGATTACCGCTTTGACGTAGGCGTACCATGTGGTTAAGCTATATTATATAGTAGAGATATCAGTGAGATTAAATAAGCGGACATTGGATGTTCCCGAGTTATAGAAAGAGTTTCTATCACTGTCAGAATTTATTCCGAGGTTTATATAGAAGGGATATTTATCTGGAGATTTTATATACGGACATTAGATGCCACGGATCATAAATATGTTTATATGATGGCAAATTAATTCCGGGAATTTTCCATAAAGAGAAAATACAAGTCTGGGAATTAATTAGACAAAATCTGGATAAAGCAAAAGTATTGAAAAACACTAAAAGAAAGAAGCCCTCAAAAGGGGCTGCCACATGGGCCCTAGTGGCCCACATGGCAGCCGCACCACCCCAGGGTGGTGGTGGGCTGGAGGCTAGGGCAAAGGGGGGAGGCTCCCCTCTTCCCAACCCTCCTGGCCCCCATGGCCCACCAAGGGGCGGCGGCTGATGGGCCGGTGGCTAGGGCAAGGAGGGGAGGCGCCCCTCCCAAACCCTAGTTCGGCCGAGCCCACCAGGGCCAATGGCGGGTGGGGGAGGGCTTGCCCCTCCTCCAAGACCCCTCCCTCCTCCCTCCTATATAAACCCCCTTTGGACAAACACAAGTTTCTCCTCCCTTTGGACAAACACAAGTTCAAGTTGGAACTTGATCTACGCGGTTTTGAGGTGTCCTCTCCCTTTAGATTGAGATCCAATCTCTCTCTCTCTCATGTGTTGAGATCTTCACCTTCATATACACATGTAGAAGTCGAGCTCTAGACAACGAAGCTCTGTACAACCAGATCCGGCGGACGTGTGCGAGCTCTTAGAGGGTGAGACGTCTGACCCTCACTCAGTTGGATCCAGAAGGCTGGACCCGGGAAGTCATCAATATTCTCACCGCTAGGCTTAGCCGTGAGAATCTTCCACATGCTTTATCGACCTCGTCATCGACATCTCTTCCGATTCAACGGTATTGGTAACGAACTACAGCTAGATCATTGAATTGGTATTCACTTGTATCTTCATAGATAGATCTTGGATGTTGCGTAGCATGGCGATTTTTTGTTTTGTTTTACGTTGCGTAACCCTACACCTCCGCCAGGCCACCTCGCCGCCCTGCCCTCCTCAACCCGCCACCCACGGCCGGTCCACCACCGCTCACGACCTCCCTCTAACCGCCCCCCTCCCCGCACCCCGAACCCTAAGCTCGTTGCCGGCGACCACCCGCACTCCACCCCCTTGAGTTAAGTCTCTTCCTGACTTCCTCTCCTCCACCGGCAATGCCGCGGCCAGCCGGGTTGTCCCTGTCTCCAGGCCTCGCCTCATCGGCGACATCGCGGCCAGTCGCGTTGTCCCTGTTTCCGGCGAGGTCGCCTCATCCATCCACGCTTCATCTTCTCGATCTCCGGTGGAAGTTCTTCGCTGCCACGCCATGGTCGCCTTCCTCATCTCGCGCAAATGGGCCATGCCCAGCAACGGCAACATGGAGCGGGAGGGGGTACGCATTTTGTGGCTAACCTGCGCAACGGTCGTAGAATAGGGTTTGCTTAGGAGCTCCCGGTGTGATGGAGATTAGGGACATGGTATCTCGTTTGTCGGCCCCTCTGCACTTCCTCAATGAGTGAGTACTCCCGGCTGGTACGGGAATCATCCCATTTGCGGCCTGCTTCGATTATTAAAGGAATGTACGGTGTAATAATCGTCCATTCGAGCGACCAACATAACATTCCTAGAATCAGAAAATACTAAGTAGTAACATAATTTAGTTTACATAATTAATCTATATCTAAACTTGATGTGTGGTCGTATTATTTTCACTGTGTCATGATGGAGGACCATGAAACTAAGTTATTTTCAACAAAATTTCTCTGTAATCTATTGCTCTAAACCCCCAGACTCAGTACAAAACAATAAGAGATGATATAAGAGCTAGAACAACCCTGTTCCTCAAGGAGCAAAGCGGTGCATCGTGCAAACAACCTGAACCATAGTTCCAAATTCACAAGGAAGACAACTTGAAGTTCATGACAAGATGTTTCTGCTGCAGCTAAGAACATTGCATTCTTAATGGCGAAATATAATAGATGCAGCAATCACTCACTTCACAGTAAGCGAAGAACATTGACCAGACCAACCGAAATGAAGCAGAACCAGCAACAGGATTTCGGAAAATTTTACGACGAAATTAACAGTTTACCATAATTTTACCACGGCTACCATTTACATGCTTTAGATAATGAAGAAACTAAGCACCAGAAGTTCACATAATTATTTACCTAGAGCAGCAGCATAAAAACAGGACCAAAGTTTGCTGCAGCATTTTCTGAAGATTAAATATAAAACTAGGTAAAAGAAACTTAGACAATAGCTTCGCCTTCCTCTAGCACTGGAAGAAGTCAGTCGTCGATGGCCTTGGCCCTCATGCAGCAGGAGGGCCCGCGCTTGGTCCGGCGGTGGCCGCCGCCGGCGTCGCCGCCACGCCGCTTGCCGTAGAGGTACTCCACCAGCTGCACCCTGGACCGCCGCTGCACGGTCTTGGAGGCGCGCCGGCTGGCGCGCTCCTCCTCGTGCTTCAGCAGCACCTGCTGGAACTTCTGCATCTCCATCTCCAGCCGGCCCACCTTCTCCGACATCTTGCGCACGCGCTCCAGGATCTTGCGCTGGCTCCTGCTCCGAAGGTCCACGCTCCCGCCCTCGAGCCCGTCCGCGGAGGTGAACTCCTCGGCCTTGGTCAGGAGCTTGCTGTTGGTGTCGATGAGCTGTGTGATGGCTTCCTCTGACTCGACCATCTGCGCCCTGACACTCTCGAGCTCGCTCTCCCCCGACGACTCCACACTCGCTCTCAGCTCCTGGAGGATGGACTGGAGATCCCTGAGCCTCTGCGCGTCCGAGGAGAGCCTCTCGATGACCTTCTTCTTCCACTCGCGGTGTGGTTCCGTGGTTGTGACAGACCTCGGTACCATCTCTTGCTTGTCGATGCCGAGATCCTTCACGAGCATCAGCTCGGTGGAAGACCGTTGACCCTTGTTGTCCTTCTCGGAGGACGCCTCGCTCTGTGGCGGTCGAAGATCATCGTGCCTACCGCTGCTGCTGCTGCTGTTTGTTCTGACAACGCTCCACAGGGCAAGCATCTTATCATCAGGCTGCTGTGCTGTGACCTTCTTCTTGAGGCGGTGTGCTGCGACCGCTCGACGGCTAGGAGTCTGGACGAGGTCAAGCTGTATGTCCTTGAGCATCCGCTCGTAGTTCACGTCGCTCGCGTCGCTGTCCAAGATGTCCTTGAGCTTGAGCATTTCAATCTGCTTCCTCGCGTCCTGGAGATTGCTGCTGAAATCAAGCCTTTCTTGCTCCAGAACAACTCCGGTGTCTGTAACCACCTTCTGGAGTGCTTTGATTGTTCCATGCAATTTCTGCAGCTCCATGTCTTTCACCAGTTTTTGGTCATCACTTGGTTTCACAGCAATCTTTGACAGCAGTGGTGACGGCAGAAATTCCTAGCAAAACAAGCAAGTGAAATGAGTCATATTTGAGTAAAACAAATCACACACGGTGAATAATAAACACACACTATTGTACAACACAAATATCAGATTTCTCAAGTATATATATATATATATATATATATATATATATATCTACATACCCAAAATGTGCTATATTCTATCCAGGTGCCCGGGCACCAGGGAGCATCTGTTAATTTACCTATATATATATATATTTTAGTTCATATTCTGAATCCTTCAAGTAGGAACTATATACAAAATGTCGGCATTCTTTCTTCGACTGAAGAAGGCAAGGGGAAATATGTTTAGCCAAAAAATCGAATAAACTGTCATCATACTTCAGCATGAACATATACAGGAAAGAAGCAAATAGAGCATTAAACGGATAATGCGTAATTGTGTACCTCCTTCCTGAGTTTGCTCGACGGTACACAATCCTTGGCCAGTGACAGGGTTTGTCTCTCTAAGGCGTCGACTTCAGTTTGCAATGCGCCTAGCACTGTGAAGTCTCCATTCAGGTCAACCTTCAGCCTCCTGTTCTCGATCTCAACAGCACTTAGCTTGTCCTTCAGCGCATCCACGTAAGAATTTCTCCGACTGATCTCCTCCTTCAACACCTCCTTCTGCACTATTTCACTTATCTCACAGCTCTCACATGTTACAATTAGCTCAAGGACTTTCTCCTTAAAGAGTGCTGCATTGGCAGTCGCAATCTGCATGTTGGCCAGCAATTTCGATATCTCTGCATCGCAAGACCTGACATCAATCACTGGCTGTTCGTTGTTCCTAAGCAGTTGCATTTCACTCTGCAGCTTGTAAAGCTCCTCCCTTAACATTTCGTTTGATTTTTCAAGCCCAGCATTGTCGACTTCTTTGCGCTGTTCCATGTTCACCGCACTCTCCTGTTGGCTCTTCCTGCCAGATTTCAGTAGCTTGGTATCTCTTCGCATACTAGTACGTCTTCTTGCAGAACCAGTCTCTGGACTAGAGCCATCACAGATGCTTATAGTTCTACTGAGCTCCTTCTCAAGGTAGTTATTCTCAAGTTGTAGATCTCCAAGCTTCTTGTTCATCAATCTGATTTCCTGATAGAGCTCATTGCCTGCCGCATGGAGAGACCCGAAATCATCATGCAAAGATTGCAATTCCGATGTCCTCTCATCGTGAAGGCTTCTGAAAACAACACCAAGGATATCTGTCCTGACTGCTTCACCAATTAGAGTACTGAAATCGTCTTCAAACGACTTCTCTTTCTCCCTTGAGTCATAAAGTTTGCCTGCCAGTGAGGAGTTCTCTTCTATCAGCTTAATAATCTCAGCTTGCAATGACTGTCGTGACTCTTGCAGCTCTGAGAGTTGTCGAACCAAAAACTTCGACTCTGCTTTCATCTCATCCACTTTGCGGTTACGGGCCTCCATGTCCTTGCGTAACTCGCAGCTGATCTTTATGAGGTCATGCCTTTCACTCTGCAGTTGTAGCAGCTCCTCACTCTTCGCTTGCCACTCTTGCCTCAGAACACTCCTTTCTGACCTCAGATCGGCCACCTCTCGTCCGAAGTGCTCCAGAAGTGTGACAACAAGCGACTTCTCAGGATCTGGTTCTGCTTCACATCCTGGGCATCAGAAATAGTATTCAGCAAGCATTTGATCTCATGCAAGATGAGCTGCACAACTATGTCAAGCTTCATCAGATCCAAGGATCCATATTTCTCATCAAACTGTAGTACTTCCATCACAGAACCAATCCCTTCAGTAAGCTTCTGGTTGTTTTGTGACAAACAGGCCAATTTCTCCTCAAGAACCTTGTGCGACTCCTGTTTCTTCTGCAGTTGCCCTGATACATCAGAATTTGCTTCTGCCATATCACCTAAGCACCTTTGCAAGATGAAAGACTCGATATGAGCTTCAAGAATCTTGTGCTCTTCCTCTTGAAGCTGGTTCTCCTTGCACCGTCCATCTTCTAGCAGTAGGGCTATCTGCTTCTGTATAGCACTGAACTGAACCTTGTCTGAGTGGTGAGTTCTTTGCTCTTCTCCCTCTCTAGCCTTAACAGTTCCTGTAGCTTGACTACTTCAGTACGGACCTTGTTTTTCTCCTGCTGGAGATCCAAGTGTCGCCCTTCTAACTCTGTGTATTGGGTTTCCAAATCAAGTAAGCACCATTGATGCTATCCACCTGACACAACATTAAAGAATCAAGTTACATCATTTTTAACCTACAATGAATTAACAAAGTAAATAAATATTTCAGTCATCGTACCTCATGCACAAGTGTTCTCTTGTCAGAACGAAGTAAAGAATTCTGATTGCGGAGTGCCTGTGCAGACTCTTCCAAATCTTTCAGTTTCCTTCTATGGCTCTCAAGCTCAGTACTGTTTTCAGATAATAAACTTTCCAAGAACACGTTCTTCTCTGATAGCTTCTCCATGGTATGAGAAATACCCTCAATCCGCGCAATGAACATGGCACGCTCAGACTGGTGGCCACTAACCTTGGAGCTGAGGTGCTGGCAAGACTCTTCCAGTGCAAGCTTGTTCTCTCTCAGTCCTGCAACCTCAGTAGTAGCAGCTGACAAAGATCTCTCCAATTGAGTATTTTTCTCCAACGTTCTCTCCAGCTGCATCAGATTCTCAACATACAGTGCTTTCACACCATCGTGGTTTTTGATGGTCTCTTTTAGCTCAACATTTCCATCCCTCATCTCTTGAGCCAGTGCTTGGAGTGATTCCACGTTGAAATTAACCACTTGAATTTGTTCCTTGATCGAGAAGTGCTTCCTCTCGACATCACCCCTGTCATTCTTTATGTGTAAAAGTTCATGCTGAAGTACCTTCTTTTCCTCCACATGCCGAGACACCTCTTCCTCAAGTCGCCGCTGTGCATTCTTCAAGGAAATTATCTCATTCTGCAAACGAACTATCACAGATGTAGAGGAGTGGTTTTGATCATCCAGCTTGCGGTTCTCTTCTCGAATCTTCTCCAATTCTTTATGAAGCATAAGTTTGCTTGCTTCAATGTCCTTAAACTTACTTGTTTCATCATGCTTTTCAAGAGACAAAAGTCTTAGCTTCTCTTGTACTTGGGACAATTGCTTCTCTAAAGACATCCGTGCCATTTCTGCTTGCATGCTTTTGAGTTGCTCTTCTTGTATAGAGATGCTAAGCTTTTCCAACTCAATGTGTTTCTCATTAACCTCCTCATGCTTCTCTTTTGAAGCACACTTCAGTTTATCTAGCTCCAAATGCAAATCCTGGTTAGCCCTCTCAAGCTGAAGGCACTGTTCCTCTGCAGTGCTCAAATTCTGCAGTCCGTTTTGCAACTCCTCTTTCAGCCTCTTGAATTCCTCTTGGGTATGAAATATTTCAGACTTGAGGTTCTGTAACCTGTCACCGGACTGCTGGCACTGTGAAACCGCAGCTTCCCTCTCTGATTCTTGTTGTGCAAGGGCCTTCTTGAGGCAAAGAACTTCCGATTCAGCGCTTTCACTCTTTTCTAAAACTGACGAAATCTTCTTCTTAAGATCTTGATTTTCCTGTGACAAGCTTGAAATTTCTTTCTGTAGCTTCTCGTGGTCCTGGTCATCTGCAATACGAGTGTGTTAGTTTTATCTGAATTATATTTGGATATGGTACTTGGAGAAAGTGAGTTTGTACAGCATACCTTTGCTACGTTTTTTTGAATCACCAGAGCCGATGAAAGAGCGGAAAAATGGTGTCATATCACCACGATTGTCAGAGTCAGTTTCAGAAGATGTAGTTTCAGATGGCAGGTCATCATCCAAATCTGATAGATACTCGTCGGGAAATACTTCTGCCATTTTTCGATGAGCCTGCCGGAGCTCCCCAGCTGCATGATCATATCTTTCAGCTAAAGCTCGGTAAGCACGATATAACTCCTCGAGTAAGGACATCAGCTCTGGGCGCCTTTTATAGTACATTTCTGCTCTTCTTGCAAACGAGTCAGCATCCTCATCAATGATCTTGATCATAACTTTGATTTTGCTGTCCGTATCTGCGTAAATACACATTAATCAACACTAGTTCAGTAAAGAGAAATAGTGTGCCTAACACGATAATGAAACTGTTAACCATCATGGTACATTTCACATATCAGAAACTTTGAATTTTGCACGTTTTCTGCCGCAAAAATTCAGAATGATCCCAAAGATCTCTCGTCAACACCGCAATCAACACTGACAAGGCACTTATAAAGTAACTTGGTCAAGTTTTTTGAGGAAGTACCGAAATAGATCCAAGTATACAGAAAAAATGTAGATGGCTTAAAAAGAATAAACTATCAATGTTCAGTTTTACATATGTTTTTACAACATTTTTGTTTTACATCAAATTAGCAGCGATGTGGTGCCAACGTAAGAACTGTGTCCCATGTGAGAGAAGCATCAGATGGTTAACCATCAGGTAAAAAATGCACCTAGTAGGATCATATGGCAACCTAGCATCCAGTCATTGGCTTGAGGATTCACCAATATAACCAATTATAGAATACCAATATTATGTCAATTTTTTTTTATAGAATACCAATATAGTGGATCTCAAATGTCTGAAAACAAATTGATGCCACCTAGCTGAAATTCATATTCTCCATAGGCACCATACTAATCCAGATCCATATTGATGGTACGTCAGTTTAACTTATATTCCAGGGTATATGATTCCACGAAAATTTACGATGTACCTGACTAAAAAAACCTAATCCGACAGAGCAACATGTGACTCCTTACAAAGATTGTCCACACATCGAACTTGTTCATGTGCTTTTCCTCAATAAATTTGCTGACTTTTAACAAAAGAGACATGAGGAGAGGGCCCATTTCCGTACCCAATATTATGACAGGCAGAGCTTTCAACTAAATCTGTACTTTACCTTTAAAGCATTCCGCACATTTACATCCTTGAGAATACACAGCACACTGCTAAGATAATGGCAACTAGTGCTAACATGGTAACGCAAGGAAATGCTTGGGTTTATAACAGTTACATCAACCAACGCAAAAGACAGAGAGGGTTGATGATTCCACAGCGCAGTTGTTTCTAGTTTGACTGGATAGAGGACTCATGATAACATTCCAGCTAATGCATACGAAGATCTTAATAAGACGGCCATAGTGACCCAACATATTTTACCTGAGAGGTTTTCTTGGAGCCATTTCGAGTTCTTGGGACAGATATGGCTATCCCACCACCAGGAGTACTTGCGCATCGGATTGTTTGGCGACATCCTCCTCGCCATCAAATCCGACGAAGAGAACAGCACTCCTTGGATTCTCAAGAGAACTTGTAGCGAAATTCAAATAGGAACCAAGCCTACATGAAGATCTATTGCGGGCGAACTACCTGCAGCACAACAGAAACAAGAAAATTAGCATCCTGTCCAGAAAATTTGCCACGTCGAGGTTGAAATGAAATCAGAACGAAGCAAAATTAAAAAAATATGGACCAGATTACCCTACGAAACCAAGAAAGATTCTAGAGATGAGAGTTGCAGTGGGAGGTGAGGGTGACTGTATTGTCCTATATATAGGCATCTCAAAAACAAACCAAGACCAGCAGCGGCGCACACAACGGTCAAAAATTGAAGATTAGGTAAACGTTGAGGCATTAAGTTATTTCCTAATACATAATTATCTTTCTGAAACGGTCAAGCTGTTATCTTTACGTTAACTATGGGGGCAAGATCATTAATCAGATTATATCAATTTTTTGTTTGGGAGGAAGCGGTGAAAAATCAGAGGCAGCTGTAACACCCAAATCCGCAGAGGATTTCCCCAAGATTGCAACCTCAAGTACCCGAATTCAGCGGAGATTGGACTCAAAATTGAGCATCCTCAAGCAATGCCCAAAGAAAAAGATTGAGGACAGGAGAGGAAGAGGCGAAACAAAAATTTAGGGCGAAGGACGGCTAGAATCAGAAGCCTGACCTTCAAGAATCCCAGTTCGCACACGAACATCCAAGAAATGCGAGAATGGTACTAGATGAAAGGAAGAGGAGGGCACTGAGAAGAGAACCCAGCCAACGCAAATACAGGCGGATATTGCCAACTCACCAGTCACCACCAACAGAAAAAGGGGAAATGCGGCAAGAAACCCACGCCGTCGCAAACAGGGGAAATCACAGCAATTCACACGCTCAGCGGCGGCATTAAATCAGCAGCGCAATCTCTGGGACGGACGAACCAGGAACCGTATCAAATCAGCAGCGCCATCAAAGGAGAAGAAGAGGAAGGAGGAATCCAAAGATTTTTTTTCTTCAAAACTGCGCAAGATTTATAGGATGGGGTCCAGGAAATTACCAAGAAGAAAGGAGAAATCGCCGCGTTTCCTAAAGAGGCAGAAGGAAAGCAAGGTCCTCGCGTCACATCCTGAAGAAGGCCACTAAGAGAGAAAATGACATTTGCATCCTGAAGCAACAACCCCAGTGACCCAACCCAGAACCGAAGCCGCAGTTTATTTGGTAGGAAAAGATGGGCAGTCGCGTGGTTATGTTCTGGGAGGGAGGAAGATCTTTTTAGAAGGCAAGAACACGAGGGGCACGGGAAGCAAAATGGCCTGGCCAAGAAACGGAAACGGCAGGCAGCAGGGCGCCGCTAACAATAGCAAGAACAGCGCACAAAAACAACGAGGGAAAAATCGCAGCCATTTTCCAGCACAATCTCCACATTCCGCCTACAATCACGCGGCGCCCAAATCAAGCGAGTGTCCATACAAACAAGCATACCTCGAGTAGAAGAGGATCTTGGGGACGGAATGGTGGATCTTTCCTCCGAACCCTCAGTGCGAACCCTGAAGAGAGATCCAGCTGCTGCTCCCGCATCCCACCATCACCAACCCCCTAGCCTAGGCCATCATCATCATCATCATCATCCTACACATGAACGACGCCGTACACCCGAGATGGAGAGAAGGGGGAGTGAGGAGAGAAGGGAGTGTGAGTTTCTTTCTTGGAGGTCTCCTGGGCAGGAGTGAATGCAACCATGGAGGACCCAGAGCAGCAGTGTGGGGGGAGGAAAGAGGGGCAGTGATGGGCATATTAATTGTTTGCTTAATGTTCACAAAAATGAAAGGTAAAGGACAAAGATTAGGGCACATTAGTGAGCACAAGTACAGTGTTTGGGAGGATCAATTTTGTTTATTTTGGTGATAGAAGAACAGGATGTCAGGAACAGTGTGTGTATCTGTGCTGTTCTGCCTCACATGTTATCTACCCACTTTTTTAGTTACTTTTTTACTGTTTCCTAGTGGAGAAGTCAAGGACAGAGATCAGTCAAAGAACATTGGATGAACATTTTCTTGTGCAGCGGTAGTGGTGTGTGAAAATTTTACTTCTGTTTATTTCTTACCGTTGTGGTTAATTCTTGCGAGCGTCCGTTGGTGGACTACTTCTTAATTTCTTTTCTCCATTTATTTTTAGCCGAAACATGGTAGCTGCAAGCTAGTTTTTTTGTTGTTGAACAAAGTAGCTGCAAGTTAATCTATTGCTTTTACTGACGGTAAATCCTTCAGAGGTAGATGCAAGCTTGATGATAGGTACACTATTCAGTACGCATTTCATTTATGTCATGTGTACTGTACCATGTCAACAGGTCATTAAGTTTCCTATAAACATGATTACTGTTTTTGTGACATGTCTAATCTAATATAGTTATGAGCTAGCCTTCTTGGTCCCATGAGAGCTTAATATAACACATAGACCATTTATGTGAAGTCAGAGGATCGATTCATTGATTCAACGTCATGACAAAATTGAATCAAAAAGTGTGTGTACGTAGAAAAAATACCATTGCTGTTAGAGAAATTGTATAGCGACTACAATTTTACATTGGCTGCGGAAATATTAGCCGCGTAATTCAAATGGTTTCTCAAGGTTTAAGACATGAATCGAGATAAAATGAAACGGCTAGCACCATTCAGATGTAATAAGTTTTTCTAAGTCAATTCAGGTACAGACATAGAGATTTCTCAAATATAAAGATGAATTCCACTGTGTGTCTTAATTTCGCTGAGTAGTTTGTATTTTAATCTCTAGTACAGTATAAGATTTATCTTTTCATCCCAAATACATCTCTCTAGCATGTTTCTACTGACAAAAAGGATTCAAGAACTGTGGTCATTTTGATTGTAGTTTTCACGTGCAGTTTACCTGGACTGCGTGATGACCAGAGGCCATGTTCTTCCAGGTAACTAGGGGAGATATTTACAGCCTGTGGTTAGTGGTGGGAGAGAGATCGCGTACCTAACCAACACCCCCTAATCATTCTTAAGAACACCATTTTTATAATAAGCATGAGTAGTAAGTACAGTAGTAGTGGTCTAGTGGAGGCAAGGCATGAGAGAGAGAAAAAATATATCATTATTAAATTTATTAATAGTGAAGTAATTAAACAAGCACCTCGGCTACTGCAGGCAGATTTCGAGTAGTAGTAGTACATTGGTCTTTGCTGTCTTGTTTTGTCTTCTTTTTCTACGCTTTGGCCACACACAGTTGATGGTTGTTGTCTACTTTCGCATTGGTTTTATTTTTTTCTAGCAGAAGGCACCTTCCATTCTACACATGCCATTGGAGATTGGACCACACAGCTAATTTTGTTCTTTAAGGCAGAACCCCGTATGGGGCAGTGTTACAGTGTGGTTCAACAGAGCATCACTGGCTAACTCGATGTGCAGCAAGGGATCCTTATTTTTTCAAAGGTAACTATTCACAAGGTGATAATATAATCACCTAATTATTCAGTGGTCATTTTTCGGCTCCGTTCTCTTATAGACCATCAACTATTTTTTTACTAAATAAAAAGGCAGAGCTCGATCATGTAGTAAATTACTTAGACGTTGTCGGTTGATTATTGTAATCTTGTTTGCCCACTAGATTTGGCTATTTTAGTGTTTATTTGCCCCATTTTTGCCCACTTCTGCAGCTACGTTTCAGCCACATGTTACAAAATAGGCGAGCAACAGAGTTTCTCATGCTACATTTTTTTAACAATGAGCCAAAATTGTCCGTTTTGTTCAACAACAAAAAAGTGTACCGTGAGAACCACCGGTATAAGTTAGAGCCTCCACATTTCTACCACTTAGGCGTGTGTCTTCTGTTAGCCTTATACAATGGAACTTATTCTGCTATATGTGTGTAGGGCACTGCTATGTGACACATGCTCAAATTGAATAACATAATTACGCGATGTTATTCGGAACCCGCAATTATTGAAACTTAGCAAAAGTGTATTTTTAAGTTTTCAGTAATAACAAAAAAATCATATGCATTTTGACCATTTGAATTGTGCAAAAACTAAAAATTGAAGCACAGATCAAACTGCTACAATACAAGTAATGTAACTTTTTTCGTGGGAGGTTATGTAGTAATTTGATGTGCAGACATGATTTATATTTTTTTCCAAGCGGTGATCTTCTAATCATTCTCCGTGGGTTCATATGCACATGTTCTAATTAATCTTCTCTACGACCATCAAGCGATTAATTGTGTTAAGTATTCACAATCCAAAAAATCATAACGTACTACGCTATACTTATGCTCTTTTTATTAAGCATCGCCATAAATTTTGCTAGTTTTATGTGTTTCCAACCTACAAGAGGTAGTATGTTTTTCCTGTTTAGACCAACTCTATTAGATATGCCTCATCCGGTTCTCCTTGGAAGAAGTCTACGCTCCTAAAAGTTCAACTTGCGCTTCTCCTTGGCCAACTTCTTGTCTTCATTTTCTTTAACTTGTTGCCACCTTGCCATCTCCTATTTCTTCTTATCGATCAACTCTACGTTAACTTGCATAGCTTGCCGCCATCTCCTTGCTTGCCTTCATCAACTCATAGATTTTTCTTCCTCGTGCTCATGACCTCTGCCATTTTCTTCACATTCTCCTTAGACTTCTTCCTTCCATCCGGACTCCCCTTGCGTGTCCCTAGTGTTGGGATCCACCTTCCTTCATCATCAATATCATCTTCGTTGCCATCCTCATAATCAAAATCACATACTAGAATAATTACTTGTTCTTGGTTTTCTCGCTAGATGAGCTTAGCATCTTCCAAAAAAAATTGGAGCATGAATGGTTCGACCATGGAAACAACCATTTACTGTACCTTTCTTGTGTAATGTGGTTCTGCATTGATGAAATTGCAAGAAGAGAGGTTTGATCACATTCATACGAGACAAATTCACAAAAAATGGGACAAATTGACATAAGCATCACATAGTCATCAATGGTGATACCACTTGGAGGAGCATTCCTCACTTGCTCCAAACAAGCACTCCACTGGCTAAATGTCGTCGTATGAAACAACAGATGCCTAGGGGTAGGCTTAAGTTTGGGGCCGATGGACGCTAGAGGATTCGGGGAGGGATAGCGCGCTGAAGAGCACGCACAGAAGAACAGATGAACACAAGGATTTACCCTGCTTCGGGGCCCTCGTGAGAGATAAAACCCTTACTGCAGCATCTAGCCTATTTGGTGTATTTCTCCTCTGTATATGATCTGTACAAATGCTCCTTGAGCTGTGTATCTCTAAGTGTCTCTAAGCGCGTGCGTGACAGCACTAAGCTTCTATGGAGAAGAGAGCTAGCAAAGCTACAGGGGGGAAAATGAGCCCAAGGGGGCTGGATGGAGCTCTCCCCCTGGTGCCCTTTATATAGGGAGAGCCCAGGGGACAAGGGGTGGCCCACACGTCACTGTACAGTCACTGTTCACGACATGACTACTGGGGTCTTGTCAACACTGTGCACGCGTCATCAGTTGTACTCTCGTCACATCCGTGGCACTGTAGCCACGTCCAGGATGGGCGTGGCCTGTCTAGTCCTTGTCCTCTAGCTCCTGTCTTCCGGATCTTCTGGGGATGGCAGTGGGTATCTTGTACTTGTCGAGGAAGTTGGATGACTCGGTTGGGGAGATGTCGGTCGATGCAGCGCTGGTGGCCTCGGTTCAGTCCGGAACATGAGGAGGAGCCGTGGTACGGGTCTCGGCCCAGCCGAGGTGACGAGGTGGTGCGACCTGGCTCGGTCCGAGCTAGGGATACGTCGGTCGAAGAAGTTGAGGCGATGCAGTGATCACAACCCGGCATGGAGCGGCTCGGTGCCCTCCGCTTCGTACGAGAGAAATGGTGAGCTCGGCCCAGGCCCAGCCGAGGTAGCTGCTGCGGGACCTCGGTCCGATCGAGACACGGGAGCGTGCGGTGGTGGCCCGGCCCAACCGAGATACCAGGATCTCGGCCTGGTGGCAGCTACCGAGGTAACGGGCCCTCGATTCAATCCAAGATAAGGGAGTCTCGGCCCAGTCTCGGCCCAGGCGAGTGGAGGAACATCTCGGCCTGTAGGGGATCTCGGCCTGCCCGAGGCTGGACATCTGGCCTGCCGAGGTTGGATGCACTGGCCTGCCGAGGCTGGATATCTCGGCCCACCCGAGATTGGAGGTGCCGGCCGGCCTAGGCTGCAGTTGGCCCAATCCAAGGTTAGGACACCTCGGTTTAACCGAGTTAAATGCAATGCCGGCCCGGTCTGTTTTTTCCTCCTTTTCCTTTATCCTAATTTATCTTTTTGTTATCTCTTCTGTTAACTCAACAGAACCAACCACTCTGGGGTATCCGGGGATACATCCCCGACACTAAAAGAAGTTTTGATGATACTATATCGGCCTTGTAGAGATCTCGTTGAGCAAGAAGATGGTTCCGACATAAACTGATGGAACAAGTCGTCAATGTGTTGTCAATAGTTGTTTTGGTTTGATCATTCCCGGTAACCGCATGGAGCGTCACATTCTCGTGTGCCTTCACCAAAGCCACATACTCATAATTTGTGTAATCCACTTGTCTCTTCCCTCATCATCCTCTCTTATTTGAGAAGCATCAAACACATCCTCAACATTCCTCTAGTTATCATAATCGTCCATATGATCAAATTGATCAATTGGCGCATCAAAGTTGAACTCGGAATCTTCCATCATGCACACATATGAATTAGGTATAGATTACAAGTGGAAACTACCCAATGTGATAAATAAACTAATTTGAGACACACATAAATAAAAATTTGGAGGCATAGAAGTGAATTGATACCTCTCTGGTGATTCATCCAATATGTTGTGGGTGTTAGAGTCAGTCCACAATCGAGGCGGCGGCGGTAGACGCTGAAGGGGGAACTCTCTTCGGTGAAACAATATGCGGAGGTTCGTGTCCCGCCGACTTCTTCCTTTTTGGTGGGCCATATACGGCCAACTTTGTATGGGGGGTCGGCACTGACGGAGAAGCCTGTATGCTTACCCCGACGCGGTAGGGAGTTCGGCAGACCCGGCCGAGCTGTGGACGACGTGGAGGGGGACTGAAACTTCCCTCCGCCAAGCGCTTGCACATTTTGTGTATGCGCAGAAAACAAAGGCTCGTGCGTGTACCCAAAACACTTTTAGTTCAGCGTTTTTTACCATATATCTGTTCAGGTATCCCAAAACACTAAAACAGAGTTTTCTTTTGTATGGCCTACTTTTTAGTATGTGAGAGAGATGTTCTTAGTTGAATATAATTGCACATCACAAAAGGTGATTGTAATTGGTGCCTGTAAACACTTAAATTACATGGTGTGTCACCAAGAAATAATGGGTGTATACATGGAGATAATGGAGTGTGTAGTACAGCACATGATCGCCATGATAGAGACACTATTCCCATATTCTTTTGGTTTCTAATTAAATTGATGCAACGGTGCACGTTCAAGGTTGATGAGTTTTAAATCATGGAGAGTCCTTAAATCTAAAGAATGAGATAAGTGTATTTACTTGCTGAGAATGGATTAATTGAATACAAATAGCATACTTAGGCAAAACAAGCAATACAAAATTGTGCTATATTTCACAAGTCCCCCCCCCCCCCCCCCCCCCCCCCCCAATAAAACAGTGTTGAGAATTAGTAATACGGTTATAGAATGATAACTTCTGCTTTTTGCATGACTGAAACCCATATATATGGTCAGTACAAAATATGGATGTGGTTTTTCATTGTGCGTTTCAACCCTCAATCTGGAACAAAAGTAAAGTGGGGATTGCTTCAGTTGGGGACTGTCGGCTTGACTTTGCCGAGAGCTAAGCTAGTAGCTAGCTTAGTTAGTGTTTCTTGGGTGTACCGTCAAAGTCATAGCATTTACCTGAAAGCCACTCAACTAGGTTTCTAGATTCAACCAGCTGCACTAGGTACTTGTTCATCCACATAGTGGTTTTGCCTCACTCTTTTACTTCTTCTCACTAGAAGTTGTCCTTGTATGTGCATGTGAACCTAGAGACAAAATTAACATATGGATTTACACGCTACATTCACCGATTCTTGTAGTATAAACATTGCATAGATACTTTTTCAATTTTAATTTCTCGAAGATCATGCACTCGATCTGGATTATTCGCGGATCAGGAAATCAGGATCCTCGCTACCCTTTGTGGAGCAAAGGCAACGGTACCACAAAATAGTGTGGATGCCGGATGCGCATGTGCATGTGCAATTGCAAGTACAATGGAGGTGATGAGCCCACGCTGATATTGATACACTGGAAAGAACCTCTCATGCCATGCGTCCACGATCATTGATGTGTGTGTGTGTACATAGCTGTCTGTCCAGTGGAATAGTGGATGCAATTGCAATGCAACCTTCTGCTCTGGTCATCTTCGTTCCCATGCACGTTCGACCAGCTAGATTAATTGGGCAACAACTTTTGCATTCCAAATGTCTTGTGCATTGATGGGTAATAGCCTAGCAACATGTAAAAAGAATTGTGGAGCTAGCCCTTGTCCTTCTCGTCTGCTCTAGAGAAAATATCAGGTGAAAACCAGCTAAAAACCATGTTCAAATTTTACACAAAGAGAAGTATTGTATGCTGGAGGATTAGAGTTTCCATAAACACGTAAAATTCCAAGTTGAAAACACAATCTGTGCTGGACAAATTCAGGTTGATCGCCCTCCTGAATTCGAGGCTTTTGACAAAATTATTTGTCTTTACATTGGTAAACCTTGAAGATTTGACTACACCGCTAGATGTGGCCAGTCCCTTTGGCTGTGATTTGTACTGTATGTGGAGCAAATCTAGAACTAGCTTGGATGCATGTGGTTAGGTGAAACTTGCTACCTAGCTATGTACATGCCTACATTTGTGTTGTTTGATCCTCTTGAGATCTAGCGAGGGAAAGATGATTAGGTTTAGCATAGCCAAAGGTTGTTGCCAATTCTTTTGGAACACATAGGTTATTGCCATGCATACATGATCATACATCGATCACAAGAGCAAATATAATGTGGAGTTGGTTATTCAGTCATTCTTAGAGGTACCCTAGCGGACCCCTGAAGTTATAGTCGCCAAAAGTGTTTTAGGGACAATCCCTATTTTTCTGTGGATTTATGGATGCACTGCAAGAATAGAAACCGGTGGCTCAAATGTTTAGTGTTGTCCCTAAATATTTTTATATACACACATTCATGTGGATCCCACGGGTCAGTGGCTAAAAATATTTCCTAATTTCCTTTTCATCGTGTACGGCAGGTGGCGCTGGCCGGAGCAAATTTCACGGTGGAGAAGCCAGCCGGTGGCTCCTTGTGGTGGCAACAGGTGCGATGAGTTGACCGGTGGCGGATATGACGACAATGACTACATATTTTATAGAAAAAATGATGCTTAGAATTATATTATGACGACTATGTCTATGTCTAAAACGTAATGTTTTTTTGTTATCCAAGGAAAATAAAAAATGAGTAAAGTTTTATTCCACCAAATGCTTCAACACACAACTAGATCAAGAAAAAGAAAATTAATTGTAGGATACTCTCGATTTGTTAACGATTATTCGATTCACCCTATAGTGTACGTAGACCCACTACTATGATACTATATATGCCAATATGTCCGAGTGTTGAATTTTAGAGCTCGAGAGTTCAATATTTCGAAAAATCAAAAACATGATTTTAAAGTTTAGTCCAAGGTTGTCAGATTCCTTGAACCCCTTTGATAGGATCATATAATTGGTCTACTCATATTGGATTATAAAGTCGTAGAAATCGCAAGACATAATCATAATTTTGACAACATAGGCTTAGTCAAGTATGTGTACTACAAACGTGCAAAGTTTTAAAGTGAAATACTTTTAATTCTAGACTACACAGAAATGGCAAAAGGGTGGATCGGAATATAGTGAATAATACAGATTTTCAAACCCCCAAACTTGTAATTTTTTGTCAATTTTGTGTAGCGCCGAATACAAAATATTTTGCATCGAAATTTCGCACGCTCATAGTATAGATGATCTAGGGTTTTTTTTTATTTTTGTTTTATACTTTGAAACACCAGTTTCGATATGTTTTTAAGCAGGTTGTATGTGTAGCCTGAGCTGTAAAAGCAATTTCTTGAATAGGTATCTCTTTTAGGTAAAAGGAGGAGAAGAGAACAATATATGTGTCTGGACCACGTGTACGTTCAACCAAAATTAGGCATGCAACATGACACGAATATATATACAAATAATGGCTTTACAATGGTGGCAAGCATGCACGCATATGTTGATAATTATTGGTACCTCCATGTGATGTGAGCAACCAAAAAAAGAAAAGAAAAAAAGGGAGATCGACGTGTGGACATCAGGACATGCATTGATCTCTCCTTTCCTCCCAACCGGTGCTCTATCTCGTATCTCGCTTACTCAACCAATAAGGCTTTTAGCTTAGCATGCATATATACCGGCTTGAGCTTGTGTGATCCCCTCTTCGGATGTGCACATGAAAGGTGTCCATCACTGTGGTTGTCTATGGTTGATCGATCTTTGTGTGATTCGAACACTTGTCAGGACAAAGACGGCAGACATTATGTGTCCTCTCTCCTCTGGAACACAAGACTTTTGTTTCCTATGTTAGAGTTAAAAACTTAAAATCGAGATACGAGTTGGGCGGGTGTTGATGTCGCTAAATTTCTATGCTCCCACTTCACGTGCTATTTCTTGCCATTCCCTAATAGGTCATGTTTGGTATTGGTTTGAACAACTAACATATTGTTTATATAAAATTTTAAAATCATATAAAATCAAACAGTTAACCGAGACATACTGACCACTACCTTGGTTCTACAGAGCTCAAACACAATGTTGCGCTTAAAAAAAACTATTTAGTATCATGTGGTCCCGGTCCTTCCCGACAAGTGGAGTACCTGAACATTTATATGCGTACGACAAAGTTTGTGTGTTTTCCTCCGTTCCATAATGTCAACCTTTTTAGCAAGCTACCCTAAAACATATTTTCGACATAGAAAGGCTTATATTATGGAACAAAGCTAGTAGTATACAAATACAATGGTCACTAGCTCATCTCGCCCAAACAAGAGACATTCCCAATACCAATCCAATATGAATTGTTGCCATCTGAATCCTTCATACCATCGGAGTAGTAGCAAATAAAAGTTTCTTAAACAACCATGCAAACATTGAACAAGATCGTTTGAGCCCCAATACCATGTCCACTTTGCATCGACATGTCAAGTTCCTTACTAAACGCTGATTTTTGCCACAACCTCAGCTACAACCAAACATGAGGTTAAAGTTCAATTCACTCGGGGAGCATCTTAGGCCCGCAAACTGGCACAATATTTAGTCCGCTTTGATGTACCCTAATTCACAGTGGTGGCTAGTGGTTTCTTCGGGTAGTAATGACTCATGCACATGAGGGAATTTAAAAGGATATTTCATACTACCTCTGTACCTCCAAATAAGACATATATTTTTAGTAAAAAAGATATTTTAAGAATACTAAGATGGAAACAAATACTTAAACATTCTATAGACATGTCCTTGGGTACCCACAGTTTATTGGGCATCTTGATTTTGTTCCATTTTTGTTTGCTTGATTTGGAAATCTATTTGATCCAAATAATCACTTTATGTGTAATAATAAGTCAATGTTTACAATTAAAAACATGTCTTTATGTAGCTATCAAGTGTAACTTCAATTGTAGAACTTGAGGATTGCTAGCATATAAAAATATATGTATCTCAATTTCTAAAAGTAAGGTTATGTATGGTTATTTTTTAAGTTACAAAATTATTTAAATAACCATATAAACAAAATTAACATATAATTATAGTTGTATATATAAAAATGCAAATTTTAATATGAATATTTGAAAATGTTGATTTTTAAACTTTATAGTGATTACAGCTATGAATAATTAAGCAATTTTTTTGCGAAAAGGACCCTGACATTAAAAGAAACACCGAACAGTACAAAACACCTCAACAAAAACGAAAATTACAACCGAATTCTTAAGATGTCCCTCGTCTTCAACCACCAGACCGTGTCGACGGCGCGCCTTGACAGACTCTAGCATACATAAATAGAGAAGAACTACACAACGTGTATAGCATACAGAACTACACAACGCTTCTTGCATACAAAACTACACAACGTGTTTAGCATACAGAACTACAGAAGACCCTAATGAGAACTCACCTTGGTGAACTCTCATCTAAGCAGTTAATTCTCATCTAGGTAACTTAAGATACTAAGAGAGAGACGTGTTCAATCCTAATTAACTTTCTATCATAGTGAACTATCATGTTATAATTTTCCATTGTAATAATGACCTAGAAATGAATACATTGTTTGCTCAGCTGAATCTTATTTCCAATCCTTACATCGTGAGAGATTTGGCATGTGGTAGAGGATTAGGAAATTGTTGTGTGTTGAATGATCTAAAATTCAACTTGATATTTGCCCGATATATTTGTGTGAGTAGCAAACATGCATTAGATAGGAAAATTTGACAAAATAATTTATTGATGTTATCTGGTTCAATTTTGACGTTTTGACTTACATATGTTTCACTTAATTCCTATTTTTGTTATTCTGAATTTGCTTATGGTTCATCGTTTTTTGTTAGGAATATGGTACGTGGCATACTTCGATTCATAACCAAGGGTTTTAATTTCCTAATTTTGAAGCATATCATATGTTGATCTTGATTGCTGGCAACATGACAACTTCCAAGATTATGGACTTTGGTGTTGCATTACAAAGTTTTTGGAATCTTACGTGGACAAGATACTAGTTACTAGATATGCGTTGTATGTAGTTCAGGTTTATAGAAACTTTTAATAATGATGATGGTGAATAAAAATCAGCTAGAGAATCATCTTGAATTCATGTGCATTAGCCAACTTTCTTTACATGATTCTGGTTGTACAATTTTAATACTAGCTGAATCCCTCGCTACCCACAAATGGAAGGTATGTTACTCTAGCTGCTTATCAGATACTTACAAGCATTAGTCGTGTTCCTTTTCATGATTCATAATTGAGCATCCATTTTGAAAGATGTTAGAACTTCTTTTTTGAATGGATGGCAGGAGCACTGCTCTTTCTATTAGAGATGGAGAAATTTTACATACCCTACTCAGATTTGCCGTTTGACAAGGCAAAGACTCCGTGTATGTGCATCTGGATCGGCATGGATTACATGGAGGCCAAACCTCCGTAGAGGTCCTTGGATGCCGAGGAGGGCGTAGGGCAGCCGCCCGGATGGGTACTATCTACTATACATATGTTAATTAGGCCTTCCTTTGGAAGAAAATGCGAGGAGAAAACGCATAGACAAACACAAGTGTGTAGACCATGTGTACGTTCACCCAAAATTAGGCGTGCAACATGACACGGATATATATACAAACCATGACTTTACAATGGTGGCAAGCATGCACGCATATGCATGCTCTCCCATAATTATTGCTATAGCTCCATGTGATGCTAGCAACCGGAGAAAGAAAGGGAGATCGACGCATGGACATGGATTGATCTCTCTTTTCCTCCCAACCGGTGCTCCATCTCATGTATCTCTCGCTTAATCAATCAATGAAGCTTTAGCTTAGCATATAGTAGTACACATATGGCAGCTTGTGTGATCTTCCTTCGTGATCTCCTTTTCGGATGTGCACATGAAAGGTGCCCGTCATCACTGGATGCCTATGGTTCATCTTTGTGTCTTTCCAACTTTCGTCGGGACAAAGACGGCGAACATTATGTCCCGTTTGGAACTCATGATTTTTTCAACTAGTATGTTTGCATTTAAATCAAGATATATCTTGATGCCGCCAAATTTCTATGCTGCCAATTCACATGCTATTAGGCCGTGTTTTGTGTTTATGTTGCTATTAGGCCATGTTTGGTATTGGTAACAAACACATTTTATTTCGTTTTTCTAGAGAAGCAAAGTGGCAGTGAGGAGGGGAGCAAGCCGCAATGATGGCCGCGAGTGTGGCGCACAAGCCGGCCGGAGACACAAGTGTCCAGTTCCAACCCTGCTTTTCATGAAAAAGATGGCCCACCCACTGACAAGCAGCCTACTTGCGGTGGGCCCACTGCCCGTGGGCCAGACATCAGTGGCACAGGTGGACCTACCTGTTCCACACATGTTCTCACCTTGGTGAGTCATGTCATGACCTATGCACTTATTTTTTTTCCTGGAAAAGAAATATATTTATATGATTTTATACTGTCACTGTCTATGTCATAGTACATGCAACAGCTAATAACAAATGCAGTTTCTGATATCCTGGATAATGGAGATGTCATGCTTGCACTTGCACCGCCGAAAACCCTGCCTCTACTTGCACTTTCGCAAGCATCTGCCACCTTGTAAGTTGAGGTGCAACTTGTGTTAGCATCTACTTAATGGCACTCATTACCCTTAATTATCAGTTGTGATTTATTATGAAGCTTTGGTGTACGAGACCCCTTTTCCTAAACACATTATTACGCTGAAGAAAATTCAGTTAAAGTAGTAGGATGACGGCCGGGGGAGAGAAACAGCATCCTGGTTCCTGGAACTCCCAAATCGGAGTGTCGGCACAGAGCACAAAAGTGTGCAGGCTTTCGGGCCACCAGCTTCCTGTCAGCATCACACTACGAAGGAGAGTGAAAAATTTTAAACTGTGAGATCATATATATGATTCTTCTGAGAAGACCACCAAGGGAAAAAAAACCTATTTTGTCAACGAATTCCCTCGTACCTTGTAAAAATGTGTCTACGCTGTTGAGAACCACTGAAAAGAGCATAAACGGGTTGTAAACAATTCGGTTGCTAACGACGAACCGAAGAACTAAGGCCGTGTTTGGAACACAGGTTTTTTTTTTGCGGAATTTCACTAGTGTTATGTTGAAAACCTCCCCATTCCAAAGCAGAACATCGTGCTGAAAATGGTGTCGACACCAGTTTTCGACCGGTACTGGCAATGCAAAAAAATTGTAAGCCATGTTAGCCAAGAGTGATTGTAGGAAACATAATCCAATCCTGCCAGACAATGGTCCATGGGTGACGGCCAATCAGTTATGGGTTGGTCCTGTTCAGCGCCGGCACCCCATCTGGGGCTGTGCTCAATGGCGCCCATGGTTCACACGTTCTCAGATTTGTCTCTTTGGGCTAGGAGCAAGGACTTGTCTTTGGCCTAATTGTCACCTCACCTGTGGCACTGTAGGTGCATTTCCAGGGCACATGCTCAGTGCAGCTTGCATTAAGATTGCAGTTTAAGGGGTTTCAATCATTGAGCAATTGCCATTAAACTCTGCAATCAATGGTTCTTGCATTCCAGAGACAGATGTCCTTCCAGAAGACAGACAGAGACACAAGATACATGAACCTTGAATGAAAAAATCTGGCATGCAAAACTTAATTTCTACATCAAGATCACGATGAACTTATATCGCCCCAAACAGACGCTGGACGCCAATATAGCTTCACCATAAATACTGATAAATTATTAGTCGTGCTAGATACATCAATACATAACTCATAATCAAACTAACCATATCTACAGTACAATCGCATACTTATTTCAGGTGTACGCCGAAGGAAAAAATTGCGGTGCTACTATCTCTTTCTCCCTCTCTACTACACGAGGGTCCTCATCTTGCGCTTCAGCCACATGGTCCGGATATCTACACTCAGAGAGAGGAAAATCTCCCGGCTGCTCGCGTCCAAGAAGACGTCCGGCGCGAGGGACTTCTCGACCGGCGACAGCTCCGCCATGGCATTCATCACCTCGACGCACCGCGTGATGCTGTACCGATCGGTGTGGCTTTCCAGCTGCTTGCTGCTGTCTCTTTGGAACTTGGTCGGGGTGTCCTTCCATGCCATCAGCAGATGTCCCGTCCTCGCTGGGCCTTCTCAGGTAGCGCCATTGATCTCCCCGGGCTTCGTCGGCGGGCCTCCTGGAGAGCTGCCATGAGTCTGGCCGCACCTGGGTCAGCGGTTTCGGGTACAGGTGCCCGTTCATGGTGTGAACTTCGACGCCGACCAGAGTCTCCTGTTGAATGAGGACTCTCTGGATACAGGAGACGGGGGTATAGGTGAGAGTGGACGATTCATGTAATAATCATCTTCATCGTCATCATCTTCACTTGAGTCAACTTCCGTCCCATTCCTTTCATTAGCTGTGGGTGTGGGAAGGATACTTCGACTATCCAAAATAACACCAACTGCAGAACATGAACAAACAGATTTTTATTTTAGGTACAGAATTAAAGCCATATACTTGATATCAAGTCAGCGTCAAATCCATGGGTAGCAAGCAAGTCATCAGAAGAAAAACCAAATCCACAATACTATGTCAAACATCTTTAAAAAGGAAGAGTATTCGAATAGTATTCCAAAAATAATATACAGCATAAAGAAAGCCATTCTGGAGAGCCCTGAACCAGCAAGAGCTAGCACCTGCAAAAAGATCCCCTATACTACCAAAACGATGATAAACTTAAAGAAAAAGTTCATCCTATTCCTATTCCTACGCGCTTCAACACTTTCAAGTAAAAAACACCATTCAACTCTTAAAGCCATATATTCAGAGGGTTTTGTTTTTGCGAGGACACTCAGATGGTTGTTAACACTGCCAAATGACTAATAGGCCACATGATCAAAATAATCGACTGGTTTCCTATTAATAATACGTTTATCCCATTTAGTCACTGAAATAGCTTATTTTTACAACTACTGACATATTTGTTTTATAATATTGTGTAGTGCTGCGCACTACATGTACCATATATATGAAGTACAGACCATAAAATGTAGAGCATATGTAATAATACTTCGTAGGTGCTTCTCAATCAATCTTTAATAATTGCTGTAAGTAAGATTTTTTTCAATAAATTTAAATATATATGAACCAAGAATACTAGACACATAAATGCATAACAATCCAATGAACCTTAGTAACTCGTATATGCCGCGATTACTCATTTAGTAATTAGTGCCCCATCTGCCCAATAGGTACAACCTTTTTTCACAACACTGAGTACTTTAACAAATTGCAATTCAGTAGTTAACTAATTCCGCAAGTTGCCACCAGGTTAATGTTACCTTTTCTCCCATACGGGTTTTTACAATCATCGCATTTACAGTTGATGGAGCATCCTGCTCCTCCCTTCAAACGCAGAAAAAAAATACTAGTTACAAGCTGAGACAAGAGAAAACTAATAGGATAG
Source organism: Poa pratensis (assembly GCA_947311845.1). Lineage (NCBI taxonomy): Eukaryota > Viridiplantae > Streptophyta > Magnoliopsida > Poales > Poaceae > Poa > Poa pratensis. The sequence goes on along the minus strand of CAMZMU010000116.1, from coordinate 13,626,120 downwards.
AGTTGGATAAGAACCTGATAGCAGTCACAGTATTTCTTAAGACAGCTCGACTTTTTGCAAGTGCATTTTCTTCTAAGAAGGTCCATGGGGGATCTTATAAGTTGTTCCTAGAGAGAATAAAAATATCAGGATCGTCATAAACGGAACAAGGAAATAGTTACACATTTACAGGGTCATGTTTGAGCAAGATTTATACCGCTGAATCTTGACCAGCCTCTGCTGTTCGAACAACTTGCAAAGGCAAGGCTGGCGCATTCCGTGGAACGCCATGGATAGGCTTGTTGTAACACGGCTCACATCCACATAATTCAGAACAATGTGATCCAGAAGCAAAACACACACAATAACTGCCACAACATAAAGCATACTGATCATTACAAACAAAATTGAATTTAGCAGTAAGAAATGATAAATCAGGTTGTGTGCATGCATGAGTGTGGTTAGATAGGAAGGATATATGTTTGTGTGCACAAGGGGGATGGATGGATGGGTGAGTGCATTAATGCATGCAAAAAATCAGCATTCCCCCTGTTTCCATGCATCACCATCCCCTGCCCCAAACTCACCTTGGGGTGCATGCATGAGCGTGTTTCGACGGACAGGATGTAGGTTTGTGTGCGCAGGGTGGAAATGGGATGGGTGCATCAGTCCACGCTAAAATCAGCATTCCCCTGTTTCCATGCATCACCACCCCCTGTCCCAAACTCAGTCCCTCCATAGGTAGTGTGCTGGGAATGAAGCATTACATGGCAAAACATGCAGGCTATGTACAGCTAGACTGGAAATCACAGCCAATCTGCTAATCTGAATTGTGCTTCAAGTGTGTGTCATTGCAGTAGTAAGTATAGGTGGATGTAAGATTGAAAAGAGTGCAAATTTCCTCTCACAACTCTCTCTGTAGAACACTCACGAACTCCACATATTCAAATAAAGTTCTGGGCTTGTTTCAGGGGGGAAAGGCTCTAGCCTCTAGGGATATATAGAAATCAGGGGTTATATTCTCAATTGGAATTACACTTTTGATAATAACGCAATCTTGAATTGACTACATTGGGTGCATTTACCATCATACACCTGAGATGTTCGACCACTGAGCCTAGAGTTGCTAAAAAAGAGCACCAGAATCGTTACAGACGTCAAACTAAATTAGTGCCGGATGAAAATGGCAATTGCATCCTAGAAAGAGCCCACAAACAAACAATTGAAAGCAGTACTGAAAATCCAAGTGGCTTCTAGCTTCTTCACTAGCTACAATCTCTCTCCTTCTACGGTGAGACACAGGCTCAACATTTGCATTATGGACGAGACACGAGAGGGTGGGAAAAATAGAGTGTACTCACAGCTTGAGGCACCTGGACTTCTTGCAGCTGCACGTCCTGCACCCGTCCCCGTCCTCTGCCCTCCTCCTGAAAAACAAACACAGGAGAAAAATGTTACGCCCGGAATTCCAGAGAAAATACCCAGCACGCAACGGACCAAGAGAGGAAATCGGAGACAAGACCAAAACTTTGCCGAAAAGGGAAAAGGGAGGCACTGACTTCTTCTTCCTGTCGGAGTTCCCGTTCGCATCCGCCGGCGGCGACACGGCCGTCCACACCGCGACGGGCGGAGGCGCGTAGGTGGGCACGGCGGCTTCGGTGGCCGGGGCGGACGGAACGGGGTCGGGAGGAGGCGGGGGAGGGATGGGGATGGGGACGGGGAAGGGGTCGTCGGGAGGACCCTCCGATCCGGAGGGCTCGAGCGGCGGCGGCGGAGGATTCGGGGGCTCCTCCTCTGGTTCCTCCGCGGCGGACATCGGGCAGGGCGACGGCGGGCGCCCGATCGGCGGCGGCGGCGGCGTCGGGGGATTCGCCGTGGTGGCGAGGCGAGGGGAGAGGAGAGAGGGGGTGGGAGTGCACGAGGCGGAGTGGGATTGGAGAAGGCGGAGGGGGTGGATTGGACGGCGCGTGGAAAGCTTTACGATTCGGGAGGGTCCTGATCGGTGGGTCCCTTTTGTTTGGTCTCGATTTGCTTCTGATAAATTTGATGTTTCAGGGCAGATCGGTTTGCTTCTGATTTTCTACGGCAAGTTTGTAATTTTAAGCCTGTGAGGCCTACTTTGAATCTCGTTTTTGCCGATGTTCTAGTACAAGGCTTAAGAGAATGGAGTCTTCTTCGAATTGCGCGATTTGAAAATGTATGAGATTGAGACCTCACGTGTTCCGTGGATTTCTGCATGATTCAAAACACATGAATTATACAACGTTTGTTTTTGGATTATGCATATTGAAAACAAAATGAGTTTTGAACTCATGTTGAGATCTTTATGAACATGATATAGAAAACAGGAATGTGATAACAATGCAAGTGTAAAAACGAAGGATTGAAAACCACGTGGATTTTGTAAGTTTGTGTGTTTGGTTCACGGAATAGGAAAACACATGAATCCTAATATACAGGTTCAAATCAAAGTCAAACCATGTCAAAAAATATAATTAGGTTGTTATTGTGCCACTGAAACACAGGTCCCATTTTTTGTGTGCACGTGTTTAGAAAGGGGTACAAATGGATTGTAAAATTCCTAAGTTTTTCTCTAGATGTGACCGGAGAAGATTTTGTTGTGGTTTTCTTTGCTCCGTTCCTTTTCTTTTCAACTACACTTGCCCCGCAAACCAAAGGAATGGATTATATAGAAACCTAGGAACCGTAATCTTATGATCCAAATGGCTTACATTACATGGGAGACAAATTCATGTGACTCCAAAATACTGCTAAGATAATGGAATCCGACCTGACGGCGGCCGTTTGGAAAAGAATAATTAACTCCAGAAACATCATGTTCGATCGCGTGATCGGACTGACTCCGTGTGTGCTGTGTCTGACGTACGTACACGAGCGCCGACTTGCATGCATGTATGAGAAGACGCACGTGGGCCACTTCGGCTTCTTCCTATGGCACGTGTCACCTGCTTGTTATCATCTTGGAGAAACTGCATAGTCCGGACAGGCTTCTTCATGTGAGCTCCACTCGTCCTCCAAACCAAACATGCATGCAGCATGACTCACACGTACGTTCCTTAATTCTTGGGCGAGATTACTTTCCGTCTCTAATTCTATAACATGCATGTGTTAGCATATTGTATTAACTCGGTTCCAAAATATGAAATTATTTTGGTAAGCTATTTTGTAGTCTATCAGAATGTTTTATGATTTGAAACAGAGAGGTAGTATATTTTTAGTCTTGTATATCGGAACAGTATAGTACACGCTTGGTCTCTCACCCTATCGATAATCCTTACATACATGGTGTGTTTTTTTCTTAAAAGAATTGCTAATTGACCTCCTCCGGTCCTGGACCCCCTCCCCCTTTCCGGCATCCTGGCCGAGTGCTCGACTCGAGCCCACATCGTCCAAACCCCCAGCTTGCCTGATTGCCTCCCTTCGGCACGAGCAATGTGCACACGTGTCCACTGTCGTGGTTTTCTCACTCAGAACATCGACTGCCTCACCCAGAACTTCTTCGTGTTCAGGAACACGTGGAGCCGCCATAGTTACCAGCAGCCGCTTCCCCAACAACGACGAGTAGACCCCAGCTAGGTCAAAAGTCAAACTTGGGGAGGTTAAATCCCTCTGTTATCTTTGCATGTATATTATTTCATTCATTCTAGCATGTTTACTTGCAGTTTGGCATAATAATAAAAACTAGAATAGCCTTGTTTTGTTTGATTGCATATCTCTTTGCTTTCCGGTTGGGCTGCGATGGAAGAATTAATATCGGGAATTATACTTAAGTAAAAGACCAAACGAGTGAGAGTAGGCACAACATTCTCATCTACACCTCCCTTGCAAGTTTAAATTAAATTATATTATAGTTTTGGTTGCACTTAAATTCGGTAAGAAAATCCTGGTGGGTACGTTTGGAGGCGGCGGCGCCATGGAGGCTCTGCCAGGAAGGAGATCCAGCTGGCGAGCAGCGGGCGGCCGTCCACCTTCACGGCACGGGCGAGCGGCAATGCCCCTGGTGGTGCGTGCGTTGGGGTTGGAGGTGCAGGGCGGGCCCGATCTGGGGCCTTCGCGGGCCCGTTCTGGGCCTTAGATCCGGGTCGTCGCCAGGCTGTCCCCAGGAGCGGGTGACATCGCCGGACGGCCCTGGTTCTGCCGGAGTTGGGGGAAGCTGGTTCCCGACCAAGTTGGAGGTGGAGCTTGCCGCGTTTTCTCTCAGCCGGGCGAGGAGTTGGTGGACCACGGCTTTGTGGCTACATCGGCAAGGTGCTACGGTGGCGGCAGTGCGAGATACATGGACGGTGCTGTCCCAGACCGGAGGTTTGGAGTTGTGCGACGATACGAATGAAAATCATGCCCGGCTTGTCGAGCTGGCGGCGACGGCATCCGAGGGTGTCGTTCCCCTCCTTGGAGGCGTCGCCAAGGTGCGTTGCCATTTCCTCGCCTTCCCGGTGCTGGTAGTTGTCTCTGGGCGAAAGCCTAGATGCAGAGTTGTCGACACGATGGCGGCGTCCTCGACGCCGTCCCTCTCTCGGGAGCATCGTGTCTGGAGACATGGCTTGGAGGTCCTTCGTTATGCTCCTCCGGTGTTCGCCGCTGTCCAAGATTGAGCCTCAATGGCGCAATGTATGCCTTCGCCGGTGAAGTCCAAGACGACGTCTTTCTCAGGTTGGATCGAGTCCCGCCATCCACTTGCCACATTCTTCTAGGCTTTAAGGGTGGTTGGTGCACCGACAAGGGAAGACCAGAGGGAGAGCTGTTGTTCTTAGGAGGTGACCGGAGTCGGGCATGACGCGGCGTTGTTCCTCGTTCTAGGATAGGCTCTTTTGCCTGTATTTGCTTTGTTGTTGGTGGATGTCTTTGGACTAGCCCAGGTGCGGAGTTGCTGCCTCGTTGTTTGCATCGAGTTTGTGGTTGTCTTGTAATCGGATTTTTGCATTCTATAAAATTACGGCGTAGGCGTACTCTCTAAAAAAAGAAACGGATGATGTGGATAGGTTTCATGAAATGCAATGCACGTTCCCCTATAATGTTTATAATTTTGTTAGCGGTTACATCATGATTTTGAATAATAGTCATAGGTGAAAATAATTGGAAACATTTCTCACATAATTGACGAGACTAATTTTAGTGTTCCACTTGCACATGATTTAACCGTGTAATTACATAGCGGGATGATGTCATCTTACCAATGGAGTGGCAAAAAATGACGACGTGGAAGATTTGATGGCCAAAGAAAAGATGATATGGATAGTCGAATGTAGAGATATATTAATAAGTAAAAATATGATATGGATTGGCTATAGAAGTAAGTTATAGAAGTAAGTGATGTGAATAGTTTGTATGTCGAGATAGACTAACATTAATTGCAGTCAGTGATTTTTTGCTTTTGAAAAAGTATAAATAGGTAGATAGGACCCCGCTTGGGAGTGTATCCAATTATACATGCGAACCAACTTTACGCCCGAAAAAAATAATACTTGTGCCAAGGAAATGACGGAAAAAAGTAGTGACCTTCGCAAGTCCGTGAGATATTCCGTGAGGAACGTAAAAATAATTGGAAACATTTCTCACTTAATTGACAAGACTAATTATAGTGTTCCACTTGCACAGGATTTAACCGGTAATTACATAGCAGGATGGTGTCATCTTACCAATGGAGCGGCAAAAAAAAAAAGACGACGTGGACGATTTGATGGTCAAAGAAAATATGATATGGATAGTCGTAGGTAGAGATATATAATAAGTAAAAAATGTTAATGGGATGATATGGATTGGCTATAGAAGTAAGTGATGTGAATTGTTTGCATGTCGAGATAGACTAACATTAATTGTAGTTAGTGAGTTTTTGCTTTTGAAAAAAGTATAAATAGGTAGATAGGACTGTAGGCTCCGCTTGGGACACTAGTAGAAACAGGGGATTCAGTGCGGCCTTTTTGTACCGGTTGGACAGGAACCGGTACTAAAGGGGGCATTAGTACCGGTTCCAGAGGTGAGGCGGCCGGCCGGAAGCCGTCCCGGTTGGTGTGGGGCCTTTTGTCCCGGTTGGTAATACCAACCAGGACGAAAGGGTTGGGGCAGGCGGCTGCAGTGGGGGGCCCCACAGCGAGACCCTTTAGTACCGGTTCGTAACACATGAACCGGTACTAAAGGCCCATCTTTAGTACCGGTTCGTATTACGAACCGGGACTAAAATTTCCCCTATATATCTTCTTCCACCCCGAGCCCAGCTTCATTTTTCCTGCTCGAGCACAACTCCATTTTTTGCTCTCTCTTTCCTCTCTCGAGGTCGAGTTCACCCCATTTTCCTCCAACATTTGTCAAGATTGGTGGCACCTACCTATACAAGGGTTAGCAACTTCATCCTCTCTTCCGGCATTTTAAGTTTAGCTCATTTTATTTCTAGTTTAGCTCATTTGATTTTTATAGTGCTAGCTAGGTGTTTGATAAAATGCATAAGTTAGGGATTTCATTTGTTTTATATGCATTTTGAGCTCAAATTAAAGTATGATTTTTGGTTTTTTATAGTGTCGTCCCGTCCCCTTTCTCACCGCCGTCGATCGCCCGCGCCGCCCCGTCACCGACACCACCTCGGTGAGCCTCTTATTTTTATCTTTTATTTAAAAAAATCTTAGTAGTATGATTTAGATGCATAATTATTACTTGTATAATTTTCTTATTTTTATAATTGTTTGTTATATACAGTGTCATGGTTTTGACATCTGTCAACACCGGCTCTCGTCCGCTCGATTATTCGGATGTGGTACGATTGTTTGTTATAACTATATATTTGTTTAATTTCGTGTTTATGACAATTATGCCGACCAACTTGACATAAATATATTTTTATCTAGGAGGTAGTTGAACCGGAAATTCCAACCGACCCTATTATCGAGTTTTTCGAAAAAGAAAACAATGATTTGAAAGAAAAAATTGAAAAGAAGTGAAGATCTTCGTCTCCAATTCTTAGAAGAGAAGATGAAATTGGAGCTCAAGTTTGCCGACGTCGTCGATGATCACGAGATCAAGATGGAGGCAATGCGCTTGGATCACGAGATCAAGATGAATGCAATGCGCTTGAAGTTTAAAAAGATTAGAAAATATGCCATTAGTCAAGAGGCTTGCTATCATTATGCTGTTGGTTCAATAATTACCTTAGTTGCGATTTTGATCGCATTTATCGTTGGATTTAAATTCTTTAGATAGTTGTATGTTAGTTTCAATTAATGTATGTTTATGAGAACTATGTATTAGATTTGGCCACTACTCTAATTTTGTTTTAATGTGATGAACTTGTATTAATAAATTTGGTCACGTATCTCTATTAATGATATAGCTATAGTGTAATGGTTTTTGATATATTTATATAATACAGATGAGCCGGCAATGGATGTACGGTGACCGACGCTGTCCCGAGTTAATTAATGGCATGCATAATTTTCTCCGTGTGGCTGAGTCAAACAGGCAGGATGGTTTTATGTTTTGTCTATGTGATGACTGTAGGAATAAGAGGAATTACCCTTCCTCAAGAACCCTTCACGTCCACCTGATTCAGAACGGTTTCATGCCCAGCTATAACTGTTGGACCAAGCATGGAGAAAGAGGTGTTATAATGGAAGACAATGAAGAAGAGGATGATGACAACTATCCTGTGTTCTCTGAACACGGTGGTACTACAATGGGGAAGACGAAGCTGAACATGAGGTCATTGTTGATGATCAGTCCGATGATGATCTTCGTCGGGTCATTCTTGATGAACAGATAAACTGCGGAACAGATAAGAGAAAGCTTATGTAACACCATTGTATATGCCCTAAGAATGTGACATGACAAGATCTGAGCAACGATGGAGCAGCACGTCGCCCTACAAGCTAGCCAAGGGGGGCCACATACAACGATGGACCTATGAAGACACATGAAAGATGGAGCACGACGCCCAGTCAGGCACAAGGAGAGCTAGCACTTGGCACTGGTATAATAAGTTAGTCCAATGAAAAAGTTGTAAAATGATATAAAATCATGTATAAATTATGTTTTGGCCGTATGAACATCCCAAAACTTAATTCATACTCGTTGTCGAGTAGGTAAATGACAAACAAAATTATTATTGATGGTGGATTCTACCAAAAATGGTCTTGATCAAGTAATGTAAATCATATGAACTAAGATAAAATGATTTAAAGCAATGATCTATAGTTGATATCAAACAAACAATGAGCAAACAATATGAATAATGAAGTCATCACTTTTCATGATTCAATGCTTTGGAAACATGAAGACCGTACATAAGGTTTAGAAGAAAAACGTCAAAATTATGTTCCAAATGTAAAAAAAATCCTTTTACTAAAAATCAAGCAAATCCTATTTAGGAAAAGTCAAGATCAAGTCAGGTGAATCTAACCTACTCTCCCCGGGTCAACTGTTTAGATATGCACGCAACTTGAAGTGTGAGCCTTACTGCCTTACTATGCAGCACCACGAGGTGTGAAACTACCTTCTCTCTCCTCCAATTACTCTCAGCCGCTAATAATTCCAAATAAATCGCAGACTGGAGGCGGTGATCAAGCGTATCCAGTAAAATGAAAGCTTGGTCGCGTTGCGATTTCATAATAAAGGACCTGAATACCGGAACGGAGAGAGTACCTATTTGGGATTAATGATAATATACGGAAATAACTAGCGGAAATTGCCTTTGGAACCCGGGCTCATATGCTCCCGGTATTTCTGGGAGCATAATTTTTTTTGAAAAACTTTTCAAAAAATTCCGAAAAAAATCATGCACGTACCTGAGTATGGTACGCACCATCGTGTGAAATTTCGCAATGAAATGACATCGTGGCCGCCCTGTGCAAAAATGACAAATTTCAATCTCATTTTCTGTCAGAAATTTGTCATTTTTGCACAGGGCGGCCACGATGTCATTTCGGTGCGAAATTTGTCACGATGGTGCGTACCATACTCAGGTACGTGCATGTTTGTTTTCGATTTTTTTGAAAAGTTTTCTATTTTTTATATTTTTTCGAAAATACTCTTTGTGAATAATAGGAAAGACTTCGGAGAATAAGTTATTTCTTGCTAAACATAGCATATCTTTTCATTAATAAGTAATCAATGATCATTACTGAAATCACTCTTTGTGAATATACTCGCTTCATTTTTATTTACTTCGCTTTCTAGGTTTAGTCAAAGTCAGGCTTTGCCAAATTTGATCAAATATTTGAAAAAATATCAATATGTACAATATAAATATAGTATTAAAATCATTAGAAGTATTTTTTCATACTATATGCATTTGGTGTTATAGATGTTGATATTTTTTAATATATTCTTAACTAAAGTTGACAAAATTTGACATTGACTAAACTCAGAACATGAAATAAATAATAACGTAGAGAGAGTAGTATATAGGAATGTGTGGTGAGTAGTAGTGCATACACGAAGTTGTGTGGTGCTTTTTAAAGATGGAATGTGACGACATTATGCAATTTGGGAGGGTACCATGTCGGCGTCAGTTATTTCTTGCTAAATATAGCATATTTTCATTTAATTAGTCCTGAAATTAGTCGTGAAGAATCGGGAACAGTTAGGATAAGCTGTCACAGCCTGGACGCAGTTGTTCCTTGCTAAACATTGCATATCTTTTCATTAATGACTATTTAATGATAATATACGGAAATTGCTCCTTGCGCATATATATATATCAACGTGGATTTTCTACCATGGTGGGTAGCTGTGCATACCCTGAGAGCCGTTGGATATAGATAGTACTAGATCCCTATGTCTTGGGTTGCAATGGATATTCAAGAAAACTCAATAAAAACAGGAAAAATGAACAAAACAAAACAAGATCCAGGGAGATCCTGGGGTATGGAGCTCGGATCCGGCGGCTCTCATGTCAGAGTAGACCTTGATGGACTAGATCTTGACAGAGAAGATCGGATCCGGAGCCCCCATGGCCAGTGTAGATCTCAACAGAGAAGCTTCCGGAGCACGGGTGGCTGAAGTGGATCTTGACGGAGAACCTTCTGGCCGCCCCCATGGCCACCAATTTCTTCTGGCTGGAGAGAAGCATGGTTGACCGGAGGTTGGAGGAGATGCGTTTGTGTTTTGGAGAAGAGAGAAAAAAGATTAGAATTAGGTGGGGTGAGAAGTTACGGTCTGGGTCTGGTCCATATATACGGGCTGATTCTGAAACCGATGGAACTCATTTTACGCACGACGTCGGCCTTTCTGTTAGTTTCTCAGTGATCTGCCCATGCTCCCTTTTATCAGATCTTGTAAGATCTAATGGCTACTAGTGGGTGCGTAGCTACCATATATATATAGGAATGTGTGGTGAGTTGTGGTTTAACATACACGAACAAATTCTGAAAAGGAAGAGGTCATCTCAAAAGAAAGGGAAGAAGAGGCCCAGCAAAATGGCAAAGCTTATCATGGTGGAAAGAAGGGTGCTCTTCATTGTGATGCTTATCCTGACATGCGTCACAAATCTCTCTCAGTGTAAGTAAAGAGAAGAGAACCTGTGATCTGTAAAAGTTATTTGGTTTCATACAGTCCCATCCGGCCAGAAGAACTATTTTTTAGATAAAAAGCCGGAAGAACTATCATGTTCTGCAAACAATTGTAATCTACTTACTCTATGATGTTATACTCCATATTTTACCTTATCACCATATTTGCATGCAGCTCAAACCACTCAGCTGGTGGATGGCAGCAAGATCGACATGTGCATATGCCCGGAGCTAGATCCACCCTGCTCAAAGGATGGGTGCTTTTGTTGTTCGGATGCAGAGGGAGAGCCTTGCTTTCAGACTAGGCAACAGTGCAAATGGGCAAAGGCTTGTGGCTGCGACAAACGGCCACCCATTGCCATGAACTCCGGTGCATATTATTTACCAACAAGAAATTAGAGTAGTGTTGTAATTCGTGAATAATGATTTCTGATACCTAATCATCTTATTTGTCGGAATAATGAATTATATATTCAGGAATATTGTGGTAATTAATATTCTGTTATTACTCTTATACTTTGGAGTTTGGAAGCATATGTCAGCTCTTCTTTTTCGCAGTCAATTCCACAACAAAAAGGCAAACCAGGCGCTGCCTACCGATAACACCGTGTATACCTTGCAAGGCTCCCAACGACCTTTAACAATCGTAACATCGCATAGCCATGCAAGTGTCGCTATGACCTCACGGGCGTGGCGCCGAAACTTCCTAGATGTATTTATTGCTGAGCAAAATGCCTTTTCAAAACCCAATAAAAAAATATGTTGCTTAGTTTTCATTTGCCGTTTATTACCGAGAGGACAAATAATTTTCAGAACCTGGAATGTAGAATAATGTGGAACAAAATACTAGTTTAGAATGAAGATTATCATGGAACGTGGTGAGTAAACGACAATACATTGCGGTGGTAGTCTCTAAATTTCTATCGGCAACTAGGATAACATTGCTAAGAGACAATGTACTCGATCCGCAAAAAAAAAAAAAAAAAAAGACAATGTACTGGGAGATGACTTTGTTAGGTAATGATAATTAATTTGCCCCAATAATTACGCATTTAGTCCCCATTTTTGGTATCGGTTTTTTTTTGTGAATCAAGGAACTATATTAATCAGAAGGGTGATTACAATTGTTTGCCAGCGTATCAACTAGAAACAGTGGAGTATAGTTGATCCAACCACACCTCATTCTAGCCTCACTAGCTTTACTACTAGCACACATATGGGCAGCTTGATTAGCTAAGCGCCCTACAAGCTGAAATTTAATACTAGACACGAAAGCTGGCAAATACAGGCAATTTCAGACTTGCCACCACCTCATTTCAAAAAAAAAAAAACTTGCCACCACCAGGATCCTCCATCAACTTCAGCGCTTCTTGGGCATCTGTTTCGATTTCCACCGGTTGCGAAGGATTGTTTGGACTTGCTACTTTTTGTCATGAAACTTGTGTGAAATGGGATGCAGATGAGACGATATGGATGCACGTTTGATGAAAAGCGTTTAGTGTTGAACATCATACAACTATATCATTGAGTCGTATGTCGAAAAAAAAACTCCCATTTGTCGTAAATACTTAAAAAAATCATGAAAATTTTAAACTGTTAGCACGATTACGGTGTGGACTATTCTCAACAAAAAAATTAAGATGTGGACTATATTAAATGATTTATTTTACCCCTAGTACCAATTAATGATAATATACTGTAATTACTCATGAATTTGAGATACTATTTGGATGAAAATCATATTTGATGCCTGATTGTTATGGTGATTGGTGGAAGACAGGATGCTATGCGCCTATGTGTATGGTTTCCCGGTGCAGCCACTATTTTGGTGCAACCAATGCACCCAAGATTTAAAATGTACTCTAAATGTTGCAAAAAAAAGTCAGAATATAATTTAGCATCCACATACATTTTATATGTTCCCAGTCACAACATTTCAGATTCAAATTTAATCTGCGTTTATTGAAAAAGAAATTGCATCATTTTAAACCTGGCATTGGTCCACGTGAGTAAGGGGTGCAGATGAGACGATCTGGATGAGCGTTTGATGATAAGCGTTTAGTGTTGAATGTCATACCACTATTATCAACTCCCATTTAATTGTAAGATTTAAGTAAAAAAATCCGTGACAATTATAAGACTAGCCGTAGTGGGAGTAATATGAGTAGCAACATAGATGACACATAGGCAAAAAAGATGATGTGTCATGCAATTAATGAAGAGAGAGGCAAATAGAGTAACATAGGTAGTTACTGTAACATCACATATTCTAATGCAAAATGAGTCTACAATCTAATAATTGCCCCCTTGCATTACACCACATATATGTTAGTACCCACTATAGAGGTAGTAATAACATAGACTAGTAACATATGCATGTTACTACTCTATGTTACTCCCCACTATGAGTAGTCTAAACGGTTAGCATAATTAACGTGTGGACTGTATTAAATAATTTATTTTACTCTTAGTAGTACCAAGTTATTTCTTGCTAAACATAGCATAATTTTAATTAAATGATAATGTAGCTAAAGCACTCTTTGTGAATACGTATATTAATGTGTGGTGACTTGTCGTTAGCATACACGGAGTTTGTGTGGTGGTTTTTATAGATGGAATTTGACAGATATATTGTGCAATTTGGGAGTGTATCAGCGTGAACACAGTTATTTCTTGCTAAATATAGCATATTTCCATTAATTACTAATTAATGATAATACACTGACATTGCTCGTGAATAACCGGGAAGAGTTATGATAAGCTGTCAGCCTGGACGCAGTTATTTCTGGCTAAACATGGCATATTTTTCATTAATGATAATATACTGAAATTACTCCTTGCGGATATATATATATATAGGAATGTGTGGTGAGTTGTGGTTAACATACTCGGACGAATTCCGAAAAAAGAAGTGGTCGTCTCAAAAGAAAGGGAAGAAGAGGTCCAGCTAAATATGGCAAAGATTATCATGGTCTTCCTCGCGATGCTTATCCTGGCATGTGTCGTAAATCTCTCACAATGTAAGTAAACAGAACCTGTGATCCATAAAGTTATTTGGTTTCATACAATCCCATATGGCCAGAAGAACAATGATGTTCTGCAAATAATTGTATTATGTTTACTCTATGATGTTATCTCTTGCACGCAGCTCAAACCACTCAGCTGGTGGATGGCAGCAAGTTGAATATGATGTGCATATGCCCGGAGTCAGATCCACCATGCTCGAAGGATGGATGCTTTTGCTGTTCGGATTTAGAGGGAGAGCCTTGCTTTAAGACTAGGCAACAGTGCAAATGGGCAAAGACTTGTGGCTGCGACAAACGGCCCCCCATAGCCATGAACTCCGGGGCATATTATTTACCATCAAGGAATTAGAGTAGTGCTGTACTTCTTGAATAATTATTTCTGATACCTAATCATCTTATGTGTCGGAATAATGAATTATCTATTCAGGAATATTGTGGTAATTAGTATTCTGTTATTACTCTTATACTTTGGAAGCATATGTCAGCTCTTCCTTTTCGCAGTCAATTCCACAACAAAAAGGCAAAACAGCTGCTGCCTACCGATAACACCACGTATACCTTGCAAGGCTCGCAACGACCTTTAACCATCATAACATCGCATAGCCATGCAAGTGTCGCAATGCCTCACGGTCGTGGCTCCGAAACTTCCTAGATGTATTTATTGCTTGTTGTATGTAACTTTGTTATTCAATATATCATAGGGGACTTCTTCTGCTATTTTTGTTTTTAAAAAAGTAATCATGCTACTTTGTTACACATATGAGAAGGGTAAGAACTGAAATGGTTACTTATTTCCAATAAGTCTAGATGCGTCTACAGATTTAATCCACGAATTCACACATTTCAAAATCTTCTTGTGTATAACAGTACAAGGTTTCATCTGTGTCTGATAAAGATCGATGGATCGACAAGTGAAGATCAATGCCGAATCCCACTCCTGATTGGCCATGCGCAACGGTAAGCATGTCCATGTCTCTTTCCACAATTCCACCCCATCAAACTAAGATAGTCACCCGCGGCATCGAGTCCACCCAAGAAACCTCCCCCTTCCTCCACTGGTGCTATTGCGAGCTGCGGGGCTGGCGTGCAGCGCCGTGTCCGGCTCGACCGTCTGCTCAGGTCGGGGCGCGTCCCCCGCCGATGATCCACCGTCGTCGCCAAGATCTCGTCCTTGCTGGTGAGTGGCAATTGCGGCGAACTCAACGGGATTCAATTCCCTATAGGCCTGTGCAGGCGATTTAGTCGTCTTCCTGCTACCTCTCGTCCTCCCCTGTGTTGCGACGGCGAGGTCTTGGACGGCGGCGGACATGGTTTGGCAGAGCTCCCCAGGGGTGTGTGCTCCCCAGGGGTGTGTGCGTCATTTTCTGTTTTTGTGGGGTGTTTTCTGTAAAAGAGGTGTAGCCGTGGCGTGTCTGGATATTTCCAGTGTATTCGTGTGCTTTCGTTGATAATATATCCAAAGACGTTGTATCAAAAAAAAACTAAGATAGTCAGCCCAGTCAATCTAGAAATCATGGGGCATCGAATATGTAGTGTGTCATCGTTGAAAACACCTATATAGCTCAACACACAATTAGTCCGCTAATTGTCTTGTCATCAACACCAAAACCAGTTAAGGAGCGAAATGCTTTTTCAAAACCTAATAAAAAAGATGTTTCTTACTTTTCATTTGTCGTTGATTACTGAGAAGACAATTAATGTCCAGAAGCTAGAATGTAGAATAATGTGGAAGAAAATTAGTTTAGAATGTAGATTATCATGAAACGTGGTGAGTAAAAGACAATACATTGCGGTGGTAGTCTGTAAATTTCTATTGTCATGCTAAGAGGCAATTTATTGGGAGATGACTTAGTTAGGGAACGATAATCAATTAGCCCCATTAAGTACCTATTTAATCCCCGTTTTTTGTATCAGTGGCGTTTTTTTAGGACTTGCTACTTTTTGTCATGATACCTGTGTGAAATGGGATGCAGATGAGACGATATGGATGCGCATTTGATGATAAGCGTTTAGTGTTGAACATCGTACCACTATATCAACTCCCATTTAGTTGTAAATACTTACGAAAATCATGAAAATTTTAAACCGTTAGCACAATTACCGTGTGGACTATATTAAATGATTTATTTTACTCCTAGTACCAATTGATGATAATATACTGTAATTACTCATGAATAATCGGGAAGACTTGGATTATCATTTTTTATTAATAAGTAATTAGATAATTAATGATAATGTACTGAAATCAATCTTTGGGAGTATATAGGAATGTGTGGTCCTTATTGTAAGATGGAATGTGACATATACAATACTCCCTCCGTTTTTATTTAGTTTGCGTTCTGGGTTTTTTCAAATTCAAACTTTTCAAAATTTGACCAATTATACACGAAAAAATATCAACGTCCATAATATTAAATATATATATTATGAAAATATATCTTATGCAGATTCTAATAAAGTTAAAACTTCATTATAAATATTTATATATTTTTCTATATATTTGGTCAAACTTCACAAAGTTTGATTTTGACTAAACCCAGAACGCAAACTAATTGTAAATGGAGGAAGTATTATGGAATTTGGGAGGGTACACTGACAGCGTGAACGCATTTACTTCTTGCTAAATATAGCATATTTTCCATTAATTACTAATTAATGATTATATACTCCTGAAAATACTCGTGAATGATCGAGAAGAGTTAGGATGAGCTGTCAGCTAGGAGGCAGTTATTCCTTGCTAAACATTGCATATTTTTTATTAATGACTAATTATGTATAATATAATGAAATTACTCCTTGTGAGTATATAGGAATGGTGAGTTGTGTTTAACTTACACGGACAAATTCTGAAAAGGAAGAGGTCATCTCAAAAGAAAGAGAAGAGGAGCTCCAGCTAAATGGAAAATTTTATCATGGTGGAAAGAAGGGTGCTCTTTTTTTTTTAGAGAACCCGCAGGAGGTCTACGCGTTTCTTTATTAAGCTTTCAAGGAGAAGGTTACAACAAGCCGCCGTTGGGCGAGCACACACCACGGCCAGCACCACATAGGGGTGCGGCACCTACTGCTGAGATACATGTCACTCTCGCGTCAACCTACAGGCTGCCTATAGCCTCCACTCATCTATGATACTATCTAGCACACGTGCCGCTGTGGTAGCATGTCCTTCGAACACCCGAGCATTCCGTTCAAGCCACAACGCTCGGATGATGAGCATGATCAGCGAATTTGCAGTCTTCTGATCCTTCCGTGGGAGGCGCTGCACAGCTGCCGGCCACCAGATGGCGAGGGTGCTCTGAGCAGTCGGGGGTGGCAGCGAGACACCCAGCCGAGCAATGGTGTCGTTCCATATAGTAGCAGCAAACGGGCAGCGCATCGTGAGGTGCTCCATGGTCTCGTTCTCACGTACACAGAGGGGGCAGAGCGTGTGAGAGGTGAGCCCTCGTCGCAGCCTACGATCCGCAGTCCAGCGCCTATCCCTCAATGCGAACTAAGCATGCAGCCGCACTTTCAAGGGAGCAAATGAGTGCCAGACCTGCTGGGCACCCGGCATCACTGTTAATCCCTCAAAGAACGCGTTGTATGCGGTCCGAGCACTGAACCTGCCCGATGCCGTCCACCTCCACCTGAAGTTGTCTTGATCGCCACCTCGAGGAACAACACTGATGGCATCCCATAGCTTGAGGTATTGGACAGCGGCATCTACTGTCAGCTCCCCAACGATGTCCCCGGTCCATGCGTTGTTGTCCAGGCCGTCGCACACCGTCCTCTTCTGTCGGATGCCCGGCCGGACCATAGCTAGGATTGCCGGCGCAAGCGATGCCGCCGTTCTTCCCTCAATCCACGGGTCCTCCCAGAAGCTGATCCGGGCGCCGTCTCCCACCGAGATCACTACCGAAGCGTTGAACAGGGCCGTCGCTTCGGGCAGGACTCGGAACTGGAGTCCGGCCCAAGGTTTCCCAGGCTCTGTCTTTTGCAACCAAAGCCATCGTGCTCGCAGGGCCGCGTTGAGCCACCGAAGGTTGTGGAATCCGAGTCCACCTGTTCGCTTCGGCTGGCAAACCGCAGGCCAAGCTACGAGGCAATTGCCGCCTCTGGCATCCTCTCTTCCCACCCATAAGAATCCTCTTCTAAGTTTGTCCACAGCCTTGAAGAACCACGGCTCCAGGTCAAGCGCCATCAGCTGGTAAATCACAGAAGCAGTCATGACTGCCTGGACGTGTCATGACTGCCTGGACGTACACCACACGACCATCTTTGGTAAGCAATCTTGCTTTCCAAAATGGTAGCTTTCTTGCTAACTTGTACAGGACCGCTTGGAGATCGGCGCGGCTGAGTTTCTTGATCGACAATGGCAGCCCCAAGTAGTTGCAGGGCAGCTCCTTAACTGGGCAGGCAAGCACGGGGGAGATTGATGCGATCAATTCTTGCGAGCACCTGATAGGCATCGCCGCGCTCTTGTCGAAATTCACCAACAGACCCGATGCGGCTCCAAAGCAGTCGAGGATTGCCCTAACAGCGCCCAGCTCCCTCTCCTCGGGCCGAGCAAAGATGACTACATCATCGGCGTATAAGGAGACACGGTGGCGCAAACCCTCCACGGCTAGGTCCGCTAGCACACCCCTGCGCTCGGCTTCGCGAAACATGGCGCTAAGGACATCCATGACCAGAACAAATAACAGAGGGGACAAGGGGTCCCCCTGCCGCAACCCACGGGCATGCCAGAACCTCGCACCTGCACTGCCATTGACGAGAATTTGGGTTGTGGCTGTGCGCAGAAGCAAACTGATCCACTTGATCCACCGTGGCCCAAATCCGCGCTGCCGCAGGACGCTCAGAAGGAAGGGCCACGCCACACTGTCGAACGCTCGCGCCAGATCTAACTTCATAAGGAGCGCTGGAACTCGCTTGCGATGCAGAGTTAGAGCCGACTGCTGGACAAGGAGGAAGTTGTCCTGGATACATCTGCCGCGGATGAAGGCGCTCTGGTTGCAACTAACGAGCTCCTGCATCTTCGGGGCGAGCCGTAGCGCTAATAGCTTCGCCAACAACTTAGCAACACTGTGGACGAGGCTAATAGGCCGGAATTCTCGCATCTCCACCGCTCCCTCCTTCTTCGGCACAAGCGTGATCAAAGCACCGTTTAACTTCTGGAAATTCTGATCTCTACCCAGGAAAATCTCGCGTAGAACTGCGAGCACATCCGCCTTAATCACCTGCGAGCACGCTCGATAGAATTCCCACGGAAACCCATCTGGCCCGGGCGACTTGTTGCTGGGCATGGCCTTGATCGCGGCCCAGACTTCCTCCTCCGAGAACTGGGCCTCCAAGCCGGCGAGGTCGCACGCTTCTAGGCCCAGGTTCGGAAGGTCGATGTCATGCTCCCGCACAAAGGCCGTACCCAGGAGATTGGCATAGTAGCTTGTCGCCACATCTTCTTTCTCCTCCTGCTCCCGGGCAGCCCAATTCTTCCGCATCCATGCGGCTGGGCGGCGCCGCCGCACCCATATCCCTTGCCTGAAGGGTGCTCTTCGCCCATGTTGTTTTGGAAAGATTTCCACACCATCATTTTCCAGCATGCAGATATTTGACTCAGATTCTGCATCTTATTGCTAATTTCAGCATCCAATGTTTTCACTTCCAGCTCAAGTCTCTGTTCAAAAATATGTTTATCAGAATACAGTATTGCCAGTTTACCATCTGAATACTGTAGTCGATATGCTCTTTTGATGGTAAATGGCATATTATTCTCATGTAGCTTCAAGTATTAAATACTTACGAAATTGTGGACATGCTCAATACCTAGGAAACTTATAGACCTGTCCTGCTACATTGTTTTAATTCATGAGTCGTAGGATGAGTTTGTCCATCGTGATATTCTTCCATGATAGGATGGTGTGGGATGGGATTGGCCATATTGGCAACGGATCATTTCATTCCCCAAAAGTATAGAAGCATAATAACGGCAGTTAATAATCTTTGATTTTTAGTAATTTCCTTACCGTTGACTTCTCGTTATCAACTTTCTTCTTGTCACCGCTGTGATCAGTGAACAATTTATCTGCACAATTGGAGCTTAATTAAAACATGAGGTAGTTGATAGTTGATACTGAGGAGAGAATCGTGTAAAACCCCAACCGTTGGGACACTTGTTGCACGAAACCACAATTATTGTAATTTTTGCGCCAAACCACATCTACTGTGGTAATCAGTAGCAGTGAACCCAAATCACAGGTTTATCTCAAATAACACCCTTTCTGACACATTGAGTCTACCTGTCAGTTGCTACAATGCAACCCAACTTTTTTTAAACCACTCACAAAATACTTAAGAATTCATGTATAAATATGTGGATGACTTTTATGATACAAAAAACCCACTTTCTAAGAAACTTCAATGTTGAAAAAAAAATGTGGCTGCTTTATATTTGCAAACCAAAAACATAATAAGAAATAATAAGTCAGATACAAATATGTGTCCCTAAAAAAATAGGTTCTTTTGCATGATTATTAGCGTGTACAGAATTTATGAATTAAATACCAATTTTTAATCAAACACGATATATCATCAAATGCTTGATCCATCAATAAATTGTATTTGCACGTAGCTGGATATAGTTTTTGGTACATATTTAATTAAATATTTATATTTCATCAAATAGGTTCATCACACTCTGATAAATATGTATAAAATGTGAACACATAGTTTTTCTTTGATTTTGAGTATTCATTAAGCTTTTGTCTTGCAAGATTAATCATACATAATTTTTATTTAACATTTATGTTTCTTAAAACAAAGGGATCCATTACAGCCTAAAATGCATCCTATAAACATTCATATTTTTTGATGAATAATGATCTTTGTATGAATTTTTAAGCGTTTTCTTTTCGAGCCTTGTCCAAAAATTTAAGTTGCATTTGGGCACTAGCGTTTGGACCCAACCGGTCGGAATGGTTGTTAAATGAACCAAACCGGTGGCTCCCTGCAATAGTCTGCGGTGAATAGTTAGGACTTTATGTAAATAATCTCAATAGTTTTGGTTTTGCGCAACAGGTGCCCCATCGATTGGGGTTTTGCATTATTCCTTCAGTTACTGAAAGGTAAACCTTTGGATACTAACACCATTCTAGACGGAACCTTGGACCTTATCCTCTCCACGCACAGTACAGAGGGGCGATTTTCTGAGCTCGCCTTCTGCGCCCACCTCGCCGGCGTTGATCCGGTGGTTTCCCCTCTCTCCGTCGGTCGCCCCGGCGACGGGAGGGTGGGGGAACGCCGGATCCCGCTGTGTACATAGTGTAGGGCTTAGTAGGCCTCCAGCCGGCGGCGTCGTGGAGATGGTGGCGGCGTCGGAGTGGTTTTTGCAGGTGGGGGTCGTCCTCTTCGGCGGTGGATCTTCTCGAGGCTTCGCAGTCGACCTTCCACTCTTTCCCTACTCGCAGCTCGTGGTAGCTGCCGTGTGGGGAGGTCCCTCACCGGAGTCCGTGGTGCGGCGGCTCCGGATGTCGAATCTGAAGATGGTCGTGTCGATTTGCGGCAAGGTGATGGCGTGGACGGCGCAGGATGGAGGTTCCAGTGGAGCTAAGCTCCATCGACTTCCTGGCCATGGAGGGGCTCCTTCGTTTCCAAGGCGTCAGCGACGTGGAAGGAGTGGTGGCGGCGTGCCGGCGGTACGTTCTGCTTCGTCTTCTACATCAGGATCCTGGGGGCTTCGTTGTAAATTTCTGTGTTTACTGGATCTTCTTGTAAAAGACCTTGTGTAATTCGGCCGATCTATCCAGCAAAAAAAAAAAGGATACTAACGGAAAAAGCAGAGCTCACAATAAGTTTGTTATTCAGATTTTTTAATGAAAAATGACGGAACAACATCAATTGCCAGGTTAAACTATGTCATAGCAGACACACAAATGATGGCTCATTTTAACTACTTAACTAGAATATTGAGTAAACTTTGCCTCAACATAATAAGCACCTAAAGATGCATATAACAGTACAGGATACCTTCTTTCCCAGCCTTATTTAGCTTCATGTTGCCTTTCTGAAGCCAGTCATTTGGAAGGTCCATCATGTTCTGCAATTCCAGCTGAATCTCCAGTCTCTCCAATTGCAGCAAATGCCTTCTCTTGGCAACAATCTGATTTTCGAGCATCTCCATAATCTTCACCAAAACAAAGAACTAAGAATCAACCCTTTAGAACATATGTGTAGGCTAAGGGAAAATGTCGTCTGACTCAAACTAAAAGGAAAACGGTCAATCTGATGAGCTGTAGGCTTTATCTTTAACTGAACCTCCTTTAAATAAAATCACAGTTGTTTTTCATTCTTTTTCTCACCCGTTAAGATTAGTCGGAATAAATCAGTATAGGCATTTTTCAGTTTCTATCCACTAACTAGTTTTTTTAGATAAAAAACCACTAATTAACTAGCTTCATGATGGTGGACACGTCATATGCAAACCGTTTTCACAGGAAAACGATGGACACAACACAATGTAGCAGACAAATCTGTGGGAAGCAAATAGAAAACTAACATTCTGCTGCAAGCCCTCGTTCTTGGCTTGGAGCTCATCGTTCTGCTTCCGGAGGTACTCCATCTCCTTGGGCTTGAGAGCGAGCTCAACTCTCAGCTTCTTTTTCTCCTCGCAGAATCCCAGTTCCTTCACCTTCCGTTCCAGCTGGGACTTGAGGCTCTCAATCTCCACGGAAATCCTGCGAGATTCGTCACAGGCCATCTCCAGATCTTCTGCGGGAAGAGATAAAGGTTAAAACCTAAAACCATGCATGCCGGAGAGAGTGCCCCTATGTTGTGCAAAAGGGAAGCGAAGAGAGCTGACCTCCGAGCTCTGGGGAGCGCGGCGGAGCCATCATGTGGGCGGCGGCGGTAGAGTACATGAACACGACGTCGTTCTTGGAGGCGGAGCAGCAGATGAGGAAGAGGAAGAGGGCAGCGAGAGGGGCTTGTACCGAGGAGGTTTTAGCACATAACACCACTTGTTGGGGCTATTTTTGCATAGAACCACAACCACAGCTTATTTTTGCGCAAAACACCAACGTTTGCGGTAATTGTTGCACAAAACACAAAACTAATCATTAACAGTCTTAATAGCCAATTAGTTAGACGGGCACACTGTCAACACTGGCAGCCGTGCTCCTTTAGCACCAAGAAGCAGCGTGCGGGCTTGGCGGCGATGGCCGGGAATAGGACCTCCAGTCACCTCGATTCCTCCATGCCAACCCCTCTTAACACTCACCTGGCACCAGCTGCTCTCACATTGATCTGGATGAAAGAGGAAGCGCCAGACACCAGGTCACGGGCTAGGCCCCCAAGCAGGTCACCGTGGCGCTCGATCTACGCCACGCCTACTTCCGCCTGGGTCCAGATGAGCGGCGCCGTCAAGCCGTCAGGCCCTGGCTCGGTCTGCAGCTTCATGAATTACGGGCTCGCTGCGGAATCCTCGATCCCTCGGTCTGCGAGTCACCGTCGACGCGCTCATGTACAGCCAGCTTTTCCTGGATGCGGCGCGGAGCCTGTGTGGGGCCAAGGTGAGCACGGCAGCGGCGAGTTCTGCAGCAGAGCACGTGGCGGCGGCCAACCGGAGATGGGGAAGATGAACAGTAGGACCTGACGGTTCTGTATTTTGCCCTGACAGTGGGCCCAACAAGGTTATTAACTGCTAATCGCCCTATTTGTGTTCTTTGCAACAATTACGGCAAACGTTGGTGTTCTGCGCAAAAAGAAGTTACGGTTGTGGTTCTGTGCAAAAATAACCCCAACAAGTGGTGTTATGTGCTAAAACCTCTGTACCGAGTGATAATTACTGCCTCTGGCCACCCACGCCGCTTCACTCTCCGCCGCTTCAGTTTCCTTCCGCTTAGTTAAACTGCTACTCTTAAATTGAGATAGCACATTTTCTTTAAAACCGACTGACAAAGGACTAATCGTAAAAAAAATAACAATGGCAAATAACTAGTCTCACTTAGAAAAAGAAAAAATAATGAAAATGATTAATAGTGATTGTCTAAATACGAATGTATCTAGACGTATTTTATAGGGTAGATACATCCGTATATTAATATATTTATTTATGTCAACCATTTCCAATGGGAGGGAGTAGAAGACTAGGGTCATTAGAGCATATGCAATTAGGCAACAAGACTGTCAACAGTGGAACTTTCACAGATAGTATCATACATTACATGCATACTAAAATCTGGCACGTCAGTGTAATTAATAATAATAAGAGAGAAGATAGTGGTATAACCGTATAACACATTCTAATAAACAATAAGTTTATAAACATAATAATAAATACAATATTAAATGATACTATTAATACGAGTTTTGTGGAGTTAGGAAGATACCTTTCGGTGGCGCGCCGATTTCGTCCTTAGTGGCGCATTTTGAACATGACACTGGTTATACGTCACTGCTTACTGGTATCGATGGTGCGCGGTACAGTCGCCACTGCTATGTGTTGCATCAGTGGCATCGAGCCGTCACCTATGCTAATTATCTGTCGCATGCGACACACATGTCACGGAACGAAAAACAAATTTTGGAATATTTTAAATTTCACCGCAATTTTCTCGAAAAATACAATTATAAACACGAAGTCAAACTTATAATTTCATTTAAAGCCGTGATATTTACATTTTTCACGCCAAAAGGCACGTACAGAAGTTAAAAATAATAATTAAAAAAGGCACCGGTGGTCACCGAGAGAGCCTAGTCGTCGCCGGTGAGGTCGATGAAATCGGGTTGTGGCCACGGCCACTGCGACAGGCGGTGGCGGTGGCCCGACGTGCGGCGGTGGCGTAGGTGGCCCGTCCCGTGCCGGTGTTGGCGGTACCGTGGAGGTCCAGTGCCAGTTCATCCCGTATAGCTCGGGCGGTAGCAACGGATACTGCTCCTCCTGTTTCTTTGGGGCGCGGCACCCGATCAAGATCAAAGCGGTTTCATATACTAGGTTAGATCAGTTTTAGCTCTATACGTCAAATCAAATTAGCCACAAAATAAATCTCTAGATTCACCGGAGCAGGGGTTGCTCCTGGCCAAGAGCTGCGGCGTCACCACCGACGCCTCCACCTGCGCCAAGTACGCCGGTGCTGCCGGTATTCTCGCCAAAATCTCTCACTAGCTGCTCACTGCCGACAGGATCGATTCATGTGTTCGTTCGTTTGCTTCCTAAGTAGTAGTACTATACGGCCTGTGCCAATGCATCGTCTCTTAGCACGAAATTATAGAAGTAATAAATATTTAAGATACAACTAGTACAATGCATTGTATACTATGTGTTGTATCTACATTTAATGATTTTGGCCTCATGCATACATATGATTGGGGTAGAACCATTTTTTGCCTATGGCCACGTGCAAACGTTGTATCTTAGCTAAGATACAACTCACCCTCTTTCTTCATTAACTAGTACGCCACGTAAGCAAAATGACTATGAAACCGTGCTAAGAAACTTGCATTGGCATAGGCCTACTAGCGTGGCACGTCCAAAGCTCTGAAATTTTAATGATTTTTTAATCAGTGACAGTAGTTTCTGGATGAGATCAAGGTGCATTGTCCCTTACTCGAAAGTTAATTTGTCTTTTCATGCATGTAAAAACGACAATTTTTTTAATCCAGTACAAAATAAACCGAATTTGAATGATCTGATGGCCATTGAGTCTAGACTCTACACGCAATGAGCTCCCGGGTCGTGCATGAAGTCGCACCCTTTTGTTCCCAGGTCCTACCGTTTTGCCTGTCCCCAAGTGTTTGTAGTCATTCTGACAAAAGCATCCCTGTTTTGGTTGGATCTAAGGATGCACAAACGGGACATGTTTCTCCTATTTTTTGTGCATTTTGTGCATGGCTGATACAAAAAAATTGCTACAAAATTTTGTACTATCCATACACAAAATGCATAAGAAGTGGGACAAACGGGTCTCGTTTTCGCATCAGATCGCCCATGGGCCCCATGGGCTATGACCATGCATGAACCTTCTGTCCGAGTTCTACCGCGCGCAGCACATGTCTGCTGGAGTGAGGGAAATTCTATATATAGTACACAGTTTGTATAGGTACAAATATAATTTCTTTCATGATGCAAAAACAAATTTTAATTTCGCACACATAAATGGCACTAGAGCTACATAATAGGTCGTTAAAGATGGCTAGAAAACCCAAGTTACACAGTTTTTCTTGCCGCCTAGGCGCCTACCCATGTTACGTACTCCCTCCGTTCCAAATTAGATGACTTCTATTTGTCCACATGTGGATGTATCTAGACATGTTATAAGTGTAAATACATTCACTTTTGGATAAATGGAAGTCATCTAATTTGGAATGGAGGGAGTACGTGTTGAATGATAGACATAGTATACTGTATAGTCCTTGCCTGAATAATCGGAAAATGGTGCTCTTCCTTGCGATGCTTATATATCCTGGCAGTCATCATCGCAAACCTCTCACGATCTAAGTAAACCGCTAAGGGCATGTACAGCGCATAGGCGCTTGTGCAGGCGCTTAAAGAAATAAAAAAATGTTAATTGTGTAGCGGCAGGGATTAGCGCCTTGGATTACAACGCTAGCGACGTCGAACAGGCGCTTGTACGACTGATTTTAGACGTACGAGCGGAAAAAAACAGCTTAGCGCTCGACGCTAAAGTTTACGCCGACGCTAGTCTGAATCCTGGGCTCAACTGGGAAGACGCTGGGATTTTGGGGCTAACCGCTGGGATTTGACGATAGCGCCTCTCTAAGCGCTCGCCGTTGTACGTGCCCTAATAAACCTGTGCTCGGTGAAGTAATTTGGTTTCGTTCAATCACACATCGTGAAGAACTATAACCAGTTCATCAAAGAATTTTACCTTATGCTGAATTGCTGATACCCCTTATTCGAGCTTAGCAGTTAACACCAATACACCATGTTTACATGCAGCTCAAGCCACTCCCCAGATGGGTAGCAACAAGCTCCAGATCTGCATATGCTGGAAGAAGGATCCACCCTGCGAGAAAAATGGGTGCTACTGCTGTTCGGGTACGAAGGGAGAGCATTGCTTTTTTAAATAAAAGGCAATAATGCCCAGCTTTGATTTAACAAAGCTCAGAGTTTTACAACTGCGATTACAAATGAAACAGGTGTTGAGGAGCACCTCCAACAACGCAGACCAAGGACAAGCTAAAAGAAAAAGGGCTACACTACGCCGAGCACCAAATTCTTGTGTAAAACGGCTAGCTAAGAGGCAGGATCGGACCACCAGAGTCTTGGGAACACTGCAGAATTGGTTGTGGCTGCGGCAGTCTGTCTGACCCTCCTGTAGACATCCTCCCATAGACATTAGCTATGTTGCCTATCATCTACGATTAAGTAAACAAAGTGTTGTGGTCCGTGAAAAATTATTCTGGTATGAACTTATCCTATGTGTCAATAATGATTTATCTATTCTGGCAATATTCTATTCTGTATTTTTGGAAGCGTATGCTTGTTTTTTATATTTTGACAAGGAGGAAACACCCTAGGCGCGTATGTCAGCCGTACATTTCCCTCGTAAACTTCAAAATTTTCGGTGCCAAGGCAGATTGTAGGGGAGAGGGCGGGGTGACGGCGAAAGCACGCGTGAAGACCTGGCGAGCTTGTGGAAGCGTTATCGCACGGGAAACAAAGAACGTGTGGATGATGCGCGCACGGCCAAAGAAACACCCATGGGGGCGTATGGAAAGAAGGATGACAAAGGTGGCGGCGAGCAGGAGGGAACATGGAGGAGTAAAGGATTTACAGTGGTCGAGTTGTTTCGAGAGAGAGAGAGAAAATCATGTATATGTGTGGGAAGGGAGGAGAAATCGAGCAATTGGCAGAAAGCCGTGTGACACCCACAGGCCACAACGCAGACGTGTGGTTGTTCTCGGGTGCATCAGACGACAGTGTGTTTTCGAAAAAATACATGGTGAACGGCGTGTATATTTAGTTGTTAAGGGGACCGAAGCCATTGGCAAACTACAAGTAATCACTTGCACCGTACTATTTTGACACACCACGTACTCCTCTTTATATCACACGGAACAAGGTTTCACATGCAAAGATTAGGTACTCCAGACTAAATAACCAAAACATAGCAATTGCAATCCAATAACGGAGCAACGTACTGGTACTTTTAATAACATAGCCGAAGCTTAAGTGCGTCATTACAACACAGGTTTAGCCAGGAGATAATACCATAGAGGCTACTACTAACGAAGAAAGCAAGACAACATAATGCCGTAGCGGCTACTACTAATGAAGAAAGCGAGATAAGACACACGTGAACCATGTCGACAAGACACACACGTGAACCATGGGAAGAACATGGCAAAGTTTCACGTACAATCGTTTGCACCAAATGTTGGATTGAAGTTTGATCTTATGCAATATCTAAATTGCGAACCGCGAGGGTTCTTGGATGGTAAGAGAGACGAGTGCTTTCAGTAGTGTGTCCCCTCCGGAGGCTGCACTAATTTCCTGTTGTGTGATGTCGCCATTTCTTTCTTAAGCTGTATCAAGATGTTCTCCATTGTGTACTCACGGCGCCAGTTGCATAAGAGGTTAAACTTCCTTTGGTCAACCTGCATTTTCTCCAAATTAAGTTTGAAATAGAAGGAGAACAAGTGATACAAAATGATACTGAAACAGTGACATACCAATCCAGTCTCGGGATTTACACAGGTCATATTGATTCTTGAGTGAAATCTAACAGTTGGTGGCCTGTCTGGATAGTCCTTGTCACAGAAAAGCTTTAACTGGTAAATTCGGCCCTCATGGACAGTCTACAAAGCCAAATATAGGTCAACAGAAAAACACAAACTCAGAAACGCAACAATCATATTTAAAGAAAACAAAAGTAAGATTGAAAATATCTCACGTTGTGGGGACCAAGTATTGTTCCTGTCCAAGAGCGCATGTATATGTCATCCCCTTCATCCATTCCATAGCTGACTGTTCCATCCCCAATGCCCTTCTCTCCTCTTTCAAGCTCCTCCAGCAGTCTGAAGTTCCTCGGCACTACAGAATTTTTTTATGCAAGTAAGTATCAATAGTTCGCTTCCAAAAACGTTAATAGCTTGGCATAGGCACATCAAACCAAAATCTTATGTTAGGACAGCTAATTTAAACTAAAGACATAGAACCAAGTGTGGTATTCTTACAATGCACAGGTTATAAATAATTCTTACTCTACTTGCAAAATTTCTAACACAAGTAATTCCAATAAGCAATTAGGAGTCAGTAGATAGCCAAAGAATACTGTGCAGAGTAGATTATCGCAGGCTCAAATGATAACAATTCTCTGATATCTTGAATTCTACCTAATTTTGTGCCTAACGTTCTAGTATACCATCTCCCTTGGCTGCGTAGCCCATCAGAAGATTACTCACATTTAGACAATCACAGAAATGCGATTATTCCGTACTTCCAAAACGTGCATCTCTTCACAGCTCTACACAATAGTGGAAATGTAGCGTGGAAGTACTAAAGATTACTATATAAGTGTTGCCTATTCAAAGGAATGATGGATTCCATATACATAAAAGTGTTGAGTCATTCCCCTTTTGAATGAGGCCTCAAAATAGACTACACCTTGCAAACTCGCATGGTGATGTTCCCGGAACAAAAGGGACCAGCTGCTAACAAACTACACACAAGCATAAATGGAATACATACATAAACCTCGAGTATTCATCCTAGCACTGCTCGGCACTAAATGAAGAGCTGTTAGTCTAGTTTGCACAAATCTAGTCCATATGTAATGCACTCTACTAATATATCACTACCAGCAAATTCATTAGATTCTTCCTTTCTTTTGTACAGACCATGCTCCCGACTCCATCATACAGATTATCGACAGCTATGGACTTCGTTTCACCCTATGTCCATCCAAACAGGCAACTCAGTGTCATCGTCCTAATCACATGGGACGCCAGTACGCCTCAGGAGCATAATTTTACGCAACGTACCATGTCATGGCTGGTGAAAGACCACTCTCCATGACTTTCCCGCCCATCAGAACATTAATCGTTGCCTTGTGTGCCAGAGAGCTCTACAGCCAAAGCATCGCCGGAAAGGCCGGCGGACGGCTACATATGGCAGCTCGTCAATCCTTCCTACTCTAAATGCTAACTTATGACTAATACGTAGTACGAAGGCGACGACCTAAACTCGAGTCCCACGAATTGAGTGAACTGAACCGCGGGTTTATTCCTACAATTAAGAAGCTGCTATTAGCAGCAGTAGCTGAGTCCCGGGAAGATCAATCTCTTCCCCACGCACGCGCGCGTGAGCCGGAGAGGACTCGATTCGAGGGGAGCCCTGGGTTGACGAAGGGAAAACGGATCCGCGGCACAGCGAACGAATCCGGCGCTGATTGCGCGGGCTGGAGCACCGCATCGGTAGCATACGGGTCGATTCGGGGCCTGGAGGCTGACGGGGAGGGGGAGGTAGCGGGGGCGGTAAGGGAAGCGAGCTAGGGCTTACCGACAACTCCGGCTGCGTCACCGCTGGACGCCATTCCAGCAAAGCGGAGGGGCAGAGGGAGGGGACCGGGCGGATGTGAGAGAGGAGGTCGGGGCGGCGCTCGTGCTCCGGCGGGAGGGAGGGAGGCGTGCGTGCTCGGCGGCGGTCGTTCCCCTTTGGTAGTGGTGCACGGGTGCGACAGTGCGAGACGAAGGAAGGGGAGCGTGCGAGGAAGTACGTGGGTGGGCAGGCGGACTGGGTTGGGCCGGGCCTGGTCGGGCCACTCTCTTTCTTATTAGGATAAACATTTATTTTGAACCATTGAACACTTTTTTTTGGAACATGACAAACATTTTTTCATTTGTATGAATTTTTTTGCCATATAATAAAATTTTAATCTTTGCGAACAATTATTTTGAGCTACTAAAACTTTCCCAATATAGTACTCTCTTTGTTTTTCAATATGAGGACACTATCAAAAATATAGTTTGTAGCTATGTAAGGTCGCTACCTCCTCCCAAGATGAATTGATTAGATTTCTACCTCGTACGATGATGCTGATTGTACGAATGTTGCATGTATCCATATAGAGACATCACATGCAACTGTTTAATTAATTCGGAACACACGAGATTTTCTACACAGTTAATCATGCTATTTATTAGTTGGCTTTGTTTTCTTAGTATCTATAAAAATAAGATGTGGGTATGTATATAAAAAAGGAGGGAGTATGTTAATTTTGAGATTTACTTAAAAAGTGGTCATGTTAATGAGCACGCTATAGACAACACATGAAAAAAAGATCTCCAGGTGTTGCGGCGCTAAGGCTAGTCACAATGGGGAGTAACTTAGAGTAGTAACATGCATATGTTACTACTCTATGTTACTACCTCCACAATGGGGAATAACTTATGTTTGGTGTCATGCAAGATTTTATTTATTATGTTGTACACTCATTTTGTCTAGAAATGTGTGATATTACGGTAACTAGCTATGTTGTCACAAACACATCTCTCTTCATTAATTACATGCCACATAAGCAAATTTGTCTTGAGATGTGTGATGTTACTAGCTAATTTACTCCTATTGTGACTAGTCTAACCCATGTAATGGGTGTTGTACAAGACCTCCTCAAAGAGGCCTCCTGGAAAGCCCCCTTCTCATCTTCTGTAATTTGCCAACCAGCCAACCTTTTTGAATGATGTACATCTGGGTAGCTGACCCCTCGAATTAATTTTGAACTTAACAAAACTTGATAAGATAACCACTACACTGGTTTTGGGGACTAGGAAATCTACTTTGGCATATGGAGACATTCTCCTGCCACTAGAAAAATTATTTTGCAATGTTTAAAATTCGGAGCAAAAAATTTACGCATACATCTCGACATTATGTATACGCACGCCAATTTTTGTGAAAAAATCAACATTTTTGTGGCTTGTATAAAAAGAGAAAAAAGTTTCATGAAATGCCTTTATTAGCACTGAATTTTATCTTTTTACACATGACACAAAAAATGTTGGTTTCCCATGAGATGACTTTGTGAGCACATAAAATGTAGAGATGTACAAGCGATATTTTTTATCCGTATATTTTAACATTATAAATGCGAAACGCATTTTTTAAACCAGGAGCATATGATCCCAGGTGCCAAAACGCCACTCCTGGATTGTGATGTTGGTTTCACCACATGAATGACATCGTTCATGCAGCAAAATGGACCTCAGAAACCTAATCAGAAGTAATTTTATTGGCTCCGTGGTTGCCATCAGTTTAGAGCAGTTGTGCAAGGGCATTAGAGACAACACTCAACGGGAACCAACAGTATTGGCGAACATCTTTCAGTTTTAGTGACTGGGATATTTGTAAAATTCAAACTCATTTGTCAGTTTATTTTGTCCTCTAAAAGATAATCCTTCGTTGCAGTTGTAAAAACTGTCACCTTGTCGAAAAAAGAGAGTTCCATCTGCTCCATATAGTTTCATGGCCCGTCACAGATCAAGAGAAATAACAAGAACCGATATGCCTTGTCTAATGAGTCTCTGACTGTCACAGATTGTATAATATCTGGATTTGTATCTCTATGAAACTTAAAATAGAGCATCCTATTTTTTCACAGCCCAACAACAGTGGATACATTGTTCAGATAGAAACCAGATGGCGTTTATGATGGTATGAAAAAGAGGATGACATCTGCATTTATAAAACCAGGCAAATTTTTTGGTCTTTCTGTTATTCGGTTTAGGATTGAATTTATACATCGTTCTTTTTACTTCCATTATCAAAAACATTAACATAGTACAATAGAATAAGTGTAAGCCCGGCAATACAACTGAAAAATTCCAAAAAAAAAAACCATTAAAGATATACTGCTAATTAGCAGACTTCTCAAGTTCAGAATGTAAAAAAAAAAATACTGCGTACAAAGGCGCGCATAACCTTCTCGAAAGCTATTACAAATATTGACAAGAAGTCGGGACAACTTGTGCGCACAAAGCTGTGCAATCACCGTGATGCAAAAAAAAAATTGTGCGCCTCAGAAAAAAATCAACAGGTAATCACGTGAGAATCACGTCAAAACAAAATCAACCAGGAACTTTTTATCTATTTATAAATTGCTTCAAATCAACCAAATTTCTAAGATCCAACCACTCACATACACTTCTCAATTCATATATATAACCTACCAACTAAGAAAGCCTTTTAAAATGTTGCTCACTATCTAAATGCTGCAGTTTTCAGGAAAGGGATGTACAATTTTAGGCGGCCAAAATTTCAGTCACTATTTAAATGCTGCAATTATCATGAAACGGGAGTACGATTTTAGGCAGCCAAGACACAGCAATGCACTCAGTAGTAAGACGTTTTAGAGAGGTACTCCACGCTTACCCAAAGAAAACAATGGAAACACGCAATTCATCAATTCCTACCATGCAGCAACTTAAAGTTATCGCTAGGTAACAGCAGTTCTCCGACTCGATCGGTCAACGCATGCAATTTAGGTCAGATCGGTCTCAAGGCCAGTGGTTAAACTCGAAGGTGCAGTTCCTCCGCTATCCAGGACCATGTTCTCGGCAGATCGATCCTGCGATGTTGTGCTCGTTTGATTAAATAACAGTTGCTTCTTACTTTCTTGAGATGTCCAGTCTTCCATTACAGAAGTAGCTAGTGCTTACATGTTAGGACATCATCTATCGCACATAGTTCACGTCGATCACAATTGTTGTAACACAGCAGAAGTCCCTTCTTCAAGAGTGACATATGTATAACCTATAAAAAACATATCTATTAATGCAAATTGAGGAAAATATATTTCATAATTCATATGCACTCCTACACAATGTAAGGCACTCCTCTAAGCTAGTGCTCAGAACAGTAAGGATGGAGATGGGTACCTCTGTCAAGAACTCTATTATCTTCCGGCGAAGCTTGCGTACCTGAAACACCCTGACCTACGAAGCCAGCATTACATATTCCTTAGTGCTCATAATCTTTTTCAGCCTATGAAGGAATTCATAGTACAGATCGAGTAAACTAATCATAACTAAAGCATACAAGTAGACTTACTGAAACATGAATTTTGGCATTACGGCCATTTCCAGCTGATTTGCATAGGCTCAGCAACAAGTTCTCCAGTAGATAATAGCAGAAATAACTACACAAGTCAGGGCAAAGCAGTATAGGACTAGTTGAAGACTTGAGGCCCCACTAAAAATCTGTAACCAACATATCAATTTTCAGATTTGGTTAGGAATTTTAGGTGATAATCCATCTAACAAAATTATGTCATCTTAGATATTGATCTGCAATGCAACGCATACAATCTTTGAGAACATTAACACCTCCCTCCTTTAGTTTTTGGAAAACGCTCTTTGCCAATGAATATGTATACTCAAACCCTTCCCTGAGCCTCCTGGATCCAGCCTTCTAAGCTGGATTTCTTCCTCTCGCTTTCAAATATTTGCAGCAGAGCGCATAAAGTACATCAAATCCTAGATATCTTAAGTTTCACTGTGTTGGGGCTAATTTCTGTTATCAACAGCACAAAACAGCAAGATGTTGGATAAAACCAAAAACAAGGTTCAAACTTGAAGTATTGCAAGCTGCAAAAGAATGTAGCATATATGATACGCAAACATGTATACAACAATTCACAACCTCGTCTTTTGCACATGAAGGAAGACCAGAACTTCATAAAAAACATCTAACATTACCGCACAAGAAACATTATGTAGTGTCCCCTCTTAAAAATATTAAATATTCCTCTTGAGTGACCATGATTTCCGTTCAACCAGTGACTTAATCAAAAGTAGCATGAAAGATACTTCACATTCGGACAAAAGAAAAACCTTCTCAAGTACTTGACTTTTGCTGGAAGGATCTGAAGTGTTGCTTGCCAATAGTTTAAGGGAGAGTGCAATGCATTTTTTAAACAATAAATCTATAAATACACCTACCTGAACTGTAGTGGAAACGCACTCTCCATTAAAACATTCGATAATATCACCTCTTCGGATTCCAACTTCCTCCGCTTGTGAACCTTGTGATACCTAAGGTTCAATTGGCAATAATATGCATGGTAAGAGAAGGACCTTCAGGAAATCAAACAGTAAATCAACACATACAAAACCATTGACATTATAATACCTCATTAACAATAAGGCCATCATCGATCTTATACTTGCGCCAAATCTTCTCCACTTGAACAAAATCTAAAAACTTGATACCTGAAAACTCCAACCCAAGCTCGGGGCGAGGGATGCACCTATACCATAAGAGATTAACATTTAGCCCATTTGGATAAATTAGTCACGCAGGGAGCAATTAAACGGTCGTAAATGTGCCGCTTTTGTTAAAACCAAATCATGTCTTAACATGTAGAAAATGTGCCTGTGTTAGACCAAATATTTCGAATTGAGTTAACACGAGACCTTTGTTTATGAACCTTAGAAGTCTCATTGCAGTTAAGAGAGAACACATTTATACACTAAATATAATTTTTTGAATATTTGCTATTAAAATAACGTTGCAAAAAGCATAGCATAATTAAGTGATCATCACTCCTTTCCCAGTACAATTCACATTATTAATCATTTTGCCAAAAGAACTGCAGTAATCTATTCAAACATAGTCATTATACATAGAAGCATGACAAGTTGACAACAATCGCGTTGCCAAAATATCTTAACATAACTTATCGTCATTAGATTGCATCAGGTAAGAATTTAAACTCAACAATGTCATATTTCCAGATTATATGAATATTGTGGAAATGTATCAGTCATGCATGGGAAATGCGAATGCCATCACAGTTACTTTCTAAGTTGTATCTTTTGACAAGGTAAATCATATCATTTTGTATTTTTATCATGAAAAACATGACCAAATCACCATCTCTCCTATTGCATAACCAGATCAACATATGAAAGGGATAGAGGACACATGAACCTATCTATGGTGCTAGGATGATACTGTTAAGTTCAACCCCTAACAACAAGAAAAAGCAGCATGGAAGAAAGCATTAGATTAGCAACACTTGCATAGAACTGAAAGGGAAACCGTACCCAAATTCGTTCCACAAATCCAGGCACTTCAGCAAAACAGAAGAAGGTATAAAAGACCCACTCCTGTGACTGTTGATCATTCCGACGACCTTTGCATCCAAGTCAATGATCGGTCCCCCCATTGTCATACTACATGTATTGATAAAAAATATTATAATTTATCCACAAAAAATGCAGCGGTGCACAATATAACATCAAAGTTACATAAAAAACTCAAACTAGAGAAATAATGTATGCAATACAATCTCCTCAATAGAATATATTTTTACCTTAATAATATGTTCTTTACCCGGAAAGAACATGTAATGAGGTCGTTCATATGAGTTTGGATTCATATATCCCAGCCTAAGATGGGTCATGGTTAGATTGAACTTGGCATCTCTTCCAAGCCAGAAGGCGAGTTGACCCCATTTTACTCCATCATTAAAAGATGGTAAATGAACCGACTGATCCATTCTAACTCTAAAAAACGCAAGATTGTAGTGCTCCTGGTGGTAAATCTGGTGTCCCACTGTAGCGGATCCATCCAGCAAGTGAACAGTAACCTGCAATGTTGGTTGCTAAATGTATGAAATTACATTATTTAGAGAGCTGGCTAACAAAAAAGGCCAGCTGCACATAAAACAAATCTTTAGGACAAAAGCATATATAGACAGTTGTATTTGCAACTGCAAGTTTATCATGGTTTTAAATCTCCGGCTATAACGGCGCTATAGCCTGCTGGAAGCCTTCCCGTTACAGCTACGTGTTTTAGCTAAATGGTCAAAAAACGTTAATTATGCCGCTAAATCATGTTTAGGATTAAAAACGAGCGCATTTAACGATATAGCGTCCCGCTCGGGCCAAAAAAAAATTAGTCGAAATTTTCATCCGCGTGGCCCAATTGTTTTACCAGAGTTGAAATAAACTACCTACCCATGCACAACCCTAGGCACAATTCACTTTTCCCCATATCCTCTAAAAAACACCAGCAGCCACCATGGCGGCGCGGATGATCCGGCCGCGCTTGCTCTGCTGCCAGCCTCCCTAGCTACAGATCCCGGTCGTTCTGATGACCCAGGCCGTTCTCGGCTGCTGCTGACCTAAGTCGCGCTCGGTGGCGACCTAGGCCACGCCCGGCGGCGAACCAAGCTGCTCCCGGCAACAATGTGGCAGTCAGCCAACTCTCTATGATCTATCTCCGTGATGTATACTGGTCACTGGATGGACTGCTACGATTCAATTTTCCACACCACGTTCCAGTTCAGATTGAGAGATTCTTGATAAAATAGTGGTTATCTGCCATTGTACGTGATATATACATCAATTTAGGATGCCGGGTTATAGATTTTTTTCATGAATTTAGCAAAAACGCTAAATGGGTTTATCCCGCTATAGCTGCGCTATAGCCTTGCTTAGCTGCTAGAAAAGTTGCCGCTAAATGACTTCTCCCGCTATTTAAAACTTTGAAGTTTATGTAGAAAAATCCAACACAACCAATCAAATTTAAACCACAGATAGAGGAGGCGTCCACATAGAGCTAGGGAGCTATTTGCAATAACTTAATTTATCACAGAACCAATAAAAATTAATCAGTTGAATAGAAAGTGTTATTGACTTATTGCCCCTAACCTTTCGCATGAACTCACCTTGGCACTAGGATAATACTTCACCTCGCCATGAGAAGCATACTCGTCGTCTACTCCTTCTCCGGCTTGTTCAACAGAACACCCCTTTGAAGAAATTAGATGTGCGGTTGTCAAAACAATGCCGGTTTTGTTCTCTTCGTTCCAGTCAATCCAGAATCCAGAGCACCTTTTTCTTGGCCTTAGCCGCTCACTGTCTGCATGCAGATTGACAAACCGACATTATCAGATCAGTCCTAATTAGACAGGGAGATCGACATGAGATTACCGATGTTACATACCAAGGGAGGAAGAAAGCCCGACAACAAATCTGGCACCCAAAAGCACAGCCTTTGTTGCAGGTTCAGCGACAGGGAGAAGCTCCGGATTGAAAAACATGGGCGAAGGGTCGCAGAATTCGAGCGTGACCAAGTCCTCGTGGCGGTCTGCGGAAAGAAGATGGACCGATAGATCTCCAATGTGCGGATGATGAATCGAGAGGGCTTTGCTTTACAGAGGAGGCGAACCAGTTATTAGACAATTACCCCTTTTTATTTCGTAGTCGCGTTCTGCGCGCTCGAAGGCC
The DNA here is from genome assembly GCA_947311845.1 of Poa pratensis. Classification (NCBI taxonomy): domain Eukaryota; kingdom Viridiplantae; phylum Streptophyta; class Magnoliopsida; order Poales; family Poaceae; genus Poa; species Poa pratensis. The sequence continues at coordinate 13,588,376 of CAMZMU010000116.1, read as the reverse complement.
TCGATTAACTCCGGCGGAGGGTCCGGACCGTCGTCGGCGAGGCGGGGCTCGCGGAGTGGAGAGCTGGGTGCAGAGGATACCACCTCCTCGTCTTCCGCCATCTCCTTCTTCGTCTCCTCGGCATCCTCGCTGATCCTCGTACCGGCGGCCTTGGTCGAGGTTTCCTCCCCTGCTTTGAAGGATCTACTCCTCCTCCGCCGTCGCCTCTTCCTTTTTCTCTCCGAACGCTCCGATGGTGTCTCCTGTGAGGGCAACAGGTCTCCCTCAGTCGCCGTCGGCATGGCTGCGGTGCTTCTCCGGTTGCTGCCGCGGCGAGGTCAGGGTGACGTTACTTGTTGCAGCGGCGCCGCTATTGGAATTGCTCCATCATCCGTACCATGAGGCCCAACAACAGTGTGGCGTGGGCCTAGGCAATTAAACGGATCGGATCAATTGAGATTCTCAAAATTTTCACTCAAAAAAATTGGGATTATCGAAATGAAAGAAAAAAAAGATTTTTTCCGTTGCCAACTTTACCACATTTTTCGTCGGACTTGGGTTGGGTGTTTAATTACAGGTTGTTGATTTTGAAGAGGGTAGCGGATTCAGGGCAAAAACAAAATAATCAAATAGACACGTGAATGGCAAGCCATATAACAAAAAATATTTTTTTAATAATTTAGTGGCCTAACAAAGTTTTATTCTATAGTCGGTACAATCACTAAGTGAGTTTCAATTCAATGGATGTACTAAACAACTCAGTAACTACTAATTTATAGCATGGCTATTGGCTATTATGCTAGGAAAGTGTCCATCCGGTAGTCGGAAAACGAACAAGAGAAATCATGTAGAGAAATTCATATATAGCATCATAGTATGGATAATTTTTTGTAGAACAAAAAATAGTGTTAATCCAGACAATATTGACATCAGCGTCGATGAAAATAATGTGAGTGATCATGAAATATATATTTAATTCATCTCCTAGTCCTATGAAATCTAATAATGTTGACAAGGGACTTAGTAAATTGGGCAAGTCTAATAATAAAGTAAGGAAAATGTTACTCATGAGGGGCAATATGTAAAATTTATTTTGTGAATGCACTCATATGCCAGCAACACATTATTAGTAATGAGCTTCCCAAAAATTCAAAAAAAAAATCAAAAAAAAAGTAATGAGCTTCCCAAGGACGAAAGCACTCCGAGTTGGAGAGATAGTTTCTGGTAGAACAACTTTCGATCTACAAGAAATCATTTTAAGAGATTATTTTATAGATCACATTACATAGGCAAAAACCGTGACACCTCTTATGAAGCATATATCTTCGGAAATAAAACCACCACTATCTCATTCCACTCCTCTTGTATGATTATGTCGTTGATAGTATTCAGAACTGCATGAGTGATATCAGTTCTCACAATATGTCAAAAAAAATGCAATATCCCATGTAATCCATCTATGCCTGGGCTCATCTGTGTCGATGAATATCTGGTGCGCAGAGAGAGAGAGAGAGAGAGAGAGAGAGAGAGAGAGAGAGAGAGAGAGTTTGTCGGCCTTCGTTTTTCACCGCGGTGCTATCGACCTGCTCGTGCAAAGAAACCACCGACCAAGAGAGGAAACACACGAGGGAGAGAGGGAGGCGAGGGAGAGAAATGGAGAAGGAGAGTGAGCAGTGAGGAGAATTATGGTGTGTGGTACCGAAAGGTTGCGTCGTCTCCCACGCGTTCGTGCGCGTGCAACCCTTGTGTTCCACTATACCCGGCTCTACGAAACTGCCGATTCGGCCGTTCCCAGCTAGTCTGGTTCTTGGATACTTTTCGCATATCAGAGCCCGATAAAAAACCTTATTTAGTTATTATTTAAACATCATAATTTTGTAGGTGACAAGACTAGTTTGCCTCGTGCAAGCTACCAAAATGTGTCGGAAGCAAAAGCGGATGGCTGTGTTGCAGCGTCTGTGTGTGGCGTATCTAAATCGGAGCCCGAGCCGGTAGATAATTAACATGTGGTTAGATGGTTAGGAGGATCTTTGTGTTACCAACCCATCTGAGTTCAACCCCAGGTTTAACACTGGTTTCACTCATTTAGCTGGAATATTCTTCAGCGGGAGGCGACGTTGTCGTCGATAGCGAGACGCATGTGGTGACTTCGTCAATCTCAAGACACGACCTGCCGGCAAAGTTTCTCGGATTCTGTCATAGGGATAGATGTGTGCGTGTGTGCGGAAAATAAATCGGAACCGATAGGAAACTAATTTGAGCCGTCCGTCCTCACAACGCGGCCATACCATTACCGGGCAACCGACTCCTCTATCTACTTCTTCCTTCTCCATAATATTTATATTCGTCAGTAACTACAATGAGGGATACTATTGTAACATGAGTACAGATCATTAACCTTTTTTTCCTTATTAGTTAAACCCACTATAACTTCTAGAACGCATTTGACAGCACACAAAAATCATGCCAATAGTTCATTTTATATGATAGAAGTTTCTAAAAAATAAATTTACGTAATCACACACGGGACATCTCGTCGTATGTTTGAAATAACTACCAAAATATTCAAGAATGTTGAAAATATAAAAAATCACACAATATATACATATAAAGTATATGATTCATCAGTTGTAAAATATATATTCAAGGAGGAGTGTGTTTTTGTCCTAGTTTTGTTTTCACATTTAGTTAAGATGATTCTACTTCAGTATTTTGTTAAGGGCAATGTTTTGGAAAAGGAAAATGTTTTCAAGCAACTTGGTTATATTTTAAATTATAAGCATCGCAACTATTATCAGAAACAAGATAGCAATATTTAGAAACGTTATTGGGTGGGTAAAAATGCTAAGTAATGTACAACATGTATTTGTTAAAAGCACGATATGATAAAAAATATACAAGTATAATTGTCGTTAATTTAACTCGCCCTAACTTACATTAAAATACATTTGTTGCAATGCTGACTATGAAAAATAATACAAAGTGATTTACAACATACTAAAATGGTAATTTGTAGTCATGCTAGTGATAGCCTGAAACTTTGTCCTTGTGAAATGTCGGTTTTTATAGTCTTGACATGATTACCATTAGTCGTCCTTGCATTTGTTTCTTCACAACCATGTAGGTCAATCAAATCTCTTAATCAAGGAGAACTTGTAAATTACGGATTAAAATCAACCCATTTCAATAGTATTCTTTCGATTTGTCTAATAGTATGGAACGTACTTATAAGAGAGGATAGATATTATGATATGATTTGCCACACACATACGTCAGGAGCACGCTCTTCAGTAAGGTGACTCTACTATTGATGAATTCTCAAACACTGCTAGCTTGACTCCCTCCACAATATTGTTGGTGGTACTGCCAGTGTAGGCAGACTGTGAGATCACACTTGGATTTCAGTGTGTCCATTAGTTCTTGTCTCGACTCCGTAGCGAGTTTGAGGCTTGCCGTGCTTATTTGCTTGCTTGTGGTCGTGTTCTTATGTCCGATATACTTTCAAATCTTCGTGCTGAGAAGACACGCCTTCCTCTCCTTTCTGCTTGCTGCTCGAGCTCCTGCTATGTTGTCTGCTCGTTCTAGTGCTCTACCGCTCCTACCCACGCCCTATGCACGGGTGGGTCGCCCTCCTTCTGGTGGAGAGGGATGACCTTGCTCTCGTACTTACTGCGGCTGCTGTTATAGACCGGGTCACTCAGAGTCTGATTGTCACAAGTGAGACATGCGCAACAGTAGTGGGCGCACTTCTTCTATTGGGACTCATGTGTTCTCTTTCGATACCCTCTCTCATTGAGGAGGATATTGTGCGGCTCAAATGTTCACTGGCTTCCTCTGCCTCTTCTTCCACGGGTATTGGCGTCTCTGTGGCCGATGCTTCCACCATTGAGCGACAATTGTCCAAACAGTCAGTTACATCTTTTTGTGTTCTGGATTATGTTCTTCTTTTCATATGTCTTCTCGTTCTTCCGCCTTGTTCTCTTTTTGATCTCTCAATTTTCATGTCAAGGTTCTCCTCTTCCCGTTGTTAGTCTTTCTGTTCCAGATGTTTCTCTGCCTCATGGATCAGTTTCTGCTGTTTGTTGTGTTATTCTTGATGTTGATTCTTCCTCTCTCCAGAATCATCACACCAAGGAATTGTGCAGCCTTGTGTAGTCAAAGTGTCAAACACTGAAGACGATGGATCAAGCTCTCCAGCTGTGAAGATGTACTTACTACGTAGATGCTCTCTCCTGGAAGAAACGATGAAGCAAACGCGAATGGCAGCTGTATCGCAGCTAGCAAGCAGGTTGGAAATTTTGAGATAAAAAATTCCAAAACACACACGAAAGCTGAACGGTGATTGGTTCGGCAATCGGCAGCGTCTGCGTGTGGCCTATGTGGAAAATCAGGGCCGATACGAAACTAATCTGGGCCGTCCATCATCACAGGGCGGCCAGACCACAACCCGGGCAACCGGCTCCTCTTTTCTATACTTCTTCCTCCTCCAGATTTCCCCTCCCATTCGAAAACACAAGGAAACCAAAACAAATCCCCACCATCGAGATCGAAGAGTAGGTGAGGTGCTGCGAGGGCTAGGGTTTGAGCGGACCTTGAATCCGACAGAGATCAACTCCCGGCCATGGATCCCAGCCAGATGATGCCCGGAGCTTCCCCATGTGGCCCCCGCCCCCACCCACCTCCGACGCCATGCCGCCGCCCCAGCTGCCCTTCCTCCCTCCGCCCAACGCCAACCTCGCCCCCAACCGCGGCTGGAAGCGCAAGAACCCCAACTCCTCCTCCGCCTACCATCCCCCCGCCATCGGCGACCTCCATGTGCAGAACCGCGCCAAGGCACGCCGCTGGTTCAAACCCAACAACAACGGCAACCCCAACAGCAACCCCAGCCGCAGGCCCTTCTTCCACAAGCCCACGGCGGCGGCGGCCAAGGCCCCGCGCAACACCACCTCCTTCATCATCCGCGCCAAGCGCGCGGGGGGCATCCCGGCGCCGACCGTCTCCCCGTGCCCCGTCACCCCCGCCGTGCTGCCCACCCCCGTCATCTCCCCCGCCCGCGACGAGGGCCTACTCTCCGACGTGCTCGCGCAGCGCCAGTGGGGCGTCGACGGCTACGGCTCCATGAAGGGCCTCATCCGCCTCCGCCCCGGCCTTCTTCCCGCGTCCGACGACGAGGGGGACTCCAGCGGGGGGAGCGACGTGGAGGAGCACGTGGAGGTCGAGAGGCGGCTCGACCACGACCTCAGCCGCTTCGAGATGGTGTACCTCCCGCAGCCTGGTACCAACGTGTTTGATCAGGAGGATGACGAGTATGACTATGACCACGCCGCCCAGGACGACGATGTGGATGTGCATGTGGCGAGGCTGGAGGAGGAGAACCTCACGCTCAAGGAGAGGCTCTTTCTCATGGAGCAGGAAGTGTGCGACATGCGGCGCCGTCTCCAGGCCATCGAGGCACGCTTCTCTGCCGGTGATGCTGTTGGCACCGCTGAGAACGCTGCTGCAGCTGCTGTGGATGGCACTGAAGGGGTGGGTAATGCTAATGCTGCAGCTGGTGCTGACAACCACCTGGTTGAGGAGGCTCTGAAGAATGACACTGCGATGGCAGCTGATGCTGACAAAACATTTGAGGATATCACAGAGAAGGGTAATGCTAATGCTGAAGCTGGTGTTGACAACCATGCTGTTGAGGAAGCTCTGAAGAATGACACTGAGATGGCTGATAACACATTTGATGATAGCACAGAGAAGGGGGATGCGTCCTCTGGTGCTGAGGACACAATTATCAAGTCTGTAGAGAATGGCAATGTAGAGCCAGAGAAGAGCGGTGAGGAGGAGAGGTGTGGTGCAGGTTCCGAGAATAACGCTGAGATTGGTGGTGCTGCGAGTGCCCATGACAATGGCCAAGACAGCAGGTAGGCCTGAAGCACTTCCTGGGCTTATGGACTGATGGAAGAAATATACAGTGGAATGACAAACTGGGTGTTATTACTGTACATACTTGTCGACGACGACGGAGCCAAGCCACGCGACGGTGATTCGATTTTTTGGAAACCGACAAGCGTCGCATAGCAGTGGTGGATTGTTGTGTCGACAATGTAATGTGTTTCCTTTCTTGGAGACTGACTCTTCAGGAAACGGTTTGTGTGCCATTTTGAGCTCCCTCTGTTTTAGTAGTATTATTTTGTGTGGAGAAACCTTATAGTGTTTAGTCCTGCTGCTTAAAGTGTTAGATACAGACCTGGTGGATTTGTTATGTCATCATGATGATGATTTTGTTGTTACTGTATCCGTCCATTGACGACGAAATTTGTTACTCCTCCTTTTGACTTGCGTTGTCATGGTCAATTCTGTGGTTTACAATCTGATTGATTTTGTCTCGGTCTGTGAGTGAATTGTGAGACAGATACTAGTACTACATATTATGCTCCATCTAGTAGTAGTCTAGGTGAAATCCAAGATGAGTAGAATCAGTCAGGACTGCTGGTGGTGGTGGCAAACCTGGTAACATGCTAAAGAATCATGCTATGAAGTATGAACACCTAAACCATTATTCCTTCCTAGCTATGACCAGCAGTAGCATACCGTATGATCTTTCTGTTTATCTTTCGTTCTCAAGAATCAACACTAGAATTAACTAGCTGGTGATGAGTCAACTCAGCTGTAGTAACAAACAATTAATTTCTCTTTTATAATTATTTCGTTCTTTTTCCTATGTTGAGACAGTTAATTGCCTGACGAACCCAGAGTTGTTTGGTGATATCTTATTTCCCATGCATGGCATGCATCCATCACTTCACCAATGACCTATAAATCTGAACAATCTGTTGTCCTAATAATGTTTTCTCTTCAAAATATATTTCAGGCATTACCTAATTGTTTCTGCTGCCAGAGCCAATTTTGAGAGCTTGTACCTGCTCATGCCGTTGGTCCCCTCTCAGTTCGGGTAAGATGACATTTTACGACCAACAAATTAATCTAAATTATTGATTGAACTGGAATGATAACTGGATTGAGGCGTTAGAGCATCTCTAATGGCTGATGTAAAATCGGCCGTGCCTATAAAACCTAACTTTTAGGTCACCAAACGGCAAAAAACGCCATCCAGCGGCTACCCTATTATGCTCTGTGCCCTAAAAAAAATTACATCAGAGGGGGTTGGTGATGTAAATATAGATCACCAAACGCCCTGCCCTATATCCCGCCAGCCGAGCACGTGAAGCCCAACTGCCGCACGGAAACTTCCTGCCCCCCGCCTTCCGCCGCCGCCTTTCGCGCAATCCGCCGCGCCCCTCCCGCCGGCGGCCACCGGACCGCCATGGATGAGTCCTCCGGAGCACGGGCTTCCAACTCCGCGTCGTCCGACGGCGGATCAACGGCTCCCCGTGCGTCCACCGCCGCTGCCGCCGTAAACGCCATGGCACCACCCGCTCCTCGTCGTCCGACCTTCGTCCCGCCCCGGCCGACCGTCGGTGCTGCGGATTCGAGCTAGACGGCCGCCGCGAAGCCGCAGCCGAAGTCCAAGAAGGGCACCGCGGGCGCAGGCGCGAATCGTTCGACGACCACCGCCAACGCCGCCGTGAAGAAGAAGAAGGTCGCGGCCTCGCGTGGCGGGGCACCGCCCGCTCCCTCCATCGGCGTCGAGGAGCTTGGTGTGTTTTGTGCTTCGAACAATGTTTCTCTAACTAGTTTTATGTGGTGAACTATTATTTTGTTTCATGTGGACGTTGGTATGAACTATTATTGTCAAATTTCATGTTATTTCTATCATTTTGTGATTGCAAATGTGTTTACACATGTAAAATAGAGGGGCTATTGCGCGGCAGCCGTGCCCCATAATAGGGCAGCCGCTGGAGCATGCCGTGCCCTATTATAGGTCAGCCAGTAAAGCGCGGTCGAATTCGTGCCCTAAAACGCAAAAACTGGTGCCCTATAATGGAAAAACGGTGCCCTATTATACATCAGCCATTAGAGATGCTCTTAGTTGTGTTTATAGGTGAATAACTGGATAATAGCGGCGATGATTAGATATAGGTGAATAATGGTGGTGATGATTAGATATAGGTGAATAATGGCGTTGTATAAACTGTACAAGGATATGGGAATACAGGACTTGACCATCCAAAGTTCCAAACTGAAAAATCGTAGATGCACATGTTTTTCCTTGTCTAGTGTAGACTCGTAGTACGCCTGATGCGCTTTTATTTATGTGTTGTTGTGAAGTAGAAACGCAATTACGCCCGTGGAACTACCGTGAATCTTACTCCGAATATGAAGTTAATTTACACGTGGTGAAATCGCAATTCATTCATCAGGGCAAAGCTTGATGAATGTTTGTTTAACACGACATAGATAATGATCACCTTTGAGCGGATTATGTTTGTACCTTTGCATCCTGCAAGACTCAGGATCGCAATTACGCCCGTGGAACTAATCCGAATCTTACCCCGATCTTGAACTTAATTTATAGCATCGTCGTGAAATCGCAATTTATTCATCACGACAAAGCTTGATGAATCTTTTTTTAACACGACATGGATTCTCGCAAAAAAACGCGACATAGATGTTGAATATATGAACAATTTTCCGCATGATTTAATCCATAAAAACAGTAGATAAAACATGGCTAGAGAAATAAGAATTAAAATAGTCATGCAATCTAACAGAAAGTACGCATAAAGCAATTCTACACATATTGCTAGAAACAAAGTCTGAAGCATGATCTCGAATAGGCAGAGTAAGATCACATACGGGCCAGTGGAGGAAGACCCGTTCGCGTTGGCTGATGAAAACATGTTACCGAAGAGGACGTCGACATCGGGGAAGAAGTCGTCGTCCGGAAAGTAGTCGTCGGAGTCCGTGTTGAAGAAGAAGCCAGTAGTCGCGTGATGACGCTCCCCAAAAACCTTATCACCTCTCTCCGTACAGGATCACGAGAGGCGGGGTTCTGGAGGCCTAATGTTCCGTCACGCAGTGCACGCCGCGGAACGGAATGAGGAAGACTTGATCGGCAGCGCAGTGCTCGAGAATCAGGAGGCAGTCGCATGAGATGTGGTTGTGTTGCGGTGTGTCTAGGGGAGAGGAGCGACCTCTCTTTTATAGGCACAATAACAGGAGGCGAACAAGCACCACGGAAGTGGAAACGAAAATGCAGGAGGCGAACTGAACAGTCATCCGTTTGTATTCATCTCCACTAGTGCAGACGTTTCAGTTTCATTCTCCACTAGTGCAAAACGTTTCACCTTCGTGCAACCGATTCATATTCATATTCGTCCATTCACCTATGACAAAAAGAACACATCGGTTCGGCGAGATTCCCGCAACCCGCCCGCCCATGGCGAGCGGCGGAGGAGCGCGCGGGGGACTCTCTTCTATTCTCATGCTCGTACAAGTGCTAGAAGAGCTCACCTTATAAGTTCGCGCAACTCTCTCTAAACTAGAAATGTGGGACTAAACATTTTTCCCACCTCTTTGCCACGTGTATGAAGGGGCCACATGAGCTTCTAGATTTTCAGAAATTATGGAAATTATGGAAATGAATAATTAGGCTGGGCCATTTCGGCCAAAATTCCAGCAATAGATGATGATCACATTTGAGTTTTTTCTAGGGACCTGATCGCATTTGAGTTGATTATTGTACTTTGCATCCTGTAAAATTCAGCTCGTCTCGTACTAGTAGCGAGCGAGCCTATAAAGTCGGGCATAGCCGGAACAGCACAGTCCCGTGGGCTTTGTGCTTCGTGGGCTGTCAGGCCTTGAAAGCCCAACCAAACATGGTAGTAGGTCATAAACCCTAACAATGACTCGTCTCGCTCTCGCGATAGGCAGGCGATTAGGGTTTCACCATACCGAGGCGGCGATCGTTGTGTCGATCTCCGGCGACCGGGTCTCTCTTTTCCACGTCCTCGTACAACTCCTCCCCCCTTGCGACGGGAACTACTCGGGCTGACCAAGGGGTCGACTAGCTCGACTTCCCGGCCTTGGTGGCTCCCGACCTAGGGTTTCGGGGGTGTGTGTGTGGGCATGGCGGCGGCTCAGGAGGAAGGTGATTCCAGTGGCTCGGCGGGGCGTTTGGGTCCTGAGCCATCGCTCGAGGAGCTACTGTGCAGTCTCAATCTCAAGGGAGAAGACATAGGAGGTGTCTTCGTGGCAAAGGATAAAGTGGAGTCCCTGAAGGAAGGAACAAAGTGGATGGCCGTAATGCGGTTGCTGTCGTCTAAACCTTTCAGCGCGACGTCTCTGAAGAAGACGATGCGCTTTGCCTGGGCACCTGCCCAGGAGGTGGCTTTCTGTGACCTGGAGGGAAATAGGTTCATCGTCCAAGCAAACTGTCTTGGCGATTGGCAGCGGATCACTGAGAAGGCCCCTGGATCTTTAGGGATCATGGCCTTTTGATCGAGAAATATGATGGCAGCTGCAAAGCCTCGTCGGTGGAGCTCAACCGGATTCACTCTTGGGTACAGATTCATGACGTCCCAGAGTTGTTTCGCAAGAAGCCGATCATAACGAATTTAGCTGCCAACATTGGAGAAGTAATCAGCGTTGATATGAACAGCGCTCGTGTGGAGGGCGGTGATTTTGTCCGTGCAAGGGTGTGGCTCGACGTGAGAAAGGAGCTCACATGTTTTGTAACTATCAAACCTGAAGGAGGAGCTTTAGTAATTATGCGAGTGAAGTATGAAAAAGTTCCGCGATATTGCGCGGTCTGTGGCCTCATGGGACATGTCCAGGAGGAGTGCGGCTCCGGGGTGCATCCACCAAGTACTGTGGGCTTTGGCAAGTGGATGCTCGCAGATACGGCATGGAACCGTGCCCAGCTCCAGGGAGATGTTGATCAGCAGAATCAGAATAACCGGGCCCCGCGCCGTGCTACCCCAAGTGGGACATCTGGGGGTCGGGGCGCAGGCCGCTCTGGACGTGGAGGAGCTGGCAGAGGTGGACGTGATGGTGGAAGGGGACGGGGCACCCTGACTATCACGGAAAAATCGGAAGCGCAACTCTACGGAGGCCAGCTTGACAGAAGGCAGCCCGGCCAAGACTCAAAACCCTACCCCTCCGCCCATGCTGGAGTGGAAGGAGGCGGGGTGATCGGACCTGTTGAAGACAAAACAATGCAACAGAGGTTGGACTTTGGGGAGGAAGGGAGTGAGCCCAAATCCTATCCACCACGGTCGGGCACTCCTCCTCCGCCCCCTTCGGCTAGGGAAGTGAAGCGTACCAAGAAACACTCTACTCCGAAGAAAGATAAAACTGTAGCAGCATCGGCGGACTCCGACGCGGAGCACCGCCGGGAGCAATGAGTACCTACCTCTGGAACTGCCGCGGACTTGGCAACGACGCGACAGTTCAAGAACTTCGTGATTTCGCGAAGGAGTTTGCCCCATCCATTCTGTGTGTAGTGGAGACACAAATTCATAAGAATAGGGTGGAGTCTTTAGCAAGATCTTTAGGTTATGATAATGCCTTTGCTGTCAGTAGCTCAGGCCGAAGTGGTGGCCTAGGGATCTTTTGGAATAATGCAATAAAGATTGAGTTTTTACCTTACTCTCAGTACCACATTGATGCAGTCGTCATACCGTCTGATTCAGATCCTTGGCGATTAACATGTGTGTATGGAGAGGCGCGAGTCAATGAGCGCCACAAGACGTGGGACATGCTAAAGTTCATCAAGGCATCCTCCCCGTTACCGTGGCTTTGCATCGGCGACTTCAACGAAGTACTCCTTAGGGAGGAGCATGTAGGTGTACATGAGCGAAGCAATAGTCAGATACAAGCTTTCAGAGAAACGGTTGATATCTGCGAGCTGATGGATCTGGGATACACAGGGCTACCGTGGACTTTCGAGAAAAGGGTAGCGGGTGGATCTTTCTGCAGGGTTCGGCTAGACAGGGCACTGGCCTCGGCAAGTTGGAGTGCACATTTCCCGTTGGCGACTCTCCAGCACCTCACAGCAGCTGCCTCTGACCACTCGCCGATTCTCCTCCGCCATGAGCCCGAGGAAGCAAGGAACCCACTAGCAAGAGTGTTCCGCTATGAGTCGATGTGGGAGACACACCAGGACCTTCGACCTATGGTTGAACGGACGTGGCTGCTGGATACTTGCGCCTCCATGCAAGACATGGAAAGGAAGCTAAAGGGCCTATCGACATCCCTAACGTCGTGGGGGAAATCCACTTTCGGGCATGTCCGCAAGGAACTAAAAATGCTGAGATGCGAGCTTGCAGAGATGCGAGCTGAGGCGAACAGAGTGGGACCAAGCTACGAAGAGACAAAAGTTGTTGAACGTCTCATGGAGCTGCAACATAGAGAAGAAGTGATGTGGCGGCAAAGATCACGCATTCAGTGGCTTGCCGAGGGTGACCGGAACACTAAGTTTTTTCACCTCCGTGCTAGCAAGAGAAAGAAGAGGAACCGAATTGATCATTTGTCACGCCAAGACGGCACATTTACTGAGGATCAGCACGAACTCGGGCTGATGACCAGGGATTTTTACAGAAACCTGTACACCACAGAGGGGACGTCGGGCATGGAGGAGGTCCTGGACTCTGTACCTCGGTCGGTTACCGATGCAATGAATGAGAGGCTGATCGCTCCGTTCGAAGCCATGGAGGTTAAATGTGCTCTTTTTCAGATGTATCCTCTGAAGGCACCAGGACCCGACGGCTTTCCTGCACAGTTTTTTCAGAAACATTGGGATGTGTGTGGAGATGAAGTTACACAGGTTGTGCTACGTGTGCTCCGTGGTGAGGATAGCCCGGAGGAATAAACAAGACATTCATAGTCTTGATACCGAAAGTAGCAAGCCCGGTGGAGTTGGGCCAGTTCCGCCCAATCAGTTTGTGCAATGTCATATACAAGATAGCCTCAAAGGTCTTGGCGAATCGATTGAAGGAGATCCTTCCTGAGATCATTTCAGAAGAGCAATCGACTTTTGTTCCTGGACGGCTGATTACAGACAATATCATCACGGCATATGAATGCCTCCACTTCATGAAACGCAATGGAGCTAAAAAACATCAACATTGTGCTTTGAAGCTGGATATGAGGAAGGCATATGATCGTGTTGAGTGGGATTATCTTCGAGCCATCATGACTCGCATGGGTTTCCACATGCGATGGGTGAATCTGATTATGAGTTTAGTCTCATCGGTATCCTTCTCTGTGTTATTCAATGGTGCACCTCTCGACGAATTTCGCCCTTCTAGAGGTTTGCGCCAAGGTGATCCTATATCCCCCTACCTATTTTTACTTGCAGCAGAGGGCCTCTCAGGCCTCTTGAAACAAAGTCGTCAATCATCGCATCTTCAGGGTTTAAAGGTGGCCCCCACCGCACCTGCGGTTAACCACCTCTTGTTTGCTGATGATAGCCTTGAAAGGATCGGTATGACACCTAGAGGGGGGGGTGAATAGGTGCTACTCCAATTTTAGTCTTTTTCAATTTAGGCTTGACACAAAAGGTAAATTCTCTAGATATGCAACTACGGTGAATTTACCTATATGACAAGCTAGCAACTAAGCACGATAATAAGGCGGTAAACAAGGATAGAGGTAACCGAAGTCAAAGCACGCGGAGACACGGATGTAATCCCGAGTTCCTCCTTTTAGGGGAGTACGTCTCGTTGGAGAGGTGTGAACCAACACAATGGTTCAACGGCCACAAAGGCCTCACCCTCTTCTCCGGTGAACCGCACCACAAAGGTTTGGTTCACTTCAACTATCGGAAACCTTCGAGGCGGAGTCCGGAGCCTTTACAACAACGATTTGGGGCACAACCCACAAAGGATTGGGGGCTCCCAAACAGCTACAATCTGTCACAAAGACAATCAAGTGAGTACAATAGGGGGCTAGGTTTTCCTAGTGGAAACCCTAGCAATGGTCCCTCAAGTGAATGAGGGGGAAATGACAAACGGCTTGGTGAAGATGTAGATCGGGCCTTCTCCTTCAATCCTCCAAAGATCGACAGTTTGGGTGGAGGGATTGGGAGATCTAGTGATCTTGTGTTTCTTGAGCTTGCAACAATGGTGTTTCTTCAGTTGTGGGCGAGCTACTTGTCCCAAGGTAGGTGGAGGGGCTTTTATAGCACTTGACGAAAAATGGCCGTTGCACACTGTTAGCCCGGTCTGCAGGCCGGTTTGGCCGGCCTGGGGGCCGGCCTGGCGTGCTGATGCTTGCCTGCAGGGAGGCCGGCATGGGGCCCGGCTGAACCGGCCTGGGAGCCGGTTAGCTGCCAGAACCAGCCGGCCTGTGGCCCGGCTCCAGCCGGCCTGGGAACCGGCAGCCCTGCCGAGCCACCCGGCCAGCAGCCCGGTTTGTGCCGGCCTGGGGACCGGCTACCCAGCCGAGCCGCCCGGCCTGGAGCCCGGTTTGGCCGGCCTGGGAGCCGGCCACCCAGGGCGACGCGCTCCACTCCGATTTCCCGACAACTTTCTACTTTTTGATTATGGGGTGGAACCGGACGCTTTCTGAAAACACTTAGCAACATATTAATCCTTTACCGGTGTTGTTATCTAACACACAAAACATAGAGAGATCATAAATGCCCTTTCAATCTCCCCCTTTTTGGTGTTAGATGACAACACACGGATTTGCAATATAGACCACACTATATCATGCTTTTAAAACAAAGAAGTGGCTCCCCCTACTTGTGTGCATATAGTTTTGTTTGCCTTGGAATGCAAATTCACACATAAGGAGGGAAACATTCCTCAACAAGGTAATCGGCATGATATAGGAACAATATAATCGCACATAACCAACTAAGTTGAGAATTGGAGATGATCATACCTTGTGCCAAGAGATGTAGACAATTTCATATCAATGCACAATATCATGAGATCTCAACTAGATAAATCCGAATACCGAAAACCATAGTCATACAATAATTTATCCATCTCATACAATAGTGATACCAAAGTTCCACAACATAGAGAGTTCCACGAGCATAAGACACATAAAGTTCAAGGTTCAACTAAAACAAGTGCGATGCAATAAAACGAAAGGCAAAAGGATGCATGAATGCAAATCCCCGGAAGTCTCTCCCCCTTTGGCATCAAGACACCAAAAAGGAGAAAAAACATGAAAGTCCATGGATCACTCGTCGGCAAACCAATCAACAATATCATCTTCATTGCCGCCACCAACAGCTTGACCGGAACTTGATTCACCTTGGGTGCCCGGCCAATGGGGAGCAAGAGAGGAAGCATCGTCGCCAAACCAAAAAGTGTTCTTGGACTTGTAAGTGTTCTCCGAAACCTCGTCGGAGCTTGGGCAAGAAGGCTCGGGGAAGTTCAGCTGCTTCATAATCTCCCTTTGATTGCGGTTATACGACTTTTGCTTGTGATATATCTTGTAATCCTTATCTTGCTTTTCCGCAAAGAAGCAATTCATTCTCTTGAAAACATCCAATATGCCGTGCTTCTTGGCGGGCTCAGCTTGAGTTTCAGGGACTGCTGTGCTAGCACGCTGCTCTTGAGTAGGAATGACCGCATCCGGAGGACGAGATGGCAAGGAGTGCAAAACAGGAGTGTACAGAGTTGGGAGATAGGCATTGAGAGCAATCTGAGGCACCTTTCTGTCAAAAGCTGCTGAAGATAAGGGCCATAGATGGGAACCCTTTTGTCAAGAATCACGGTGTGCATCTCTTCCCACATATAGTCAAGAACATCAATTTTCTTCTCCCTCCAAAAGCTGGGCATAATGTGATAAAGGAGGTTGATCATGTATGCACGAGCCTCAGTCTTCTCCCCAAACTTGATAGCAATAGTGTTCCGGAGAATTGCATAAGTGGCTTGCCAAAACGGAGTCATATAAGTGCACTTGGGAACCTTACCAACAAGGCCCTGCCCGCGGGGATAGCAATGATGGATTGCGGGATCGGCTTTCATGAGGGTTTGCTGATGAATACGAACATAAGCCATGGGGCAATGAGGTAGCTCCTCGATGCCAAAGAGAGCACCAAACTCAGCAAGAGAAGCTTCACACTTGACTCCGGCACTCATCCAAGTCATAGTTCTTGGTCCTTCCCGCGAGAAATACACTGTGGCATAGAACTCTTGGAGCAAATCAGGAGAATAAGGTGTATTCACTGCCATGAGATTAGAGATACCATGATAATCCATAACCGCCATCACCTCCGGCCATATGTCCCTTGCACTATCCACATTATAGCAATGAGTGGTGACATGAGAGTTCTTCCTATTGGTAATGATTTGATCATACACTCGTTGATGCATCTTGCAATAGAACCTCTTATCATTGGTGCAAGTGCTATGGGGCCAAGTATAGGGGTTGAACTCCAACCTATCATGCTCAAATTCATCACTAGGTACTTTGCCCCAAGATGTACGTACCGGTTCATCTGGATTGGGAGGAGGAGGACCCTTCTTGATGACAGTTTTCTTGATCTTCTTGGAGTTGGGGTTGATGTTGGATGCCCTAAGGTTGGCCTTGCCTTGGTACTTGGAGAGCGGGGAGGAAGATTCCTCAAGGTCCTCAAGCTCATCATACACCGGATCGTCAGCCATTGCCAAGAAATCCGAGCTTCTTCAAGAAATCCGCAACCACACCAACAATGGAGGAGAACTCCCCCAAATCTTCACCAAGGGATGAAACTCGTGGATGGGATTGAAGATCTGGAGGGGATCTATCAGATCTGTGGCAGTAGGGTTGGGGGAGCAGCTCGAATGGAGGAGGTGGTGGTGGAGGAGCATGGGGGGGCGGCCATGGAGGAGGAGGAGCACGGGTGGGGTGGGGGGCACGGGTGGAAGTGAGACAATGATCCAAAAACTGCCCCAAAAATCGATTTCATAAGCACACAGGCTGCCCGGCACGGGGGCCGGCTGGTCCGGCCTGGGAGCCGGGCTGGCACCCGAGGCGCCCGGCACGGGGGCCGGTTCCAACCGGGCAGGGAGCCGGGCTGGTACCCGAGGCGCCCGGCACGGGAGCCGGCTGGACCGGCCAGCAAACCGGCCAAGCAGTTTTTGCACTTCCTTTTTCCTTTTCTCTGCAAAATCTTCCCACAACCAACCATAGCAAAACATATTCACTTGAGAAACCTTGAATCTACCATACAATTGATAACTGCTAGCTGCTTCGGATAATCAACTTCAAGAGGAGCCATGGAGCAATAGAGTGACATGGGGAGATGCAAACATGAGACACAATGAAATCTTCACACTTCCAATGGATAAAACAAACCACAAACACCAAATAGCAACATTGGAAGTGATGAGACATGGAAAGCAACAAATATGCAATGAATTCTCGAACAAGACTCAACTCTTCAAAAGAAGAGGGCGATGGCCTAGGCCACCATGTAAGTGTGTACGTGGTGTGACACCGCGAAGATATATCTTGGGTTCACCGCCACTACTCGTCATTTAAGCTCACAATTCATAGAACGAAAATAGAGGCATAATGAGTTCTTACTATCGGCATAATGGGGGGAGGGATAGTCCAATGGATTAGGACCGCACTCCCCCTATGTCCATGCCTACACCTAAACCAAACATATAGCTAAGAAATAGGTGTGTATGCAAGATATTCAAGCGACGCTCCCCGAATCGATGATATTTAGCTCATGCCTCAAATAAGTGAACCTTGCTTCATCAAGTGGCTTCGTGAACATATCGGCAAGTTGGATCTTCGTGGGAATATAGCCAAGCTCAATGTCACCCCGGATGATGTGATCACGGATGAAGTGATAACGAATCTCAATATGCTTCGTTCTTGAGTGCTCCACCGGGTTGTGTCCAATCTTGATAGCACTTTCATTGTCACATAAAAGAGGCACTTTGTCACAATGGACACCGTATTCCTTTAAAGTTTGCCTCATCCATAACAATTGAGTGCAACAACTAGCGGCCGCCACATACTCGGCTTCGGTGGTGGAGAGAGATATGCAATTTTGCTTCTTAGAGACCAACTCACCAAGGACCTACCAAGGAATTGGCAAGCCCCGGAAGTTGATTTCCTATCATCCTTGCAACCGGCCCAATCCGAATCCGTGTAACCGGCAAGAGAGAAGTTGAGCCTTTAGGATACCACAAACCAAACCTTGGGGTATGAACCAAATATCGAAAGATTCGAAGAACCGCCGTTTGGTGGCTTTCTTTGGGAGCCGCTTGGTACCTTGCACACACTCCTACACTCAACACAATATCGGGTCTAGATGCACAAAGATAAAGCAAAGAACCAATCATAGAACGATAGAGCTTTTGATCAACATCCTTATCACCCTTTGGATTAAGTTCAAGATGACACTTGGTGTCCATAGGAAACTTCTTCTCTTTAGCATTTTGCATCTTGAACCTCTTGAGCATGTCTTGGATATATTTGGCTTGAGAGATGAAGGTCCCTCCACTCAATTGCTTGATCTCAAAACCAAGGAAGTACTTCAACTCTCCCATCATGGACATCTCGAACCTATCGGTCATAAGCTTTGAAAATTCATCATTAAAAGCTTTGTTAGAAGAGCCAAATATGATATCATCAACATAAAGTTGGCATATGAAAAGCTCCCCTTTAACCCTCTTGGTAAAAAGAGTGGGATCGATTTGCCCCACTTCAAAGCCACGGTCTACTAATAGCTCTCTTAGGTGCTCATACCAAGCACGAGGTGCTTGTTTGAGACCATAGAGCGCCTTATCAAGTTTGTAGACATGGTTAGGGAAGTGTGGATCCTCAAATCCCGGAGGTTGCTTAACATATACCAACTCCTTTAAAGGACCATTAAGAAAGGCACTTTTTACATCCATTTGTTGCAACTTGAAATTATGATGTGATGCATATGCAAGAAGGATACGGATGGACTCAAGGCGAGCCACGGGAGCATAGGTCTCTCCAAAATCAATGCCTTCAACTTGAGAGAACCCTTGTGCTACCAATCTTGCCTTGTTCCTCACAACCATTCCATGCTCATCTTGCTTATTCTTGAATATCCACTTGGTGCCTATAACATTGAGGCAATCTTTTGGCTTCTCCACTAGATTCCACACTTTGTTGCGCTTGAAGTTATTGAGTTCTTCATGCATGGCTTCCAACCAATCCGGATCTTCAAGAGCTTCAAAGACTTTCTTTGGTTCCACCATAGAGATGTGAGCTTGATGTTCATTGAAATTTGCCAATTGTTTTCTTGTGGTGACCTTGTTCTTGACATTAACAATGATATTTCTAGATGAAGACTCTTTCTTCTCCAATCCTTTTTGACTCTTGCTATACGACGGGTTTCGATATCCTCATTGATGCGAGGAATTTCGGCTTGATCATTTGAGTCCCCGTCTTGACCGGAGTGTTGACCTTGATCATCTTGAAGCTCATCTTCAACAAAGAAGGAGAGGGTTGATCTTGGTCTTGACCTTGGCTAGTGTTGACAATAGGAGAACTTGGTTCTTGAATAGCCTCTTGGTCAACTTGAGGAGGGCCTTGAACTTGTTCTTGGATAGGTGCATCATTTGCTTCCATAGAAGGTGCAACTTCAACTTGTGATGATGGATTTCCACATGAGTGGAGCTAGGACTTGCTTGAGGAGGCTCATGACGGATTTCAATGGGGCGATGGAAACCAACCCCCATTCTTCTTATTGCTTCTTGAGGTTCCTCATTATCTACATCACAAACATGAAATTGCGCCACTTGGGAGCCGTCATTCTCATCGAACCTCACATCACAAGATTCTATGACTTTCCCAACGGTCTTGTCATAGACTCTATAGGTGTGAGATTCGGCACCGTAACCAACAAAAACACCCTCTAAAGCTTTAGATTCAAATTTAGACAAACGAACACTTTTGTTCTTATAGAAACACTTACAACCAAAAACTCGGTAGTAGGAGACATTGGGCTTGTTGCCGGTGAGCATCTCATAAGATGTAAACTTCTTGCCAACACGAAAGAATAACCGGTTAGATGAATGACACGCCGTGGAGATAGCCTCGGCCCATAAGAATAGCGGAGACTTAAACTCCGCCAACATAGACCTTGCCATATCCATGAGAGTCCGGTTCTTCCTTTCGGCTACACCATTTTGTTGAGGGGTATATGCAGCGGAATATTGATGACGAATCCCCTCTTCACTAAGAAACTCATTTAAGGTGTAGTTCTTGAACTCGGAGCCATTATCACTCCTAATGACCAAAATAGGGACATTGTATTGGCGTTGAACAATATTGGAAAAGTCGATGATGGTTTGTTGGGTTTCATCCTTCGTCTTGAAGAAATAAACCCAAGTAAATCTTGAATAGTCATCAACAATCACCAAACAATATTTCTTCCCACCAAGACTAGGTTGAGGCACGGCACCAAAGAGATCAACATGAAGAAGTTCCAAAATCCTCGTTGATGAAATAATGGTCTTGCCCGGATGGGGAGAATCATGCATCTTTCCTTCAACACAAGCCCTACAAAGACGATCTCTGGAAAAAGAAACATTGTCTTTTAGTCCAAGAATGTGGCCACCCTTGTGAAGACTTTGCAAAGTTCTCATGTTGACATGGGACAAGCGGCGATGCCACAACCACCCCACGTCGGCCTTTCCGAATAGGCATATTGCTTGAGTGTTGGTAGACCCCGAAAAGTCTACCACAAACAACTCATTTTCAACATACCCAACGAACATGACCTTTAGAGTCTTGCTCCTCAAGAGTACCACCATATCAATAGTAAAATGGACATCAAAGTTCATCTTATTAAGAGCACGAACGGACATAAGATTGTAACCTAGAGACTCAACAAGCATGACATTTACAAGGGTGATATCCTTGCAACTACCACCTTGCCGAGACTCTTTACCTCAGCTTTTGAATTATCACCATAAGAGACGGTTATTGTATAATCTAGATTTGGTCTCAAGTCCGTCATAATCTCCTTGCTTCCGGTCATATGACTAGTGCATCCACTATCAACCACCCATTTCGATCCACCGGAAGCATAGTCCTACAAGAAATCATTGCTTGGATTTAGGTACCCATTTCTCAATGGGTCCTCTTTGGTTAGCAACAAGGGTCTTAGGAACCCAAATAGAGTAATCAATGTAACCATCATATGGACCAACATATTGAGCATAAACATCCCCATAATAATCAACATAAAGAATATAGTTGGGGTTGTTATGCCCCGCAAAGTCACTACGAGTGGTCTTGCCCCTTGTGGCACTACCACCCGCAATGGAAGTCTCGGCTTGTGCGGGCTTGGTCTTGATCTTCTTGTTGTTGCCCACTTTCTTCTTGGGCTCGGCTACATAACCAAGACCCTCCTTCCCTTTGTGTGGTTTTTGCTCAAATAAGTAAGCAATACCCTTATCTTTACTTTTGGGAATAGAGGTCTTGGCACTAACATTTTCTTCAATAACATTTTCATGAACACGAGGAAGAATAGATATGCTAGTTGAGCTAGATTTAGAAAGTTGAGTTTGAAGTTGCTCATGAGACTTGACTAAAAGGGAGTGAGTTGTTTCCAAGGCCTTGTGAGCCTTGTCAAGCTTCTCCATACCCTCAAGAAGTCTAGCATTAGCAACCCCAAGTTCAACTTTCTCCTTTTTAAGCACTTTATATTTAGCAACAACATGATCTCTATCCTTAATGATTTTATTAATGATATCATCATTTTTAGCATCAAGAGACTCAAGTCTTTCCTCAAGAGAACATCTTTCTTCACTCTCTTCATCAAGAGAGGCATTCAAGGATGCTACGGAAGCATTCAAAGAGGCAATGGTGAGAGAATCCTCTCTCTCAATCTTACTCTTTTCTTGAAGAAGTTCTTCGGCCGCACATAGTTGTCTCATGAGAGACTCAACATGTTCCTTAGCTTCACCTTGCAAGTTAGTCATGAACGTATCGAAAGCAACAAGTTCTTTCTTAATCACAAGACTAGATTGATCACTCATTTCATGCATAGTCTTGGGAGAAGGAGATGATACCTCGGTGACATTAGCCATGAGGCAACGAGCGTTGTTGGTGGAGAAGTTCTCATTGGGGGATTCAAAGAGAGAAGATGATGAAGTTGATACAATAGCCAATGCGGCTACCTCTTTAGTAGGTGCATCTTCATCTTCGGAATCACTTGTGGCATATTCTTCTTGTGCCACCAACACAATTCTTGGTGCCTTCTTGAAGAAAGGCTTCCTTGGTCTTGCGGGCTTCTTTTGGATCAACTTTGAATGGTCCTTGGGGATGAGCTTCCCACCATTTTGCTCTCGGTTCTCATAAGGACACTCTCTTATGTAGTGGTTCTTGTCATGACAATTGTAGCACGTCTTCCACTTTGAGGCTAGCTCTTTCTTCCCACTTGAGTTGTTCTCTTTATCAACCTTGGCTTTAGCTTTTGGGTCTTGCCAAAACTCTCTTGTGGCAAGAGCTATATGACCATTTAGAGCCGGTTCAAGATCATTTGGAGCAATGTTGCTTGGGCACGCTTCAACCTCATCAAGACATACCACCTTGGCCTTCAAAGCAAGTGAGGGGCCTTGTTTCATCCCCATGGCCCTAGCACGGCTATCTTCGGCATTCTTGGTGGCAACCTTGGAGGCTTGCACTTCTTGCATAACTTCATTGGATGTCATTTCGTTGTAGTTGTGTCTTCCTTGAATGGCCTTCACCTCGATGGGCTCGGAAGGCAAGAGAGCATTCACATACTTCCTCTTGACATAAGCATCATCCACATAGGTTGCCCCCACATCAAAGAAGGCCTTTGCAAGAGTCTTGAGTCTTCCATACATGTCTTCATGAGTCTCATTGTCAAACATGTAGAATCCTTCGGCATCATTGCTCAAAGACTCATATCGGTTTCTCTTCATGCTTTCATTCCCAAGAAATGCAACCTCAAGACAATTCCAAGCTTCTTTGGCGGTGGAGGCATTGAGAACATAATGCTTGTCACTTTCACCCACTGAAAGTTCAATCATATGGAGTGCGGAGGCATTGAGTTGCTTTTCGGCAAATTCTCTTCTTGTCACATTGCTTGGATCCGCAACCTTGTACCCTTCTTCAATGATCCTCCAAAGCTCGATAGAGGCACTGTTAATATGAGATTTCATTGAGCGTTGCCAACTAGCAAAGGCTAATGCATTAAGCTTAGGTGGAGGACCAATGGGGTTTATGCGGGTGGTGATAGGTGGGTCGATAGGGTACCATCCCGGAACGTTATGGTACTCTTCCTTCCCATCTTCATGCTTGGTAGGAGGAGGAGATGGTTTAGATCCGGAGGTGGTTTCCACCCCTTCTCATTTTTCTTTTTACCCTCCTCGGAATCACCTTCATCGGAGTTAGAGATACCCTCTAGTGGGATGGTTTCCGAAACCTTGGCATTTGTGAGTTTCATGAGCATGTCACGCAACTCATCAAATTTGACATTCATGTCATTCATGGACGATGTCAATGTTGTTTCCAACGATTTGATATCGGCCATGGATGCCATGGTCTCCTTGGCCTTGGCAAGATCGGCCTCATCCTCACTTTGTGTCATACTTCTCTTAGGCGGTTAAACCCAAAACAAGAGAGCCTTGCTCTGATACCAATTGAAAGGATCGGTATGACACCTAGAGGGGGGGGTGAATAGGTGCTACTCCAATTTTAGTCTTTTTCAATTTAGGCTTGACACAAAAGGTAAATTCTCTAGATATGCAACTACGGTGAATTTACCTATATGACAAGCTAGCAACTAAGCACGATAATAAGGCGGTAAACAAGGATAGAGGTAACCGAAGTCAAAGCACGCGGAGACACGGATGTAATCCCGAGTTCCTCCTTTTTAGGGGAGTACGTCTCGTTGGAGAGGTGTGAACCAACACAATGGTTCAACGGCCACAAAGGCCTCACCCTCTTCTCCGGTGAACCGCACCACAAAGGTTTGGTTCACTTCAACTATCGGAAACCTTCGAGGCGGAGTCCGGAGCCTTTACAACAACGATTTGGGGCACAACCCACAAAGGATTGGGGGCTCCCAAACAGCTACAATCTGTCACAAAGACAATCAAGTGAGTACAATAGGGGGCTAGGTTTTCCTAGTGGAAACCCTAGCAAATGGTCCCTCAAGTGAATGAGGGGGAAATGACAAACGGCTTGGTGAAGATGTAGATCGGGCCTTCTCCTTCAATCCTCCAAAGATCGACGAGTTTGGGTGGAGGGATTGGGAGATCTAGTGATCCTTGTGTTTCTTGAGCTTGCAACAATGGTGTTTCTTCAGTTGTGGGCGAGCTGCTTGTCCCAAGGTAGGTGGAGGGGCTTTTATAGCACTTGACGAAAAATGGCCGTTGCACACTGTTAGCCCGGTCTGCAGGCCGGTTTGGCCGGCCTGGGGGCCGGCCTGGCGTGCTGATGCTTGCCTGCAGGGAGGCCGGCATGGGGCCCGGCTGAACCGGCCTGGGAGCCGGTTAGCTGCCAGAACCAGCCGGCCTGTGGCCCGGCTCCAGCCGGCCTGGGAACCGGCAGCCCTGCCGAGCCACCCGGCCAGCAGCCCGGTTTGTGCCGGCCTGGGGACCGGCTACCCAGCCGAGCCGCCCGGCCTGGAGCCCGGTTTGGCCGGCCTGGGAGCCGGCCACCCAGGGCGACGCGCTCCACTCCGATTTCCCGACAACTTTCTACTTTTTGATTATGGGGTGGAACCGGACGCTTTCTGAAAACACTTAGCAACATATTAATCCTTTACCGGTGTTGTTATCTAACACACAAAACATAGAGAGATCATAAATGCCCTTTCAAGCCTGCTGTTTGTGAAAGCTAGTGAAAAGGGAGCCATGGAAGTCAATGATCTTTTGGAGAAATATTGCAACGCATCTGGACAACGGGTAAACTTTGATAAGTCCTCGGTGTTCTTTAGCAAGGGATGTCCAGACGAGCGTCGGCAAGAAGTAAAGGACATTCTTAACGTCCCTAATGAGACGCTTAATGAGAAATACCTCGGCATGCCTTCTGATGTTGGGAGGTCAAAGAATGGTGCTTTCAAGTACCTAAAGGATAGGGTTTGGGCGAAAGTTCAAGGATGGCTGGAACAGCTCCTAGCTTCTGGTGGAAAGGAGGTTCTTATTAAAGTAGTGGCACAGGCAATTCCTATTTTCTCTATGTCCTGCTTCAAGTTACCTAGAGGGTTATGCTTGGCGATAAATTCAATGTTGCGCAGATTTTGGTGGGGCAGCAAGAATGGCAGCCGTAAGACGTGTTGGGTTTCATGGGAAACCATGTGCTCACCAAAATTTGCAGGGGGTATGGGTTTCCGTGACATCGAGCTTTTCAACCTGGCAATGTTGGCGAAGCAAGCGTGGCGCATCCTCCAGAACCCAGCGTCTCTCAGTGCAAGAATTTTGAAAGCATTGTATTTTCCGGATACGGAGTTTCTCTATGCCACTTTGGGTTCCTCACCGTCGCAGGTTTGGCGTGCCCTGGTGGAAGGCCGAGATGCAATGAAACAAGGCATGATCAGACGAATTGGTACAGGTGAGGACACAAACGCGTGGAACCATAACTGGTTGCCTCGTGATTTTATGCTTCGCCCGGTGGCTTGTGTGAAGGAGAATCCACCGATGATGGTGGCCTCTTTTATTGACAACACAACAGCGACATGGAAGAGTGAGATGCTGGATGAGTTCTTCCTCCCCATGGATGCTGAGGTAATCCGATCCATTCCCTTAAGCACTCGCAGGATGAGCGATTTCTGGGCTTGGCAATATGAGAGGACTGGTATTCTTACAGTTCGGTCAGTGTACAAACTCCTTATCGAGACAAAGAAGAGGAGGGAGGATTGGCTCGAGGGCCGATCAGCAGGCTCAAACACAGCTAGGGAGAGCAAGGCGTGGCAGCGGCTGTGGAAGACACAAGTCCCGTCTAAACTGCGTGTTTTCCTCTGGCGGCTAGCACAACAATCTCTGCCGACTGGTGATGTCCGGTTCCACAGGCACATGGCCGAGACCAGCGTGTGCTCTATATGTAGCGGCAACGACTCATGGCGCCATTCCCTGATCAACTGTCCGATCGCTCGGAGCGTGTGGGCTTTGGCGGACGAAGGGGTGACTGAACACATGAGTATGAATGAAGATCCATCGGCGAAACAATGGCTATTCGCGATGATGGAGACACTGTCCCGTGAGGAATTTGCAAAAGTGACAGTGACTATGTGGGCTATCTGGTACGCGAGGCGTAAGATTATTCATGAGGGCGAGTTTCAGAGCCCGATGTCTACACATTTGTTTATCCAGAGGTATCTCGAGGATCTGTCTATTTCATCCACGGACAAGAAGAGCTCGAGAGTGGGGGTGCAGGTGACACACCCCAGGTGGATACCACCGCGCGCTGGGTGTGCAAAGATCAACGTTGACGCTGTTGTGGCGAAGACAGGCACGGGAGGCGCGGTTGGGGCAGTCTGCCGGAGTGAGACGGGCGTCTACTTGGGTGCTTCGTCGCTTACCATTGCAGGCATCTCCGATCCTGCAGTTCTTGAAGCAATTGCTTGCCGGGAGGGTCTCGCACTAGCAAGGGATCTGCTTCTTAGCCGTATTACAGTGGCGACGGATTGCCTAGGAGTGATAAGCAACATGCAACAGCCATTCGCGGGGACATACAGCATGGTCCTTGCCGAGGTTAAAGCTGATTCAAGCAGCTTTCAGGAGGCGTATTTTGTTCATGAGAGTAGATTTTCAAATAAGGATGCTCATAGATTAGCACGAGCAAATGTCTCGAGTAGTATTGGACGTCGGGTTTGGCTCCTTCAACCTCCTGATGGTCTTTGTATCTCAAACAATGTTTTAGTTCAATAAAGTGGTATGGTTGTTCTCAAAAAAAAAAAAACCCTAACAATGAACAATAAATAACCCTGCGGCAGCTCACAGAATTGGCAGGTTCTTGATCGATCAATCCTGCAGACTCGTCATGGCGCCGTTCGCCGGCGTGTCCGTCGTCGCCGGAGGCGAACCGTGCTACTGCCTCGATTCAAACGCTGACACGGAAGGCAGCGGGCACCACCTGCTAGCACCGGCGGAGCTACCTTGCCCCAACCGGGTGCACAGGACCCCGGGTTAATTTAATTTTTCTTCATGTATTAGCAATTTTTCACCGTATGTGCACCCCTCAGCCCATAACCTGTGCACCCGTGCATCCCAGAACGAGGAATTTGGAGAGCTGTGCACCCGGGATTCATTTGCTATAGCTCCGCCGCTGCCTGCTGGTGGTCCACGGCTTCTCCAACACCACAACAGCGATCCCAACCGGTCGGAACATCAGCTCCCGCTCTTTCAAGGGAGCGGTCACCAGTGGTGCGTGATGTTCTATCCCAACGGAAAAAATGCCAGCTGCGCGGACTTTGTCTCCCTCGACGTCTGCCTCCTCGATGACGAAAGCGCCCCGGAAGAGCCCGCGGTGGATGCGCGGTTTGGCTTCAGCTTCGTCAATGAGGCCGAGAAGCAGAAGCCGTCGTACGTCCGCGCGACCCAAGCTTACAGCTTTTCCGGTGGAACTCCCACCTGGGGCTGTCAGAGGTTCGTGAAGAGAAGTGCCCTCGAGCAATCGGCGCACCTGAGAGGTGACCGTCTCACCATCCGGTGCGACATCATGGTCCGTGACAGCGGCGCCGATGCGGACATAGACCTGCACTTGCAAAGTCTCCTTCAGACCAAGGTGGGCGCCGACGTGAGGTTCGAGGTCGGAGGCGAGACGTTCACTGCGCACCGGTGCCTGCTAGCTTCCCGGTCTACCGTCTTCATGGCGCAGCTTTTTGGGCCCATGAAGGAGGGCACTGCGTCAAGTGCCATACAGATCAAAGACATGGAAGCAAGAGTGTTCAGAGCTTTGCTCAGCTTCATCTACACCGACTCGTTGCCTAAGATGGAGATCATCGACACGGATGTGGAAGCAGGAGATGATGTAACATGGCTGCAGGACCTGCTTGTGGCGGCGGACAGATACGATCTCAAGCGGCTCAAGTTCTTGTGTGAGAAGCAGCTCTCCGAGCAAATCAGCGTGAGCACGGTGACGTCGACTATAGAGCTAGCAGAGCGGCACCATCGTCGTGGGCTGAAGAAGGCATGCTTCCAGTTTCTCCGGGTCCAATCTCCCTCGCGCTTGAAGACAATAATGGCGTCTAACGGCTGGAAGCATATAGCCATGACGTATCCCTCTGTCTTGAGCGAGCTCATTGCTGAGCTTGTGTCGTCGAGCCAGGGGTTAGAGATGCAAATGGATCGGTATTAGGGTACCCTCTGACCCTGCTTACTTCAGAATATTCGTGCATCTACCCATTTATTTTCTCCGTTTTAAGCTTGTATCGTTATATGTCATGCATTGTCAGGGACCCTCTACATACCATGGGCCGACGCTGTGGGCCGTGGCCCAGTCACCATCACAAGAGGCTGCGGGGATGCACAGGCTACAAATATACACACAGGAGCAACGGAGAGGCCATCCGTTTGGATCACGGCGAACCTGGCTCTCATTCCCTGTCCTTGCTTCTCCTTCCTCGACCCCCTTCTCTGAACTTGAACTGATCTCTGTAAGAGTGTATCCGCCATTGTATCGTGAGAATCCGAGAGCGCCCTTTACACCTGGTATCAGAGCCAGTCCACCACCCTTTCCCCAAAAATTTCCACAAATTTCCCCATCCGCCATGAGCACTACCATCACTGTGTTCTCCGGTGTCGACACACCATCCCCCGGTTTCTCCACCACCACTGTCTCCCCGGCTAAGGAGGAGCTCGGCCCTGGTTGGGCCATGGACGACGTCTACCCGCCTTTAGCCGAACTGCGACGGGCGCTCCTGACCGACGAGGAGTGGGCGGCCATGTCCAGTTGGGAGAAGGATGTTTGGGAGATGTACTACAGGCCAGATTGGGAGCGATTGGCCTGTATCGAGCAGATTCTGGTGGATACCCCGGCGGCGCAGAGGGAGCAGAGGCATGAGGAGATCCTAGAGGCGCTATGCAACTTGGCGGCGTCGGCTACCAAGCCTGCATCGGCTGCCGCAGCGAACTCCTTCATCGTCAACCTCGACACAAGCCATGCCGTCCCCGTCGACACGGCGCCGACCACCATCGAGGAGGGCCCCGAGGTCGCCTTTGCTGCTTCGACCTGTTTCATCACCACCGTGCCCGTGAACTGTTCGACGGACTGCTCGGCCCAGCAACCGTTGGCAGCCCCGGTGCTGGTTACGTCCTTGCCGCCGACCCTGACCGAGTACAACCTCAACACTAATGGGATTTGTGATGCACCGGTGCACCAGGCCCTCGTGGGCGTGTGTCGGGTGGTTCTCGCACCTGTGATTCAGATGCAACAGCTCTACGGCTTCAGTGAGCTCGTCAGGACGAGTTCTAGTCAGTGCGTCACAAACAAGGTCCCGTTACATCGACCTATGCCCTGGCCTTCCTTACTGGATATTCATCCCATTGGAGATGACACACGACCCCTGCCATGGCCGTCGTTCATGGAGGAATATGACCGCGAAGCTCCAAGCGTGACCCTCCTGAAGCAGTCTCAGAGGTGCAGTTCTGAGGACTTCCGTGCAGAAAGTTGTGCTACTCTTGAGTTCCAAATCCTAGAATTCTATGGTAACCTCTTCACCTCAACTGGTTACATCATTGTCTGTGAGATGTGCGGTTTTAGTGAATTGAGATGCTTGGATGAGATGCTCTTGTGTCTCAAATATTGGTGGTGAAGTGGCAATTATGTGCAGTCAATAGATACTACTCTTGTTTGGCATCTCTGGTTCATTCCTGGATTTCCTTTGTGGCCTTCTTTCATGAGAGTTCATGTTGAAGAGTTGAGGCACGGCCCTTGCCATGGCCATCGTTCGGGAAGAGTAATGGCTGTGAGTTTCCAAGTGATGCCGTTGAGAAGGAGTCTCGGAGATGCATTTCTGATGGTTCCCCTGCAACACTTTGTGATGATATCAAGTTCTCACTCACAGACTTGAATGCTACGGTGAGAAGGCTTGAACTGAAGCTAGTGCCAATTGGTTCTGTGTTTATCACCTTCTTGACAGTTCTCGTGGACAGTAGCAATGTTCCAGCCTTGACTTGTGCGTATTTCGGTGTAGACAGTACTGTTTGCATTGGTTCATGGTTAATTGCTGGTTGGCACCAGGAATTGTACTGCTCGAGCTTCTCCTGTGATACAGTTTGTCAGAGTATTGTGGCACCAACCATCTTCAGTTTTGTTGGGGCCAATTTGATCTGCTTTTCCAGTGCAGAGGTGTGTGTCTTACTGGTTGGGCTTCTTAGAAGTGGTGCTCGGATAAAATCTGAAATGAGCAAGGACGCCGGTATTCATGCTACAAATGTTATTATAGCTGTCGGAATATCACATAGCAGTATGGTGCGCTCCAGGTTCGGTACAGGTCATGCTGGGCTATTCCAAGGGTTTATTGTGATGTGTTGGCTTCAGGAGCAGCTGCTATTAACCTGGCCACCGCCCATTGCTTCTTGTTCAGTACCGAAGAACATGTTCTTAAATGCTGAACTATCTACCCTAGTTATATGTGAGTTCTGTGGTTATATGTTCAGAAATGTCAGAAGCCTTGAACTGAAGTGTCCTAAACCTGAAGCTTTTGTCAACTGTGCAACTCATGATGCTTCTTATTGGCCTGGGAATTTTGTCCCTGTAGTACAGATGCAAGCACCAGAGCAAGATATCTATCTTAATATGCTGGCTGATTGGCTTCTTCAGAACCAGATCATTTTGACTCGCACATCTACTGCTTGTATCACTGAATGGATAGTGACACCATGGGATCCCGGACAGGAAGTAGTTCTCTTTGACTTCACCAAAGTTTCATGTTCCCAAGCTGTTCATGATACTTATCTCAAGAAACCGATGTTCCAAAATCTGAATGTATCTGAGTCCAATGGTTCTGTGTCAATGGGTGTACTAGTTTGCTGGTCAACTGGGGCTGGCTATTTAGCTTGGATATCTGACCAGGAAAAGAAAATCTCTTATGTTGTTGTTGTCAAGGAATATTATGAGCCAAAATTTCAATGTGAGCTTCAACAAAAAGAATTTACAGAAATTGAGTTAGCGACATGGAGTGACCTCAGAGTACTAATTCAGTTCAGTTGGTGTGCTCTGAACCCTTGGTCACCACTCTGGCTTATGGTTTGTTCATATCGTATACTACTGGAGCATGTGTCTATGGGAGTTGAGCTGACACATGCCGAAATTATACTCTGTCTTCAAAATATGCGTGTGAACATTACCAAGTACATCATCACAACATGGTTCAGGTACATGATTCTAGTCCGTCTAGCGATTGCTACTCATCTTGCAGTTCGCAGTAATTGTCTGACTGACCATCAGCTTGATATGGGAACAAAAACCACATGGTATTCTGATTCCAAGTACTCTATGATGGTTATGAATAACTGTGCTAAGTCAGTTCACGTCAAGAAATTGCATGTTGCCTTTGCCACGGCTCAAATGGAATGGGATAATATACCTTCAGTGCTTAGCTGTGGACTAATTCATCTTGGAAGTCAGGACTTCAAATTTGCACGTTCTGTGATGGGTCGACTATCTTTGTTCATTCTTATTCAGTCTGTTGCTCGGAAAAACATGGAACCATCGTGGTCTACAACTGCTCTCTTGACTGAGATTGCAAGCATGTTCAGCACTGGGTTTTCTGTGCAGCCATATGTTGATTGTTCAGTCCAGTCAATATTGATGTTTACTCATACATATCAGCTTCGTATTGTGGCACCAATCATGTTCAGTTCTGCTTGGGACAACTTGGACTGCATTTCCCATTCAAGGACAGCAAGATGTACCTCCCAGGTTACAAGTTCGGAGTTGTTGTTTATTGGGGCATTTGGTGGCGGACAAGAACCAATTCAAGGAGGAAGGCATATGACAGGTTTGGATCTATACATGGTGCTCCGATTTCCATGGGACCCCGGCGTAGCAGCTGCAGCTTGGGGACAAGCTACGTTTCAAGGAGGGAGGGGTGTCAGGGACCCTCTACATACCATGGGCCGACGCTGTGGGCCGTGGCCCAGTCACCATCACAAGAGGCTGCGGGGATGCACAGGCTACAAATATACACACAGGAGCAACGGAGAGGCCATCCGTTTGGATCACAGCGAACCTGGCTCTCATTCCCTGTCCTTGCTTCTCCTTCCTCGATCCCCTTCTCTGAACTCGAACTGATCTCTGTAAGAGTGTATCCGCCATTGTATCGTGAGAATCCGAGAGCGCCCTTTACATGCATGTCCTTAGACATGAAGTAACACTCTCAGTATGGACTATGGATTACATTACTGGCTGGCGTCATGCACCTTTGTTGAGAATATTTGTGCCCTGAGTTTTTGATTGTTTTAGAGACATGTATATCCATCGCTCTTGGTTGGGGTAAATCCTTTTTCTAGAATATTCCAATCCTTCATTATATTTTTTATGGTCATACTACTCTTTAGGGGTTGAGAATGCAGAGGTGTTGTGCTGGGAATTGTTTCAGCACGTGCTCATGCTTGTTCCGCGTCTGATTTAGAGCCAGTGGGCAAATTGCACCTCCTCGGCTCCAAATCTTCGGCAGTTTGAGAGTTGCAGGTAGAGACGAACACTATATATATGCGGTGGTGATGGAGACCTCCTCGGCGAGTTTTCTTCCCGTCTTTGTCCAAGTTATTTGCAGATCCTGTCGTTGAGGTTCTTTTTCCTTCTTTCATTGTGTTGGTCTCTTCATACTGCATAGTCTACACCGACTCTGGATCGAGCACAGATGAAAATACAATTAACATGTTGTGTTTTTGTGCACAACATGTTTTAGTAGACATGTATTTTGTTTAAGCAATGTGTCCAAGAAAAATATAAATTTCTTGCAAGGATTCAAATTCTAGCTTGCTACAGTAATTTCACATTTTTAAATTGTTTCATCCTATTTTAATTTGGCCCCGGCTGAGATTGGTGGTACTGTGAGTGCCCAGGACCATGGCCAAGACAGCAGGCAGGCCTGAGGCGCTTGTTGGACTATGCTGATGGAAGAAAGATAGACAGTGGAAGTGGTGGTTATTACTGTACATTCTCACCGACAAAGATGGAGCCAAGCCACGCGGCGGTGGTTCGTTTTTGGAAACCGACACATCGTCCCATTGCAGTCGTGGCTTGTCACGTTAGCAATGTAACGTGTTTCCTTTGTTTGAGACTCACTCTTCAGGAAAAGGTTCGTGTGACATTTTGAGCTCCCTCTGTTTTAGTATATTTCTCGGTGAAACCTTGTAGTGTTTAGCCGTGTTGCTTAAAGTGGTAGATACAGACCCAGTGGATTCGTTATATCATCATGATGGGGATTTTGTTGTTACTGTATCCGTCCATTGTGGCGACGAAATTTGTTACTGCTCTTTTATTCTGTGGTTTACGGATTTGTCCCGGTCTGTGATTAAATCGTTCGACATATACTACTTCCGCTGTCTCAAATTATAACACGTTTTGGTATGCTAAATTAGCCTACTACAACGTCTTATAATAAGATACGGAGGTAGCACTGTATGAACATGTTGAGTTATGAACACCTGAACCATTATTCCTTCATAGCCATGACTAACATGTTGAGTTATGAACACCTGAACCATTATTCCTTCATAGCCATGTCTAACAATGCAATACTGTATGATCTTTCTCTTTTGTTTCAAGAATCAACACTAGACTTGACTAGCTGGTGATGAGTCAACTCAGCTGTAAAAACAGACAATTAATCCCTTTTTTTCTACAATTATTTCCTTTTTTCTTATGTTGAGACAATTAATTGCATGAGGAACCGAGAGTTGTTTGGTGATCTTTTAGCTGCATGCGTACTTGCTTCTTGGTTTCTGTCATTGGGCCATTGGGGGTAAATAAATCCTTTGAGAGAGTTTTAACTGTGTGCTCTCATGTTTTACCATGATTTGTTTTGGCAACACTTTTCTTATATTTTTGTGCTTCTATCTAGGGATGAGAGTGCAGAGGTTTTGTGCCTAGGAATTGTTTCGGTTGCAGTCTTTCCGCTTGTTCTGCCTCTGTTCAAAACTACTGGCAATATGCAGCTGCAAATTGCACGAGGCAATGTAGTGCATTCAGCTTTCATCGAGTGCGGCAGATTCCGGAGCGGCAGATTCAGAGCCAGTGGGCCGCGAATTGCTCCTGGCAATGTCGTAGCAGTCCCAAATCTTCAGTAGTACCAGACTAACACTATCTGCGGTGGTGATGGAGACCGCCCCACATCTGCGTGGCGCCGTCTCCACCGCCAGCGGCTAGCACGGCGACGCTAAGCAGAAGCTCCCCCTTGCCTCCAAGGCTCCAACGCCCTCCTCGAGGCATGACAGCGGTGGCGGGTCCTTGTTGCTTAGTCGATCCGCCTATGTGGTCTTTTCTTTTTTCTTTTCCTTTCTTTGGGTGCTTGTTGGCTGTCGCCCCAGCCGTGTCTCTCGTTGGTTGTATCGGGTGGTTGCTATATTAATATAGCGGGCTACGGCCTATTTCGTCGAAACCTAGCCACCTCGCCTCTTTGCAACATAGTGGACTACTTCAGGCGAGTCGGTAACTCAAGCTTGCTCGTATTATTTCCTATGTTCATAGGTGATACCTTTTAAGAATTCTACTGCATATTTCCTACCCGTGCTGACAAACCTCGTCAAGTCATTATTTTGCTGGAGTGAAAAAAGACTCTCACTATCCATCCTGCTACGTTTATTTCTTAAATTCAAAAATATATGTAAGGGAAACCAAGGAAGGGGACAGATCTGTCCTTCTGCTAGCAAGAGTAACAAAATAAAATTAGGTTTACTCCGCCCCTTTTACCTTTCAAAAAATAATAACTAATCTAAATCTAACAAAAAAGAATTCCTCTAGATTGTAGTTTTTATTGATCAATTAGCAATTTAGCATTGTCATCTGGAAAAAACAATGTCTATTGGGTTAGTCATACTCGAGAAGCAAGGGCGACGGGCGGTTCTAGATCCAAAGTTTCGCATAGGCAATTCCTCTGCTCCCCTTCCCCTCCGATTGCCCTCCTGGTGTAACGAGGGGGAGCGGAGTCCTGTTTCTCGTTTGTGCGTGTGTTTAGTGCTTTTTTTTTAGATTTTTCATTTTCCTCTATCGGCGTCATGGTGGAGAGGATGCTGATGGTGCTCGTAGGAATAATGGTCTTTCAGCATGTGCTCCTACTCGTCGGAGTTATTGTTGGCGTCGACGAGAGGCTTGTGGATTCCAAACTGTTGAAGCGAGTTGGACCTAGCATTACGTCTTGGTGTGGCGTCAGGGATGGGTTACTCTTGAAGTGCATCGGTGTTGACTGTTGCTGATATGCGGAAGACGGTGGAGAATCCGGCCGCTTGTTGAAGGGCGTGGTGGCGTTGGCCCCAGGTCGGGCGCTGAAGAGGCTCAGATGACTCCTCTGGCTGATGTTCTTTATTGATCTAGATCTACTCTTACAAGGTTGATGGTTATCACGGCTCATTAACTCCTTATGGCTTGGGTTTCTTCAGTGTCAAGATGTGGATCAACTATTGCTGCTCTTCTTCTCCGGCTACGGCAAGGACTTGGGTGCTTGATAGTTGCGGTGAAGACGATATGAAATGTACAACTACTTGTATCCTCCTAGTTTTGTGTTGCTTATATGCGTTTAAAATATGTATCCTTACTATTATTATTTATTATTATTATTATTGTTGTTGTTGTTGTTGTTGTTATTATTATTACAAGTAATGTATGTGTACAGACGTACATCGTCAAAAAAAAGTTGTCATCTAGAACATACAATTGTCTCAAGAATAAGAGCCAAGAGATCTTATAAGAATTGATAGTTAATTTCGGTATGGAAGATACAAAAAATATCAGGGACACTCTAGAGAAGTATCTCCTGATTGATAGTCCTCAAGAATAAGCTCTTGTTTTAAATCCATTGTAATTTTTAGAGTAAAACGCAGGTTTGGTACACCAACTTGTTGTGAATGTGCGATTTGGTCACCAAGTTGCGAAACGCGAAAAGTGGGTCACCAAGTTGCCATGCGCAGACGTTTTGGTCACTACGGTACGGCCGCAATTAGTTTGCACTAGTAATCGAGCACGTGCACATGCACGCTTCATACAATGCCCATATTTGATTACAATATAACAATTTGTGTCACACTGTCACCTGATAATATGAGCTGGCCCGTTAATTTTCAACAGCTTTGGAAAGTATTATTTCTTAGATAAATAGGGCAATCGCCTCTATTCCACTGTTTTCATAAAGTTCAAGATAATTGTTCTAATTTTTTCATATAATGAAAGAAATCATTAATCATTAAAGATACAAGTCACGCCACACCACTTACTAATTATGTAGCCATAGGCTTTACAACGTATGGTAAAATCATTAATTAGATTTATTCAGTCACTTCTAATATCATTTATAAGCAACGTTGAGAACTTCAGGTAGAACTAAGGATGGCTGTCAAATGAAAGACCTTGCTAAGAATCAAAGAACATATTAGTGTAAGAGATGATATACATATTCTATTAGTTAAATTTAACCTACAAGTAACTATATATATTTTCAGAAACTCGGAGTAAAATCAGTATCAAAAGCAAAGATGTACCAAAAAAACAACAAAAATAGATTGACACTTTGCTTTCACTTACTCAGATTTGTCCAAACAGAAGGTAATTGCTCTCTGATCCAATTACTAACCAATGTAGCATACAATGAAATAACGGAAATTTCATTGACAGAACACAATTGATCCAACATGCCTGAACATAGAAAAAAAACAATCTCATGAGTTTGTCTGCAGTTACGGACTATGGCAGACCACAATACATAATAATCCGATATCAATGAAAATATACATTTATAAAAGATCTTATGCATAACAACTACAAAGAAAGTTTAGAAGCCAACATTCACCAACAGCCTACACGAAGAAAAATCAATACTGAACAACTGTAAAAGATGTAAAAGATCTTAGTATTGTTTTAATCACTCACATGTATAGAATATTGCAGCATTTGGCCTAGAGTTGTACCTAGCAAATTGGGAGGACAGAGCCAATATTTGCAGTACAGGATGATTTTGCAAGAGGTAGAAAACAATAGAAATGACTGTAGGAGGTAGAAAAGGAGCATAAACTGTTAAGTAGCATGCTGTTAAATCTGAAATTTTTCTGAATAAAACGCTCCATAAGAGCAAGATCGTCATCAATGAGCGTTAAATAGAACTCCCTCCAATGATAGATATCTAAAAGATGTATTAGTTTTCAAATTATACATGCAAAACCATGTAATATATGTAAGATTAACTTTCATATGTAAGAATTATCAGTATCGGTGTCATTTCAAAGTCAAATCATCCATTTAGTTTAAGTGAGAATCAGAAACTGCCACAACATGAATAAGTGGAGCAAATAATCAGTCTCACAATACCCAATGTAAAAGAAATGGTTGAGATGCATAAATGGTGGAAATAATCATTCTCAGAATAAGATGAAGCATGTTTCAACTTTCAAGTAGCCGAGTATTGTTTAGACCTTGTGGATCAGCAACATTTAACGAAGATGTTAAAAATAAATTCATGTAAGAAAAAATAACAATTATACGGTGTCCAAAGGAAAATGCAGGCTCCTCCTATATGTCAAATGGTTCTATTTGACCCTAATATAAAAGAACATGTAAAATTCATAACAAGCTAAATGATCTTACCTTTTTTCTGGTACTTGGCAGACTCAAACCGTTCACTGTCATTCTACCTTTAGTTATGGACTGTGCCAAACGAAGGGGCAAAATCCAATGATCGTTGACGAAATGGTTGAGCGAAATGAGCTATTGACTTACGTATACTCCTTTAAGGACATAATGTCCAGCAGCCAAAACACACCGAGAATCGGCAGCTTGTACATAATTTTCACACAAATGTTTTTCTGATGTTTTTTTATCCCACAGTTGGTAGCGATTAATAAGACAACGTGATAAAAAAGTGGACAATTAATGGTTCTAAGTAAATTCTAATTGTGATACGCTTTCCAAATATGAAAATAACTTGCACCTTGCTCAATTTACTCTCATAATGATACAAGAACTTCAGCTATAAAGATGTCTATCTTCTTCCAAACCCATTGAGAAACAAATGTTTTTTCTGAACACTTGCAATACCTGTTAAATCTGCAAGGGCCAAAAGCAAAATAGTTATACCATGTTCGTTTCTGAGTGAATAAGAATGGTCCCATTATATGGATAAACAAAAAGCATAGAGATAAATATTAAATATACCTTGAAAGGCAGAAAAGTCATGAAATAATAGAGGTGCTTGGTCTGTGCTGCACACTAAAGTAGTAAGATTAGTTTGTTCAGTTAGACTAAGCTACTACTCCTACTCGCTATCAAAAGGAGAAAAAATATACTTGATGGTATTGAAAGCCAAAATCAATATTTTTATGGTGCCCGCAAATGGAGAACTACTACGGTTCAGTGATACAGTCAAATTAGATATCAACTGCAAGAACTCAACAATGGATTACACGCAGCCGTACAGTGAAGACCAGAACATGATACCTTGCCGACGGCATGAATATCGACAACTCACTCAGACTCGGCATCTATCCTGCAACGTTGCAAGCTGATGATATCACCAATGGCGACGGAGGTCCTCCTTGGTGCGGCGCGAGCGGGCGGTCAACGGCCGGTCCAGCGTGAGAATCGGCCGCTGATGTTGTTCCCGGTGCGGCGTTCGGCCTCTTGGTGTTGCGCGACGGCAGGATGCCGAGTGCCTAACACCGCGGCAAGAGGACGGGCGGCTGACCGCGGGCGCAATCCTTGCTTGATCAGAGGGGAGAGGGGAGCGAGCAGTTTCCTTCCTAAGGTCATGCGTGATCAGGAGAGCCGGCAGTTTCCTTCCTACGTGTTCAATACATGCGGGATTTGCGCGATTGGGTGATCAGCGGCCGGGTAGCACATCATACAACATTGGGACAACGTGAGACGTTGGATTTCACCCTGTTTACGGTCAAGATGTCTCGGATCTGACAGTCTCGCTCTTTTTAGATTGGTATAGATATGTGACAGACTGTTCTTTTACAAATCCTCCCATAAAATTTTGTTTTTTACGGTTCTTACCTAAAAAGGCAAACAAAAACTGTTGAGAACGACCTAGCAATTAGAATAAATAAAAATTAAGGGCCAATTTGCAAAACAAAAAAAGTCTACCACGCACTACGAGAAAGGCCCAAAACGCCGACGGCCGGCCGCCGTCGGCGTACACGTACGCCGACGGCGACGTATCCCCGTCGGCGTAGAGGCCTGTCGGCGTAGCAGATTTGCCGTCGGCGTACGCCCTCATACGCCGACGGCAATGCCGTCGGCGTATGAATGCAAAAAAAGTTAAAAAAAATTGAATTTTTTTTAAAATTTTGAATTTTTTTAACTTTTTTAAACTTTTTTTTCTATTTCGAATTTCTAACTCAGCTACATACTAAATCTCTAATTACACATTTAATCATAGGTCAAAGTACTTACGCTGGTCAAAGTTCCCGTTCGGTCACCCATCCTCAAATTGCTCCAGCCCAAGCACGGTTAACCTTTGTGTTCCTTCATTGTTATCTTTCAAATGAGAAATGAGAACTTGCTGATACTTATATCATATCAATCATGTTAACCCCTGATTTAGGAAGTTACACTTTTTCATTGTTTAAATTTAGAAAATTCAGTTGAATAAGTAACAATGTTGGTAGAATAGTATATTTTTAATAGAAGAAAAAATAAAATTATTTTTATTTTTATTTCCTTTTTTACATTTAATATGGAATAATTCATATCTTTCATTCCGTTAATCGAAATTTGAAAAATAAAATGTCTATGTCAATTAGAAAAATGAGAGGAATTCAAATATGACATCCATATCATCCTTTGCATTGTATAAACATCGATGGTTTTAGAAAATTGATTATTTTTTCACAAAAATCAAATAAAGTGGAAAAACCTCGAAAAAAAGGTATCCTTTGACACGGAGTCCTCTCATGTGCACGGTGAAAAAGATTTTATGGATGTCATATTTGGATTCCTCTCATTTTTCTAATCGATTTAGACATTTAATTTGTTAAATTCCGATTTACGGATTTAAAGATATGAATTATTTCATATTAAACGGAAAATAGAAAAAATTATACGCCGACGGCAATGCCGTCGGCGTATCAAATGTAAAAAATTGAAAAAGTATACGCCGACGGCCAACCTCTACGCCGACGGCCAAAATCTATAGGCCGACGGCAATGCCGTCGGCGTATCTAAAAAAACAAAAAAAGATCTCGGCTGGCCTGGTCGGGGTCTACGCCGACGGCCCCGATATTTGGCCGTCGGCGTATGTCCTGGCCGTCGGCGTTTTGTGGGTTTCCCGTAGTGACGTATGCAAACTCACGGCCGCCGTCATAGAGTGACCAAAATGTTTGCACGTGGCAACTTGGTGACCCGGTTTTCACGTTTCGCAACTTGGAGACCGAAGCGCACATTCGTGGCAAGTTGATGCACTAAAACTGCGTTTTACTCTAATTTTTATTCTTCTTGTTTTTTTCGTTAGTATGAAAAGAAAGAAAGAAGCGAACTTTGCATCTTTTATGTGGTTATGTTTTGACAAAACAAAATCAAACTCATTTAGTTACTGGCCAATTAAGTTAACGCCTGATGACTTTAACCAATATAATGACAAATTTCTGTAAATCAGTTAATGAGTGATGACTTTATGGATAAAATAAAGTTGTCGAAACATACTAACATGCGGTGTAGTTTTGAAGATCTCATCTAGATGAACCCACTACGAAGACGAAACTTAAATAGTTTATTTACACGGTCTGAGATGTAAACATGCTAGCCTACGTGTCGTGTATTCTAAAATATTTTAGAGGGCAAAATTTGATCAACCACGTGTAAAGACGGAGAAATAAATGGGAACGGATAGGATCTGACGCATCAAACCAATACCGGTTAATTAACAGATTACTTAAGACTACGAGCAACGATGGTAGCTATGTCAAGTAAAATAATTAACATGTCAAACATGAAAAAAAAAATAACATGTCAAAAAAAGTAAAATAATTAAGAAAAGAATCAACCAACGATGTTAACCATGCATGGGTCGATGGCCATGTTACATGTGCTGTAGAACAGGACTAGTTAACATGCTAAGTTAAACCGTAGTTTTATCATGGGGGAATGTTCTCGCAGGTTGCTGGGTGTGAAACAAGCAGACGAAATAGGTTTTAATAATCGCGCCACTTGCATGAACAGTGGCGGAGCCAGGAATTTTTTATGAGGGGGGGGGGCGAACACGCGAGGTCTAAAAACATTTATGCCCCAAAATCGAGTCTATTGAAGAAAATAAAGAGCGAATGAAGATTCAGTTTCATAACTCATCAAGTACAACTAACAATGACATAAAAATAACCTAAAAACAACTTAAAAGCTAGTAACATACTAACATGGACTCATGTCACTTGAGTTGAACAATTGGCATCCACCATATGATATCCCAATATGTAAGAGACATCTACAACATATGACAAATTTGTGAGCACATGTATCATACAATTATTAGTTTTTCATAGGATAGTGTCATACCATTAAGTTGTAGTTGTGCTAGCAAGGTGAAACTTCCGAGGTAGATGACCTCGACGATTTTCATAGGCATGAAAACGTAGCATAATCTTCTTATCATCAATCTTTTGAAATATTTCTTTCTCAACATGGCAAATCATCAAATCATTGAGCCAATCATCACCAATCTTGTTTCGACTATCAGTCTTTACAATTTTCATGGACGAGAAAAACCTCTCAACAGATGTTCTTGCAACCGACAATGTCAATGCAAGTGTAATCAGACAGTAGACCAATGGAAAGATTAAATTTTGTCTAGTTTGAACCAACTTGAGAGCAAGAGCACCTAAAGTATCACATGATAAGAAATCTGGACTTGTCTTCATCATATCAATATATATGT
The DNA here is from genome assembly GCA_947311845.1 of Poa pratensis. NCBI lineage: Eukaryota > Viridiplantae > Streptophyta > Magnoliopsida > Poales > Poaceae > Poa > Poa pratensis. The sequence continues at coordinate 13,546,507 of CAMZMU010000116.1, read as the reverse complement.
TGAGTTGGTCAACCAAGACATAGCAATCATGTGAAGAGAAATCCACGGAGTAAATATTGGCAAGTTCAATTAGCTTCTCTTGATCAAAGCTGCTAAATGAATCTCTAGGATCAAGGCATGCGGTGCAGATCAATAGGCGTGTAGATGTTTCAGAAAACCTATTATTCATCTCAACCATGTTTCTATCAAGCACCTCGTTAAAGATTTCTATTTTGTAATAATGGAGGCAAGTAACCACCTTGCGTGAGATCCTTGGATAACCCCTTGGTGGGCAAAACAATGGACATAAAAAGCATGAGGATTGTCGGCCAACACCAATGTTTTTAAACCATGTAGCTCACCACGCATATTTGAGGCACCATCATATCCTTGTCCTCTCAATCTAGACATGGACAAATCATGTTTAACAAACATTGCATCCAAGGATGTTTTTAAAGAAGCCGATCTAGTATCAACAACATGCTCAACACCAAGAAATCTTTCCAAAACCTCTCCTTTTTTATTCACGAACCTACAAGCAAGAACATAATATTAGATAGTCATGTGAGTTATGAGATTCCAACAAATGAGTTCAACAAAAACATATGACACACCTCAATATCACGCCCATTTGCTCTTTCACCGATACATCACGAGACTCATCAACAAGTAGAGAGAAACTAGCATCCCCAAGCTCACTCATTATGACTTGTGAGGTCTCTTCTGCACATGCTTGGACTATTTGTTGTTGAATCTCATGAGATGTCAGTTGAAGATTGCCAGGAGCATTTAGATTGACCACATTGGCTACTTCCTCACATCTTGAGGCATACCACTTCAACATTTACAGAAAATTTCCTCGGTTGATGGAATTGATGGACTCATCATGCCCACGAAAAGCTAGACCTTGCTCAAGAAGAAACCTTACAATACCAAGCACAGCCCTCAACCGTATTTCATAGTCAATATGTGATTTCTCATCATGACAAGCAATAGCATATGACACACTTTGTTTTTGGTTTCTAAAATCTTCACAATATCTTCTTGCATTATTGTGAATGATGTTTGTACCACCTATATGCTTTCTAAAATGTTCTGGACCTTTTTTCCAATTCTTAAACCCCAATTTTGTGAAAGCATCATGTCCAAAATGTACACTAGTGCTTGAAGACTTGAAAAGAAAGCAATAGAAACAATATGCAGCATCTTTCTCCACACTATACTCTAACCAATCAAATTCGGCATACCATGTATCTTGGAATGATCTCCAATCTGCACGTGGCAACTTGGTGACCCGGTTTTCACGTTTCGCAACTTGGTGACCGAAGCACACATTCGTGGCAAGTTGATGCACTAAAACTGCGTTTTACTCTAATTTTTATTCTTCTTGTTTTTTTAGTTAGTATGAAAAGAAAGAAAGAAGCGAACTTTGCATCTTTTATGTGGTTATGTTTTGACAAAACAAAATCAAACTCATTTAGTTACTGGCCAATTAAGTTAACGCCTGATGACTTTAACCAATATAATGACAAATTTCTGTAAATCAGTTAATGAGTGATGACTTTATGGATAAAATAAAGTTGTCGAAACATATTAACATGCGGTGTAGTTTTGAAGATCTCATCTAGATGAACCCACTACGAAGACGAAACTTAAATAGTTTATTTACACGGTCTGAGATGTAAACATGCTAGCCTACGTGTCGTGTATGCTAAAATATTTTAGAGGGCAAAATTTGATCAACCACGTGTAAAGACGGAGAAATCAATGGGAACGGATAGGATCTGACGCATCAAACCAATACCGGTTAATTAACAGATTACTTAAGACTACGAGCAACGATGGTAGCTATATATGTCAAGTAAAATAATTAACATGTCAAAAAAGTAAAATAATTAAGAAACGAATCAACCAACGATGTTAACCATGCATGGGTCGATGGCCATGTTACATGTGCTGTAGAACAGGACTAGTTAACACGCTAAGTTAAACCGTAGTTTTATCATGGGGGAATGTTCTCGCAGGTTGCTGGGTGTGAAACAAGCAGACGAATTAGGTTTTAATTAATAATCGCGCCACTTGCATGAACAACACATGCTTAACAACGAACGACAAAGCTTTTGTACGCGTAGAGACAGCTTTCGCCTGGCTCGAGGTTACGTGTGTTCCCACTCACATTTTTCTTCTTTCGTTGTACTTTATGGACAGCAGCAACATGGTCGAAGAAGCTCAGTCCTAGTGTACATATATATAGACCACAGTACACTTCTCAGTCCTCACTCCTCGCCACCTACCCATCAATAACCAGGCACCAGCACATCTTGTTCTAAAGCCTTCAAGACCGACAGGAATTAAGGATTCAGTCGATGGCGGCGGAGTCTTGGTGGTGCTGGCCGCTCTCGGGGTGGCTCAGCTCCGGCACGGCGTGCTTCCTCTTCTTCAACGCCCTCGTCGGCGTCGTGGCCGTGCTGTCGTGGGGGCGTGGCGGCGATGTAGCTCTGTCGACCAGGCGCAAGAGGCTCACCCGGAGCGCGTCGTCCATGGTCATGGAGCGCCTCCGGTCCGTGTCGTCGACCATATTCTCCTTCCAGTACCCCGAGGCCGACTACGACTACGACAGCATCGCGCCGCCGGCGTCGCAGCTCCACCACACGCCCCAAGAAGAAGGAAAGACGAGGCAGGCGGTGAGCGAGGTGGAGCCGGAGCAAGCCGTGCCGCTGGTAGAAAGCATGGCGGCGACCACCATGGCTCCTCCACGGACACCGAGAGCGCCTGTTGCAGTAGCAGGAGCGGAAGTATGTGCAGCGGCGCCGACGTTAGGGAGGGAGAGGGAAGAGGCAGAGACACGGGGGAGATGTCAACGCCAGGCGCCGCGGCCGCCACCAAGGGCGCTGCCCCGTTGAGGAAGTGGAAGGTGGCGGGTATAGTGGAGCGGCGAGCGTATGCAGAGATGGAAGACAAGGCGGAGGTGAACGCGCGGGCGGAGGAGTTCATCCGTCAGTTCCGGAGGATCTCAAGCTGGAGCGCCTCAACTCCATTCTCAACTCCGCACCGGCACCGTAGCTGGTTCACCAGGCAATGTCGTAGCAGAATCTTCTAATACCAGTAGACTTAGACTTAACTCAGGTTGAGAGGAGTAGGAAGGTAGCACAGACAACCATGGAATGTGCTGCAACAGCGAGTCATCGTCTTCTCCGCTGAATTCCCAAATCTTGAGTAGTAACAGGTAGCTAGAGAGAGACGATCAGGCGAACCCCATCTGAAGGCGACTGAAATCTTATTATGTCCCATGACAGAAATATTGGAGGCGACTCGAGGAGAAAAAATCAAAGTTCGTTGGCAAACACGTACTCGAAGTTCCAAGATAGCCTTGAGTTCTTACATTTTACCTATTCTGATCCAAATACATCGAAGGCTTGATGGTCTTATCTCACTTTCATGGATAAAAATATATAATTAATTATACAGATGAACATGGATGTGCAACCCAACAAGGATCTATATATGTCCACAAGTGTGGACATAATTAGTTAATTACTAGCAGGCAATAGGCGCTCGAGGGGATAGTTTTGCTACATTATTATTCAACATTCTACTATAGAGGGGATACTTATAATTATCTAAATCGAATTGGCGAAACAAAAACTCTTTGGTTGTTCATCGAACTCTGAAAGATGGAAGGACTCACATAGACTCCAGGGCAATTTCAACCTCCATTTCGGAAAAAATAGACTTTGGAACACTTTCCATCACCAACAAGAAAATGATTTTTCCCCAAAAAGGTATCCCTGGCCTCTTCATCGATAGATGCACGCAACTATATATTCTTTATTATTCAAAAGTTAGAAACGAAACAAAATCGGCCTGACAAGAAACGAAAACAAATCCGACGTTGTATGCCTCGAGATAGTAACTCCACCAGAAGTATTAGCCCCATGGTATAAGATCAAAATCAAACACAACTCTTATGCTAAACCGTCAAGAAGGGATCACCACACGTGATCCGATGGTGACGAGTCAACATAGGTTGATCTCGGGTTTTTGTCCCCAGAGTCGAGTTTGGATCCACCACCTTCAACAAGGACACGTTGCCGCCGTACGCCGACATAGGCTGATAAAAAAATTCCATTTCCACGAGTGCACATACTCGACGTTGAAGCAGCCTCTACCATAATCATTTGTCCATTTACCAACAGCTAGCTCGGTAAACATATACCACTGGAGGAGATACCGAAAGACGGAGACATCTCATACCGTCTCACCTCTCGTCACCGCCGCACTGTTTTATCCAGCAATGACAAGCATGACTTGACGCCTCCGCTGGAAACACCGTGCATAACTCCCGCTAGCAACAAACATTTGACTCCTCCTAAAGAGATGTCCTGCGTAGCACATGCCGAGCCATATAGAACCCGGTCTGGAGCTGTAATGGGCACTCTGTCATACCGCCACCAGCCTCAAAAGGACATCACCATCTCGAGACCTAGCCGCCGCGTCATCCACAAGACCACGTTGGCCGCCACCTTCAATGATCCAGGGCCGTCACCCCAATTTCCAAACTCCTGTGCCGCCATCGTTGACGTCACCACGAGAAGAGCGGGCCGGGACTAGATTTGCCACCTCTTCAACAACAGCAGGCTACCACGCTGCTAGGAAGCAACACATGTCGGTAGACACCATGTGGCGGTTCATCACCCCTCCTCCCGAGGGTACACGAGGATGTGTTCGGTGTAGACGTGAACACACCACCACCCACCGCAAGCCATCGTAGAACGCACTTTGAAGGTTCGTTTGCCCAAAATACTTGACACCTCGACCTCGGCATCATCATCGGGCCAGAACTGACAGCCACAACCCACGCGGCAGTGGCATCCCGGTCCTAAACCACAACCGTGTTAGGTCGCGTCGGGTGCAACAATTGCACACAAAAGCTTTATTCCTAGGTCAACCACCAAGTTCCATCCAACGACAGGGAAATAGGCAGTGCTTTGGAGAACCACAAAGTTGATTGATTTTTCTTCCGACTTTGGATACCCACTTTTTAAATCTTGCGAGCTCATTGGTGTTTGTTAAGATACGCAAAAGGCTGTAGCAATACATTCAAAAGGATGGTCTCTTACCAAAATAAGTTTCCTTGCGCTTATCCTATGGAATATTAAAACCTGTGGTGTGCGGTGACATTTGGTGTATAAATATTGACAAGTGTGAAACCATGAGAGCTGTGACACCCACCGATCCAGTTTTAATAGTAGTAAAGATACAGCACATTGGTCAATTCTTCTATTATCTATTATGTGAAATTCTAGTGCTTCTCTCCAATTCGCAGTTACATATATGTTTCCATTAAATCTGTGCGAGAAAATATTTATTTGCTTGCGAGAGAGAGCAAGACTGGTTCATTTTTTCACTAGCAGCGGAATCAAGCATTGTCCCTCACAAAAGATAAAAGAAGTGAAGTTCATAGGCAAACACGAAGGTCCAAAATAGTCTTTACAGTTCATCGATTTTCATCCAAGTACATCCGATGGCTTGATGGTTTGGTCTGAGTTTCATGGAATAAAAATATATAATTAATTATACAGATGAACATGGATGTGCAACTAAACAAGGATCTGTCACCGCAAGTGTGGACATTTACTAGCCCGAACAAGGTTCTGGGGAGACTGGGAGGATAGTTTTAGTACATTATTATTCAACATTCTACTTATATAATCATTGGACACTCATAATTATAGAACCGGTGGAAACAAAACTCCCTTGTTGTGAAGGATGGAAGAACTGACGCGGACTACGGAGCATTGGCCATCTGGGTAACCAACAAGTACATGATGAAATGGCCTGCACAGGAATAGGTGTTAACTGGATGAGTGCAGAGTAGAAATAGAATTCGTATCAACAAGGAAAAGATGAATGTTTACCTAGAGTCAACAGATGCTGATGAATTCAAGGAGCTGGCAAGGTGGTCTCGAGATCTGCGTTATTTACATCACCGCAGAGAGAAGGGAATGAGGGGATGGATTTCAGGATCAACTTCCTGCCGCTCTTGCAGATCGGGGATAGTCCAGTACCAATGCGCGGGGGAGATACCCTCTTCTTATTCGGTGACACAACCTTCACAGAAGTCTGAGGAGATAGACCTCCTTTCAGGCTATCCGATGTACCAGCACCCCAAACCATTTCTGCAGAATAGTTTTCGAATGGGGAGAGAAGTATGTCAGCCTTTGAGGGAGCTTGAGAGTTGCTTAGTCGAGGAGAATGTCCAAGGAGCTTTGTCGAAGATCGTGGCCTCTTTTTGGAGCTTGTAGGCGGAAGAGAAGCCAAGGGTCTGAAAATTGCCACCGATTTCAGTATCAGACAGTAGGATTCACATTTGACGGTAACATATGTGCAAAGGTGTGATACACAAACCTGATGTTCATAACTGAAGGTGTGGTCAGTACATTCTCAGCAGGAGCTGGATTAGCAGCTTGGTTGATAACGAGCTGATTATCATTTTCTTTTTTTCTTCCTTCAGAAGGGCACTATCTTCCTCGTATCCCAGTTTAACTTCGTCCACGCTCAACAGTGAAACTCCTTCAATGGAAAAATGGACGATCAAAAGCTGGTGGCTACTTATGACTAGTAACAAAATTCAACAATACCATAAAACATTTCGACCTTCAATAATTAACAGTAATGGCTGGAACAAAAAAATCAGAAAACTATAAAAGAAAGTTATCTCATGGTCATATATATAAACACGTTGGTTCCACCAAGATGATTATACTTTTTATTTCTCCCCCATTGTTCTATTTGGTGCTATTGCATTTACAATAACATATCCAGATGTAGTAGAGTTAGAAGTAGAAAAATGTTTCAAAGCAGACAATTGTTCAAACTCAAAATGAAGCAGTGTAGCCAGGCATACTGAATTCATCACTGTACAATGACGGAAGTACAAAATACTGTCAGGAGAGCACATTTCATACAGAATTACATGCAAAATATACTAACAAATACTAGAAAACTCATGGACCCAGGTACAACATTTTCAAGCTGAAACATTAATCTTCAGCTCCCGCAACTTATTGAGTTTGTTATTTTAATCTGAAGTAATTACTGTCAACCTAAAGCTCTTGAAACATTTATTTATTCGCCTAAACGGTGTGCTGAATGAAACAGCACGCAGATGCAACTATGCTCTCTGGTGCATGCAGAAATTTGCAGATTTATAAGAGAAGCCTATAAATATAAAAGGAGCTCACCCTCTCTTTTTCCAAAAGCATTCTTACATCCCTCACATCTGCAACTTATGGAGCATCCCACGCCACCCTTGATGAAGAGCACAGTAAGACAGATGCAGGTAGGCTAACCAGGTAAGTAAGAAAATATTGAATCATGTAAGAGTAAAAACCTGATAGCATTCACAGTATTTTTTCAGACACGACGACTTCTTGCAGTTGCAGCCTCTTTTGTGACGAGCCGAAGCAGGAGTTTTGTTAGAGTACTCCTACAATATTGGAAGAATGGTAATGAGTGATACTAAAGGAGAAAAGGAAGAAAAATATGAAGAAAGGCTCTTACCCCTAACAACTCGTGACCAGGCTCAGATGAGCGAATTACTTTAGGAGCAAATGCTAGTGGATTGCGAGATTCAATCTGCTCTCGAGTAGCTAGAACTGTTTCCATGTTGCTAGGCTTATTCAGACAGCCTTGGCATGAACAGGGTTCTGAACAATATACTCCAGCATGAAAACACTCGCAGTAACTGCATGAGAGTTAGCCAATACGTCAATATATTTGATAGAATGCATCATAGCATGAAGAAAAACTTTGCCAAAGTATCTTGTACATAACAAGAGCTGCTTTTTCTTAACTCTTAAAATGTGCAAACAAAAGTAAATTGGGTGCCAAAACTAGTGTGAACTATTCAAGAGGGGTAATCAAAAAAGGGTAAAACTTGCTACAAGACACTAGATTTGTGGCATTTGCTGCCAATCAAAATTTCTGGCTTTGCATAACACACACTCTAAAAGTATGATTAGCCACAACACATCACACCCATCAATATAATATTATCTAGCTTAGTAGGAGATAGTGCGTGCATGAAAGGTTGTTTAGCCCTTGTTCACTTGTAAATCTGATGGTTGTTTATAGGTAACCATTTGTATGTTACAGTGCAAGATTATGTTTCTTTTCAACCCTTGATTATTATATAAACATATTTTCTGTCAAAATCTACGTGTATGTAGTGCAATTTGTACCATCAATTCTAGAGGAACATCAGAAGTTCAGAACAGCTTGTGTATTATCTTCTATTCTGATGCTAGCTCGAGGTACTGCAGGTAGAGAATCAAAGGAAACATGGGTATGCTGCATGATCTCCGGCGGGCCCATGTCAACAAGATAGAAATTTGTCTGCCTTTTTCTTAAGAATGTCAAGCTTCACTGATTAACTCAAATTCCAAATGCTTGATGTTACAGAATGATTCAACAGAACTCGTGGAGAAATATTGTTTACAACGTGTAAGAAAACAAGCAAAAATGTTCAAGCCGGCAGATTATGAGTTATGCTTATCTAAATTTATCATCCAAACATAGGTGGGGCGAGAATGTAATGAGATGTCCTAGAAAGATAATTGTGTTTTTCTGGCATAACAAATGTAGTCTTCCAGAATGCTACTATATAAGATCATAGTTCCCTAGTTTAGAATAGTTCAAGTTTGCCCTTTCATTTGTGTGATCGATTGGTTCAAACAAAGAACTCCTCTGGAAACAAGGGCATGATTTATCATTTCATCAAGCACTGTTCTTTCACAAGAGAAGAACATGGGGTAAACGGAAAACTGAAACAATAGAGATACCAGTAACAACATTCAGAAGAAACACACTCCATACTGGGCATCTAGATTCAAATTCATCTAAATCTGAAGTCAGTTGCATTGGACCCTTACAAAGTTTAACACCACTTGTTAAAGAGAAAATGCACTACAGGTTACCAAACTTGGCAGCTATATACACTATAGCCCAACAACTCTCGAACCGAAAAGCAGATTCCTAAACTTGGCATTGGGTTCACTCTTAATCCAAATCACACCAAGGAGGCACAATTTGCCACGCTGCACAGCATGTTATGCAGCGAATGTTTTCTTACAATTCATCAGCGCAACAATGTATACATTTGTAACTGGCTTATGAAAAACGCAGCTAACTAAAACGCCCAGATATCTGAAAGCCAGCATTCTGGTACTTTTTTATTGGATGATATAACTACTTGAAAGTTGAAAAAATCGTTGCTAAAGGCGTAATAGGAACTTCTTGCTAAATACCATAAATATCATAACTAGACTCTGCAGTACATCACAGCAAGCACAAAACTCTAAAATAATGGTTGAAAATCAACCGGCTCAGGAATGCTGATAAATGAGGAAATCATATGAGGGAGATGAGTGTGACATCCCAGCCTATTAAGAATGTAGTCTTCCATCCAGTTAGTTTAGGAGGAGGAAGATTATCATATATAAACTCATTGGTTCCATAAGATGACAAGAAGTTGCTACTTGTGAGTGGCCACCCAATACAGGGTTAAGTCTAAGCCAATTTGGAACCTGGGATTACCTGAGTCAACTGGAAGTTTAGAGAATCATACGTAATTAGAGGCTTAGAGCAACGATTTTATCCAAACTATCTAGTACAAAACTTGGAGCCCAGATACAGCATGATAACTCTGCATGCCTGAAACTCAGATCTCAAGTGCTAATAAACAGTACCAGCACATTTAGATAACTAATATTCAAACGTGCTTTCATGTTTGGATTAATCTTGTAGCATAGTAGTTGATGAAAATCAGAGAGGGTATAAAAGACCTTACAGTTTCAAGCATTTTGACTTCTTGCAACTACAACGCTTGCATGAAGTCCCATCACCATCATCGAACTTATGTCTGCACAATACTATAGCATTTCCATTATTTGTCCAATGAAATGATGCTGGTGGCCTAAAATAATGGGCATAGATATCGTACCTTTTCTTCTTGGGACTGCCCTGACCAGTCTCATCAGCATTTGCAACCACGATTGCCTGAGAGGAATCTTCATTTGCAGTATTTGGCTCCAGTGTTGGTGGAGAATAACTGAGATCACAAGGAAAGTTGCTGGCTGATTTATAGAAGACTGAGCAACATGGGGGACTCCTTTGTCTTTTGGTACTGTGGCAAGGGCATTCAGATGCAAACCAATACCAGGCAATGCACATGGAGGGGTTCTCATAGGCTTTAAGTTGTTATCACCAGATTTAGTTTTGCATCTAGGGGTAGCTGTATTTGCAGAATGATGACCTGAGGTCTTTTTCGCAGCTTTATTGACAACTCCAGCCTTTTCGTTGAAAAGGCAACGCCTGCTCATAACACGCATATGCTGTGACAAGGCCTGTCAGAACAAGAAACTAAGTTATAATGCTGTGATGAGAACATTTGACACTTCAGTCAGATTAGTTATAGGTAGTAAAGCAACGAACAATAGGCAATGCAAGATTGGATTCATTTCTATATTATTAGAAAATGGCTGCTAGGTGCAGAGAGCTAAACCCTATTGGCAAGTTGTAAAATATTAACAATTGATTGTCAAAATGGAATCAGGGTCTCCTAAATGGTTTTGTTACAATTTCTCAAGCTTGTAAGTTGTAACATTTAATATGAATAACCACTAGCATATCTAGTTAGATAAATAAGGACCCAACTATTATTTATTGTAAATTTGTAAGTTGGTATGTTGAATGTGTCTAAATTTTGCATAACAGCAAGACGTTAGAAGTATACATACACTTTGGTCCATTGGCAAATATTCACTAGGTTCTTCGAGGGCATTACAGATTTGATCATTTGACACCAACTGAGTTTGACAAGCACCAGGGAGCAATTGGGGGTATAATCCGGTGCGGACCCATCAACTGGTCCATCCCAGTAAAGATGAGGATCATGTGCAGCATTGTTGATATAAGAGCCACTTGACTCATCAGTCGACAAGGATTTGCCAGAAAATGCATTGTCAGCATTTAATGTCTCATTCACTAACTGTGTCTCTGCGGCGAATGGTGGGGCCAATCTCAGCATATGACTACTTGATTCGTGAGTAGTCAAGTAATCCCCCTCATATGCCGCAAATCCATCCTCATGTTGTTCAGGTAGTTGTGATGAATCCGTTTGATCGGGACCAGCGTGATCAAGGAGGACGTCTTCTAGTTCTGTGCTCTCCTGATCTCTAGCAAGATCTTCTTTACCATCAGCATTGTGATTCTTATCACATTCTGCAGCGCCACCAACAAACTGGATGGTTTGAGGCAATTTACTTGTAGAGTTTGATCTGTCAGCAGAAGAATCAGTAGATCCCTCGTTCAGGTGACAAGTGAAACTGCAGTTCTCTGGAACAATGTTTTTGCATTGAATCATCCTAATTGTACTCCCTAATCGAGTCCTGACACTATTAGGAGAATTCGAATCTTCAGAAATTTGAACAGAATCATCCCTGGTTAATACAAAAAGATATAGTAAGGCTTAAGCTTAAAATGGATCAAACTACACAGGTTACAAGATAATGCAAATTTACCTCGTCAGAAGTTTAGATTCCTTTGGTGGGTTGACATGCGGTGAAGCAAAGATTGAAGTAACAGGAGCCAAGTCCAATGACTTGAATAGCTGCACGTTATGTGCTGAGTGTTGAGGCTTATGAGTTGGTATAGGAGATAGATTATTGATAAAATTGAAGACAGGGGAGTCCTGCAGGTAGGAAAAATATAATTAGAAAACAAACTAGAGAAATTTCTATTGGAGGAATTAAAGTGCTTATGTTCCTGCCCACACATTGGATAATTAGAAAACAATTTGCTGTACAATCACAGTAAGTATCAACAATCAGATCGGTTCATCTGATAAGAATGGCTCATGTCCTCAGATCGAATGTCAACAGTAAGTATGTCTTGAGATGATTTGATTGCTCAGAAACGAAGTCAAACCCCCAAACTATGCCCCTAAATCTCACCAATACAGCATCGCTCAAAGCTAAGGCTGAATGGGAACCCTAATCACACCCGGAATGCATCCCCTTAAATCTAATTAGAAAACAAACCAGTGGATTTTTATTGGAGGAACTAAAGTGCTTATGTTCCTGTCCTCACATTAGATGATTAGAAAACAAACTACTGAATTAGATAACTTTTCATTAACCGGATTTAAGCAAGGCCACGGCTAACAGAGATGAAGGATCACAACCAACAAAGGCACATCAGGAGTTCAGGACTTTTCTAGCACCACGCCAACCATACGGCAATCAAATCCTAATTAGCACAACAATTTATACATGATCACCAAGTGGTAAAAGCCTAATCAAACGTCTAGTGTCCAAGATGAAGGCAGACGATCCTGCCTAGTGGGAAGTATGAGCAGCCATAAGAAGTTACATTTCCCATGGATACCCGACTAAAACCGAAACCAAGTCAGTAAGCATCGCTGCAAGGCACGGATCCAAGCACCAATCGTGAAACTAAACCTCTACTATTTCTTTGCAAGGCACACATCATATCATCCTAGTGCTCCAATAAAACTAAGAGGACAATCTAAGCAAACAGCAAACCTACCCTGCCTGTCAGGATCAGCAATCAGATCGGTTCATCTGATAGTAATGGCTCATATCCCCGGGCAGAATGCCAATAGTATCTCTGCAGATTATTTGATTGCTCAGAAACGAAGTCAAACCCGAAGCTAAGCCCCCAAATCTCACCAATTGCAGCATCGCTCAAAGCTAAATGTAAGGCTGGATGGGAACCCTAATCGCATCCGGAATGCATCCCCTTAAACCTAGCCCACTCAACGATCCAGGGCCCCCAGAATCCCCCTTAAATTTGTGGACTTCAGATAAATTTTGTATTGACCGGATTTAAGAAAGACCACGGTTAACAGAGTTGTACAATCAGAACCAAAAAATAATATATGCACATCAGGACTACAAATTTCTAGCAATTGGCCAAGCATATTACAATCAGATCCTGATTAGCACAACGATTTGTACATGATCAAGCAGTAAGCCTAATGAAACTTCAGTATCCAAGCTGAAGGCAGAAGATCGGTAGCCAAAAGTATGAGCAGTCACAAGAAGTTCAATTTCCCCGTGGAAACGCAACAAATCAGCGGGCATTGCTGCAATGTACGGAGCTAAAGAGCAATCGCCAAACTAAACCTCTGTTTCTTAACAAGGCAGACTCAAATCGTTCTTAATACTTGAACAACACAAGAGGGTAATCTAGGCAGACAGCCGACCTCCCATGGATTAACAGTCAAATCGGTTCATCTGGCCCCAATACCCAGGGAGAATGCCAATAGTATCTCTGGACTCTGGAGATGACTTGATTGCTCGGAAACGAGGTCAAACCCCAAGCTAAGCCCCTACATCTCACCAATGTAATGCAGCTATCGCTCAAAGCTAAATGTGAGGCTAAATGGAAACCCTAATCGCACCCCGAAATGTATCCCCTTAAACCTAGCCCACCAACGAATCCAGGCCCCCCAGAACCGCACAGAGACAAGGGGGATCAATCCCCCGCAGTACCAAATCGACACACACGCGCATCCCAGGACCAAACCGGCCGCCGGCCCCCCAATCCCCACCACGATTCGTCCCCCCCCCCCCCCCCAAACTAAAACAGCCCCCGTAGGAATCAGGAGCCGGGGAGGCGGGCGGAGACGCGGACCTCGAATCCGGCGGCGGCGGCGGCGCCGCGGGCCTATCGGGCGTGTCCATCGCGTCTTCCTCTTCCTCCTCCTCAGGCGGCGGCGAGCCCCCGTGCGATCTCCCGCATCCGCCCCTCAATCTCTCTCCTCGCCCTACCTACTACCCTACTGCTACTGGTGACGAGTGATGAGTAGCAGGCAGCGGCGCCACCACCACCGCTCGGCTGATGAAGGTGTGGTTTTTTTTTTTTACTGGGCCGTGATGCGCGTCCTTCGACCTAAGCTACATATGCTACTGCTACTGCCACTAGTTTGTGTTCTGTGGCGAAATACGCACACAACATTGGCGGCCGTGGGCGGGAACCCCATTTTTTCAGCCTGACGGGTGGGGCGCCGCTGTCGGTGGCTTGGCCGGCTAGGAAGGAACGGCGACGACCAATGAGGCTGCCGTGCCATTTTTTTTCGAAACATAGTACAACGCAGACGCTTACATACACGTGCACATACTCACTCCTATGAACGCACGTATGCACACTCTACCCCTATGAGCACCTCCGAAAGACTGAGCCGGCGGTTGGGTCTTGAGATTGACGAAGTCACCACAGGCGCTCGCTGTCGACGGGAACATCGCCTCCCACTGAAGAATATTCCGCCTAAATGAGAAACACCAATGTCAAATTTAGGATTTAAACTCTGATGGGTTGGGGGGACAACCACCCTCCTAACCATCTTGCCACAGGCAAGTTCTCCGGCTGCCGTGCCACTTGTTGTTCTAGGGAAAACATTGTGCACTTGCAAAAGTAAATTGCTCGAAGGGAGGATTCCCACTGGCGTCGGTAATTTTCCGCTAGAATCTGTCAGGCCAGTTACATATGTGTTCAAAAGTAAAAAAAAATTACAAGCTCAGAAGTCAACTTGTTGGCTTTTGAACGATCAAAGGCGTCTCAAACTAGAAGGAGACGATGAATGTGCGACATGCATTTGTATTCGAAATATATTTTAAAAAAAGGTCGTTCTTCTATTGAGATACAGAGGAGTCATCTAATTCAACTACTATGTGCAGTGGTGGACCTAGGAAATTATCGAACCCTCGTAAAGTTGCTAGTTAGGCAGGCTGCCCATGTTGGCCATCTCATGGTCGATGGAAGAGGAAGAAGGAGAGGAAATTTGGGCTTGGGAGTTATATAGAAACAATTTGGGATCTAAAATCAGGATTCCAAGTACCACAGATATTCTGCACGATGTCTCCTTTCGAGGGCTTAGTTGCCTCATTACCCTCATCTTTTAATAATTGTTTGACCTCAAGCATGCGCAGTAGGATAATGACGCCATACTCCATAGTCATATGGGTATTCCCAAGTCACAGGTGTTGATGCTACCGACCCACCAAACTTGCACGTGTGCAATAATACCTATTGAAAGAAACAGGAAGGTCCACTAAAGGAGAGGGTGAATAGCGTCTACAAAAGTTAATACTTTCTTGTCCATTTAGGGAATCACACAAGCATGGATTCTCTAGATAGTGCAACTAGACGAACAACCTATATGGAAGTAAGGTTACAATATAAAAAGAGAGATAAACAAGCATACAAATTTAGATACAAGTAAGTAAATGAGTTTAGAAATAACCATACAATGGACGTGATGGTTTATCTTGAAATTCCACTTCCCAATATAATTTAACCTTCGTTGGGGAGGTGAGGCACAATGCTCCCCAATGGCCACCAAGGCTATTCTCCTAGAGCCTGCACAGAACGCGTAGTGCCTCGATCCACTCTGTGGTGTCCTTGAAGGCGGCAATAAGAAAATCAACTTAATTGGATGCTCTTACCTATATGCCAGATCTTCTCACCAAGGCCGAGCTACAAGAGACATCTTCCGTCTAGGGTTCAAAGAAACCCAAGAGAAACAAAATCCAAAAAGTATATTATGGAGAAATCAAATTGCTTTGGTGTAGCAACACTTCTGAAGAATTCAACAAGATTGGAGCACGTGAGTAGGAAATCTCGAATATTTAAACTTGGAAACAATGGAGGAAAGAGGCTTAAGAAGGGGGCCTTTTAAACTAGTATCTTGTCATTACTAAATATAGTGATTATTCTATGATCTTATCCCGTCACTTTTAGAATGAAAACAAAAACATTTATATAGCGGGCGAATTGTGAGTACACTGCACCAATCATTCGTAAAGCACATCTTTTTTTGCGAACACGCAAAAGGCTTGCGTGTCTTTTTTGATAGAAAGAGATAAAAGAACGGACTACAGCGTTTCCAGCATCAGCGATGCGGTTACAGGCATGTAAGGTGTGGCGGGCGACCATAGCCAAAAACACGAAACAGAAACAGCGCCCAAAAAAACCCTAACGGACTACTCCCAAATTTGTCTCAGCCCAACAGCACCGGAGAGCTTCCAAAGCTCAATCTCGTCGACAATCCTACGGCAGATGATACGTCCAAAACGTATCTATAATTTTTGATTGTTTCATGTTAATATTATGCCTTTGACACTTGTTTTTATATTAAGTTTATGATTTATTTGGACTAACCTATTAATAGTTGCAAAAGTGCACAATGTTCTTGTTTTACTCTTTGATGTGTAGAAATTATCAAAAATACAAGAGAAAACCTTGTTGGAGTCGAATTGGGACTTTTCTGAAATCTGTCTGAAAACTCTTTTTTAAGATTGTCACGTTACGGGTCGAAGACGGCGTCAAACGGAAATCTCGCCGAAGACAAAGTTGCAGGAAATTTTCCGCCGAACGTTCTAGACATAAAATTCGCCTAATTCCGAGTCCGGACGGCCGAGATAAGCCCGATTTACTGCAACCCAAGATGGGATGACGGGAATCCGAGAAGCTATATAAAGGGAGGAAACCTAACTCATGGAGGACACCCCATACCACGAATTTGCAGCCACCAAAGCCACGTTTTTGCCTCCCCCATGGATCTCATCTCCATGGGGGAGGAATCCCAAGAAGCCATGAAGGAAGAGGGCTAAGGGGCGGTGCTTCCCCTTGATGCCGGCGGCGCGGGAGGAGTTCCCCGCGCCACCGCCGGCGATGGCGCCGCCCTGCGCTCCTCGCAGTCCCCTTCACCGTCTTCACCGCCATCTCCACCGCCAATTTCTCCTTGTATACAGTGGTTCATCCTCCCACAAACCTCTGTACCGTCCTATGTAAACATGGTGTTTGATGCTATAATATTTATCCTATGATCTATATCATGTTTGTGTAGTTTATTTGTCTTTTGATTGCTTTGTTGAATGTCTTTCGTTCATTAGAGTTGTATGTTGATATGGTACTGTCCTTTGGTGTCCATTATAGTTGTGCGCGCATGGATCAAACATCACGGGGTTGGTAGTATTTGTAAACGAAGGGGGAGTCCTGCCGGAGTGACAGAAACCTAAGGGCGCGAACCGGTTAGTTACACGTATGGGAGTAAGAGGACCATAAACTTAAGCCTATGGTTGGGGAAACCTTAATGCATTGTTAGTATTCGCGGATGCTTTCTAACAATCCAATCATATAGTACTTGTAATCCCAAGTAGTGGAGTGCATGTATATTTAGCCTCTCCCACTGACGAGGGGTACACTCATCAAATCCCATGGTTAAGGACCTAGGGTTGAGATTATGGGGAGAGAACGTGGTAGTACTGGTAGTTTCGTCGGCTGACAAGCAGAGGCAAAGATTTACCCAGGTTCAGGCCCCTCGAGTAGAGGTAAAGACCATACTTCCTGCTTGTCTGTTATTGATCGCGGGAGATTATGAGGTTACAAGGTGGCTCCGGCGAGATGACGATCTCGCTAGAGCTTTGGTGGTTTGAGTATGGCCTTTTTTCTAGATCGGCACCCCTCTCAGCCTTTAAATAGGCTGGGTCTCGGGAGTTCGTAACCGACCTAGTTTACATGTAAAGAAAGTCTAAACCGACTATGCCTATGTCTAATCTTGGAGGGTACTCCATCTTCTTGGGCCTCTTGTCTTGGGCTTCGAGTAGGCTCTTCGCTATTGGGCTTAGTCGTCACATGCACCAGGTACCCTCACGGTAGGGTACCCGAGATGTATACCCTTGTCAGTAGCCCCCGAGTACTTGTCTGACTCGAAGAATCGGGCATGGACTCGTTCGTAAGTGCACGTCATATGCTTTGTATTCTGTATATTATAATTGGAATTCCTGTATGAATAGCACATGTTGGCTATGTCGAGTATTTCATCGACTGTGGTTTTTGCTTATGATGATCAAGGGATAATAGCTTAGCAGGCCCAGTACACTCGACGGATCGGGACTGGTTAACTACACATTCGGGTAAAACCTTACTAGCTTTCAATCAAACTCGAGTCCCCGGACTCGAATCTGGAACAAACTGGTCAGATTCGACTAGGCCGCTGAGGTCTTACAGAGTCGATCTGCAGTATAACTTTGAATTTTACCCAACACGTCCGTCGGGATTTTTCATCATGTCTGCTGACACGGAAAGCATAAGGATTGACGTTGCTGGAACGGTCCTTAGCCCAGCTCGAAAGTTCGGCGGGTCTTACCTTTGCACTATGCGTGCAGCATCCGAGGTATTTGCGACGGACGCAACTCGGGAATGTTTCGAGTATGATTTCGTATATGAACGGAGTCGATATATTTGTCGACTGACCTTTTGACGTTTATTCTATCGGGTGCGCGACAGCGCTCCCGATGGGAGTAGCCCCCGAGATTGTGCTTTATTACTTGTAATGGAGGATAATCTCAAAATCATTATCTTGAGCATCTTTAGTCGAAGAAATTTTTGATACGCTCCCGATGGGAGTAATATGGAATCAGCCGAAAGAACGGTCGAGTGACCAATTTTGCCTTATCATTGCTTTTTCACACCCGAACCAAACAAGGCAATCGAGTGACCAATACGCGTTGAGCGGACTCGAATGTATTTCTGATCAAAGTTCTTGTGACGACGTCATGGATGACGTTTTGTGGCGACTGCGCCGTCTGACACGCGTGGCGTGCGTTATGCTGCGATGGATGGGACGTGACACATAGGTGGGCCCATTTGTGCAGAGCTGACCGAACGACGGTGCAGTTTGGACTTGATTTGACCAGTCTGGCCCACTTTTTCGGGAGGTGATTATGGCTCCTCTTTTTGCGTGCGTAGTGGGCGGAGTGGCCGGCGACGGTTGCCCTCCGCGTTTGCCACGTGTACGGTGAGATTGCGTGCGTAGCGCACGGTTTAGGATCTGAATGGCTGTGATTGCCTTTGATTTGAGGTAAATAGGGGAAACGGCGCTGGCATTGTTTTTTACTAGCCATTTGCTCTGCGCGCCGCCCCTGTTCCATCTTCTTCCTCGCGCTCCTGCTCCATTGTTTCTTGCGCCCAAGCTCTTGCTGCTCTCCCTAGCCACCACCGCCATGGCGCCAAAGAGGAAAGCCTCTGCCACCGACGCGCCCGCGACTGACGCGGCCGCTCTGAAGGGGAAGAAAGCTGCGGCTGGCGCATCTGCGGCCGCCGTCGACCTCAAGAAGAGCGACGGTGACTGGATGAAGTCCACAATCAAGGCAGCCCACCGAGAAGTTCCGCGAGGACGGATTGCTGCCGCCGGCGGACCAGCTTACCGTCCGCGCGCCATCGAAAGAGGTACTCCCCGAGCCTCGCGCAAACGAGCGCGTATGTTTTGCGGAGTTTTGCCTAGGGGTCTATCTTTTCCCCTCCACGATTTCGTTCGTGGTTTGCTGTACGCCTATGGGGTGCAGATCCATGATCTCACCCCTAACGGCATTATGCACATTGCCTGTTCATGGTATTGTGCGAGTGTTTCCTGGGAGTTGCTCCCAGCTGGGCTCTTTGGAAATCCATCTTCATGGTCGGCCCAACAACCGAGGCGGCCGAACCTACCAGTTGGAGGCCTTCAGATCCAAGTACGCAGCGACACCCGATACTTTGCCCTGAAGCCAGTCGACTCGGCGCAAGGGTGGAGGAAAAGGTGGTTTATGTGCTAGTCGACCAGGAAGGGGCCCCAGCATTTTCGACTGCTGGTATAGCCGCTAGGACGAAGGCCTGGGACCATGAGCTTTCGACTGAAGAAGTGGCGGAAGCGGCGCCTCTGCTGGAGACGATTGGAGGACTGCTTAACAGCGTCACTGGTGTGCATCTAATTGCCACCTTTGTGAAGATGCGGGTGTGGCCGCTCCGCGCGCGCTCACCCTATGTGGCAGTATGAAGGCCCTCTCGACTCCACTCGGATGAACAAGGAGGAGCTGTCTAGGAGCGAGCTGGTGGCACATGTGCGGTCCATCACCAGCACAAAATCCAGCGAGCCCTGCAACGTCGACTGCCCCGTCGCTCCTTATACGGCTGAAAAGCCTTTGCCAGAGGTTAGTGAATCTATCAAGTTTATGATCTCCTGTTTTTGTTATTCTGCTATGCATCTTTGTGACTTCGACTGCTGTATTTTGTATGCAGGGCCACTCGACCGCCTCAACCCTTCCTCCTCTTCCCGAAGATGGCCCAACTCATGAAACAGAGGTGACGGTAGAAGCGAAGGGAGGAGATGAATCGCCTCTTCCTTCGGCTACTACTTCTCCCACAGAAGAGGTTGAAGAGGAAGGGGTTGAAGAGGCACAGGACAAGGAGCTTGTGACGACTGATGATGTGAGCGAGGTCCCTACTCGCAAGCGCCATCGGGCGGCACAAGTTGCGTCTTCCTCTATGAGCTCACCCGCAAAAGAGGATGAGCTGAGGGATGATGAAGATTCGACCTCCTCACATTCTGCCAAGGCCGCTCCTCTGGATGTGAGTCCATTGTGCTCAGCTCCTCCTCCCAAGTCGGGTGAGGAGCTGCAGTTTGGAGGCCCAATGTTTGACGACCCGACAGCGAGGAGGAAGAAGAGCACAGGTTTGCGTCTGAACGTTTTGTACTTAAATTTCTGCTTGTTGATAGTCTTGCTTATGCTGTATTTCCTCTGTCGCTCGCAGTGCTGAGACTGTGCGACCTCCAACTCCTCCAACCGAGAGAGCTTCGACTCCAGATCAGCCAGAAGCTTCCCCTGTTGCGGCTGAGGTTGTGAGAACAGTAGCCACGGCTACTACCCTTGAGGCCGCCAAGATCGCGAGTGCGTCAACTCCGCAAATTGGGACTTCTGCTGCCAAGCCTGCGCCTTGGGTTGAACACGTAAGTGTCGTTTGTCGAGTCCTCACTCTGGGACTATTTGTGTATAGCTTATGCTTGTTCCATGTGCATGCAGCCCTTCTACCTCAACCTGGTGGAATCAGGCAAGGCGTTTGTCCAGGTTGAACAGGAGAGGGACAATCTGCGCTATCATGGAGCAACTCAGCCGTAAGTGTGTTTGACTTCTGTATGTCTTTGCTTTGTCGATTGTGAATGACATCTGTCCATCTATCTCAGGTGACAAGGCAACCGCTGAGTCCCGGGTTAAAGAGCTAGAAGACGCACTCGCCAAACAGCGCGCTGAGTCGAAGAAGGCCTTGGATGATGCCAAGAACTCCGCTGCTTGCGCGAGAAAAATTATGCTGAGCGCTTGGCGAGCCTCACCCGAGACGTAGGCGGTGAGTTGAATCTTTCACTTTTTGTCTACTTCTTTTTGCCACTGAATGTTGTGTAAAATTTTCTGTTCTTTCTGCTTTTTTGAAGGAGCTGTTGGCGCACCGGCACCTGTAGACCAGTCGAGTGGCGATTTGTCCCTTGACCGCGCGATCGGCGACCTGGATGTCGTCTCCACCCAAGCCAAGGATGCACTCGCCAAGTCTACGAGCACGCTCGGCGCCGTGTACAAGGACGTGTTCCCGTCTAGCCAACCTCCTTCGACTGTGGATGGCTTCGCCGACGTCCTGGGCCCGGGAACTTCGACTATGACGAACTTTGCTCGCTTTGACGGTACGCGGCTCAGAGACCACCCTCAAACTCCTTTTAGGTCATGGGATAGAGGGTGACTTCAAAGCCGCTCTGTCTGACTTTCCTCGCAAGCCGGGCGGGAAGCTGGTGTCCCTAAAGCATGTGAACGAGCCAGCCGCGAAGTTGGCTGAAATATTTATGGCTACCATGGAGCGCCGGGCAGCAGAGGTCGCCGCCCGTGCGAGTAGGGCTAGGTCGGAGTCGATGTCTGAGAAGTAGGGCAGCCGCGCCTTTTTATGCCTTGTAATTAAACTTATGACCATGCGAGTATGCATGTGCTTTTGCTACCTTTGTATGAATTTATTTTCCTCGTTATGATTCTGCTTGTAAGGCTGTGTGTTGTTACTCCCTAAGCTTTGTGATGAGTTTCTTATGAAACTTTTATGATGTTTGGAACAGAAACAGCCAGCCGCCACTGTATCCAGCTCGTCGCGGCATCGTGCCCCTACTCGATCTCGAGCTCAGGTGGCAAACGATGCCGCAGTAATACGTTATATGAAGGCCCGACTCGCGAAACTGGAGCAAGAGCTGGGGAGTGCCCGAAGTGAGCTGGATAGGATGAGGGCGAGGCCTGCCCTACCCACTCAACGGGAGGAGTATGTGCTTGGCGAAATGGAGATCGTGAACAGACAGCTCGAGTGTAAGCATGACTGCCTTGATTTTTTGGAGAGTTCATAGTCTGTCCTTTTTGTTGATCCAACGTGTGTTGTTGCAGGTTTTGTTCCAGATTTCCAGGCGGAGCAGGCTCGTGTAGAGGAGCAGTTGAACCATGCGACTGACGAACCCACGACTGGCCGTCAGCACTTTCGCTTGGATAGCACCGAGCACGCATACTCGCGACTCTGCAGGATCGGTGTGGCGGAGCACTATGCTGCTTGAGTTATGCAGGTCGGCCTTCAGTCGAATCAACCAGACGCTTTTCCCGACTGGGCCGCAACCTCAAGGAATCCACGCTTTGCTCGGGCTTTTCCGGAGTGCAGGTCCCATTCGAGATTTTATCGCCCAGAAGCTTGTGGATGGGGCCAACGCAACGATGGCATACATCCGAAGTCAGCGCCCGAATTTGCAGCTACGTACACCCGTGCCTGGATCGTCCTTGTCCCAATCGCATCTGGACGATACAGTCGAACATGCGAGGGTGTTGGTTGAGTGTTATAACGCTCAACTTATGGGCCCCGTTCTCCCAGTCAAGGACGAACCAGAAGATTAGGGTATTTATGTATAGGGAACAGCCCCCGAGTGTAAATTTTGCCACTTGGTACATATTTGTTCACTTGTATGTATGCAGCCCCGAGTGTATCGAGTGGGGTTTATGAAAAACACTTTACATAGATCATGAATTATACAGCCCCCGAGTTCGAGTGAGGCTGTGAATTTTTGCGATGTTTGAAGCTTCAACTCATGTTATTGAGCAGCTTTTGCTTTACGTATGATTTGTTACGACCCAGCCCCCGAGTATTCGAGTGCGGCTAGGGTATTATGTTTGAAGGAGCGATAGCTCACGTTTTGAAGTAGCGCAGCCCCCGAGTGCTCGGGTGAGGCTAAGGTTGCGCGAGTAGTAAACAGGAGAAATATGAGGAATCATTGACTATATTCCATTTTGAATGTTAAGCTGCAGGCCGCCTCATTAAAAACCTTCCAGCCCCTTAGGTACCCTGGTAAGGAAAAGAGCGCGTCTGAAACCTGCAGCCATCCGACATATGTGCCTATTACATTATGCGACTGAGCAATCTAAGCATAGAAACGGCGCAGCTGCGCAACGTTCCAAGGATTGTGGAGAGTTCGCCTGTCTTCGCGTGCTTCAGTCTGTATGCTCCACCACCAATGACCTCGGTGATGATGAAGGGTCCTTCCCATGGAGAAGCAAGTTTATGCACCTTCTTTTGCTTCAGTCGAAGTACCAAGTCGCCAACCTCGAAGGACCTGGTACGCAGTCGACGGCTGTGATAGTTGCGTAGATCTTGCTGGTAGACAGCTGTGCGTGCTAGCGCCGTGTTGCGTGCTTCTTCGAGCAAGTCGACTGCATCTTCGAGTGCTTCATCTGCATCGTCTTCATTGTATGCTTCGACCCTTGGTGCGTTGAACCTTACGTCTGATGGCAGGATTGCCTCTGCGCCGTAGACCATGAAGAATGGAGTGAATTGCGTTGAGGCGTTGGGTGTTGTGCGTAGGCTCCATAGCACAGACGGGAGCTCTTCTACCCAAGCACCCGCGGCCCTTTTGAGTGGCACCAGGAGGCGTTTCTTGATTCCGCTTGTCACAAGTCCATTGGCCTTTTCGACTTGGCCATTAGATTGCGGGTGTGCCACAGATGCATAATTGAGCGTGATATCTTGCTCTTTGCAGAAGGATTGAATTCCTCAGCCGTGAAGTTTGTACCGTTGTCAGTGATGATGCTACTTGGCACACCAAAGCGGTATATGATGGATTTTATGAAATTGACTGCTGTAGTGGCAGTCGAACTTGTGATAGGTACTGCTTCAATCCACTTGGTGAACTTGTCGACCGCCACCAGAAGGTGAGTATGCCCTCCATGGGAGGATTTTTTGAGTGGCCCAACCATATCGAGCCCCCACTGGGCGAAGGGCCAGGCCAATGGTATTGTCTTCAACGCCGATGCGGGTGCGTGCGGCTTTGTGGCGAATTTTTGACAGCCGATGCACCTTTTGACTATGTCCTCCGCGTCTTTGAGTGCTGTGGGCCAGTAGAAGCCTGCGCGAAAGGCTTTGGCTACGAGTGATCGACTGCTGGCGTGATGCCCGCAGGTACCTGCATGAATATCACGAAGGATGGCTTGGCCATCTTCAAATGCTATGCAACGTTGGAACATACCTGATATGCTGCGTTTGTAAAGTTCACCGTTGATACAGTGTATGCTTTAGATCGTCGAGTGACGCGTCTTGACTCTGTGATGTCTTCGGGTACCTCGCCGCGGAGTATGTATGCGAGGAAAGGTTGAGTCCAAGTTGGCTCGATGAGGAGTACCTCGACTGGTGGGTCCTCTGTGCTAGGTGCTTTGCTCTTGGCTGGTGCGGCTGATGTAGGAGTTGCTCGCTTCTTTTTGATGGATCTGTGCTCGATGCGCTCGAAGAAGACACCAGGTGGCACTGGTGCTTTGGTCGCACCAATGTTGGCTAACTTATCTGCTTCTTCATTGCTCTCACGCCCTATGTGCCGCAACTCGCAGCCTTCGAAGCTGCCCTCCATGATGTTGTACAGGTCACGGTAGGCGATCATATTATCTGCGATTGCATCACAGGCCTTCATTGTTTGCTGTACCACAAGATTCGAGTCACCGTAGATCATCAGTCGAGTGCACCCGAGGGCTTTGGCCATCCTCATGCCATGGATCAGAGCCTCATATTCTGCTTCGTTATTGGACGGGAACTCGAACCCCATTTGTAGGATGTAGCGGAGCTTGTCGCCTTTTGGTGATATGAGGATAACACCTGCGCCTGCGCCTTCGTTTTTCTTTGAGCCGTCGAAGTACATAGTCCATGAGTTGGACACATCTGGTGCTCCTGGGAGCTGAGCTTCATCCACTCGGTGTGGAAGTCAGGTAAAACTTGTGCTTTGATGGCCTTCGGGTAATCATACTTGATGTCTCTTGGTGCTAGCTCGATGAGCCATTTTGCTACTCGCCCAGTTGCGTTGGGGTTTGTGAGGATGTCCCCGATCCCTGAGGTGCTGATTACAGTGATCGGGTGCTCGGAGAAGTAATGCGTCAGCTTCCTTGAGGACATGAACACGGCGTAGCCAGCTTCTGATAGTGCGGGTACCGCTGCTTTGATGTGGAGAGCACTTCACTCAAGTAATAGACTGGACGTTGTATGCTTTGGGCGTGTCCCTCCTCCCTTCGTTCGACTACCAGTACGGTGCTTACCACCCTGTTAGTTGCAGAGACATATAGGTACAATGGCTCGCGTTCCCTTGGTGGAGGGCTTGTGAGGACTCGCTTGAGATCCGTAAAGGCTGCTTCAGCTTCTGGCGTCCACTCGAATTTATCTGCTTTCTTCATCAGTCGATAGAACGGGAGTGCTTTTTCGCCTAGCTTGCTGATGAATCGACTGAGCGCTGCCACTCGACCCGCTAACTTTTGCACGTCATGGAGCTTTGAAGGCCTTTGCATCGTCAAGATGGCCTGTATTTTCTCCGGTCTGCCTCGATTCCTCGAGCTGAGACTAGATACCCGAGGAGTTGCCCGGCTGGCACGCCGAACGTGCACTTCTTCGGGTTGAGCTTGATGTGGAAGCGTTTGAGGTTTGCGAATGTCTCTCGCAAGTCATCGAGTAGTGTGTTTTCCTCTTGTGGTGATGACGATGTCATCTACATAGACCTGGACGTTTCGCCCAATTTGCTTCTTGAGGCAATCTTGCATCATGCGCTGGTAGGTTGCGCCTGCGTTCTTGAGCCCGAAAGGCATTGTGGTGTAGCAGTAGACCCCGAGTGGGGTTATGAACGCCGTTTTCTCTTCATCTCTTCCTTCATCCTTATCTGGTGGTAACCCGAGTAAGCATCCAGGAAGGACAAGCGAGCGCACCCGGCGGTGGAGTCGACGATCTGGTCGATTCGAGGTAGTGGAAAGTGATCCTTTGGACAGCATTTATGCTGTGAAATCTACGCACATCCGAAGGATATCTGTGTGCTTTCTTTCTACGAGTACGGGGTTGGCCACCCATTGTGATTTCTTGATCTCTCTGATGAATCCTGCTGCGAGTAGCCTGTCGACTTCGGCTTCGACTGCAGTTCTTTTTGGGCCGGATATGCGGCGCATTGTTTGCTTGACTGGTTTAGCATCTGGAAATAACTGGAGAGAGTGCTCGGCGAATTCCCTGGGAATACCTGGCATGTCGGCTGGACACCATGCAAATATATCCCAGTTCTCACGGAGGAATTCGACGAGCGCGCTTTCCTATGCGATAGGCAGACTCGACGAGACATTGACTGTCTTGGTCGGGTCAGTCGGGTGCACCTGATGCGATCTTGTGTCATTGGTGGCATTGAATGCTCTGTCGACTGCCACCTTTTTGTGTTCTGGCATAAGTGTTCGATCGTTGGAGACCGCTAGATCAGCGAGTGTTGCTTCCATGCCAAACATCTCAGAGATTTTGCTGAATTCTCGGTCACAAGAGTCAGACTTTTGGAAGTTCCCTTGACTGTGATTACTCCTTTTGGTCCAGGCATTTTCAGCTGGAGGTATGCGTAATGTGGCACCGCCATGAATCGAGCGAACGTCGGGCGTCCAAGTATAGCATGGTATTGTGACTTCCAGTCGACAACTTCGAACTCAATCGATTCTGTCCTGAAGTGGTTCTTGTCCCCAACGTTACGTCGAGTTGTATGGTGCCTTCTGGGCTTATTGCTTTGCCTGGGACGATACCGTGAAAGGTATTTGAGGACCTTGGCAGGTTTTCGACTGACCTGTTCATTTTGCGGAGCGTATCTGCGAAGATGATGTTTATGCCGCTGCCACCGTCCATGAATACCTTGGACATGGCGTAGCCTCCAATTTGCGTCGAGTACCAGAGCAGAGTGCCCTGGACGAACAACCGACGGAGGGTGGTCCTCTCTGCTGAAGCTTATTGGTTTCAGAACCCTTCAAGAATTCAGTTACAGCGGGAGGTGACATGACCGCCATGTTTACTTGTCGAGTGCGAAGTTTTTGCTCCCTGTTGGAAGGTCGACCTTTCTGTATCATGTACATCTGCCCTTGGGGCGGAGGGTACTGTGGCTCGTCCACCCGAGGTATGTGCTGTATGGCACCCGCGAGGTTTCCGCCTGCAGCAGCTGTGGTGGCGGGTGGTGTGATGGCCCTGATGACGTGAAACTCACGTTCGTTGGGAGACCCAAGAAGGTATATGTAGTCAGCAGCAAGTTTTCCCTCATAAGAAGAAACCAAGGTATCGAACAGTAGGAGCAGCAACTCTTCAGAAGGTTGTCAACGACGCCTGAAAAATGGCTGTCGCAGGGAGTCTGGACTGTTGACGTGGAATCTGCACACAACACAATCAAAACTACTTGCCCCAACAAACAGTGAGGTGTCAAATCTCAGGCTTGCTGAAAACAAAGAATTAACGTATGGTGTGGAAAATGAGTATTAAATTGCAAGAATGAAAAAGAACATTTGCAGTTTGTGTTGTTTAATCAGTAAAAGAATGGACCGGG
Organism: Poa pratensis; assembly: GCA_947311845.1. NCBI lineage: Eukaryota > Viridiplantae > Streptophyta > Magnoliopsida > Poales > Poaceae > Poa > Poa pratensis. The sequence continues at coordinate 13,518,771 of CAMZMU010000116.1, read as the reverse complement.
GTCCACAGTTCACTAGTGGTTCTCCATAAAAGATAACTAACATGTTGGGTGAACTAATTACAGCTGGGCAATTGACGATAGTGAGCGCATGACATGCATATA